>CM055403.1:107488569-107501569 GCA_029228625.1 Pseudolycoriella hygida
CTTTCATTTACGAAACGAACATCCAGGACAAAGTTGATCAACTCCTTCCTGATTGCGATTCCAACCCCCCAATTTGCCCTACCAGACTGAACCCCGGACAAAAACACCTTATACCCGCCTACGTGCTCTTCCGTCTGTCCCTTCGTCCTAACGTCACTCAACGCCAATATGTCTATACCGTAGCCCTTTGCCAGATCCACTAATTCCTCCCTGCGATTCCGAAAACCCCCATTAACGTTTAGACTCCCAATAAACAAACCATCAACCATTTTGCATTGCCTGACCGTCAACGATGGGGTACCTGTCAAGTCGAGCGTACCCCGTATCCAACACCCGTCCGAGGCTGTGTGTAATTGTTTTTACCGAGAATGAATACAGTGGGACGGCCTGGTAAGCCGAGCCGCACCGGAAGTACAAGTTTTAATGGGCACCAAAAAGGGCTGTTTGGAATGCAATGTATTCGTTTGTTTACATTTTTGCCAAACCGACTGCTATGCATATAGCGAAGTCATCAACCGAAATTATGACCATAAACACTTATCAGAAGGAGGATGCCGAGAACGACAAATAAAGTACACAGTATTGAATTGGTTGTTTTGCAAAGCGATGATTCGAAAAATATCACAACATTGAGGTTATGTTACCCAGACGCCATTCGGAAGCTAAAATGTAAATGTAATTGAAGTTCCAAAAACAACAAATTTCATATTAAAACGCGCTTATTGCACAGAAAACAATCCAAAGCTACAGAATGGGCAACGGAGAAGGTGAAAAATAAGGGAAACCGAGCAGTTGACTGCCACGTTGCATATTCCATCACGTTGTAATGAAACACGAAAAAAGAACAACAAAATTCGCGTAATGACCTGAGTGAT
This sequence comes from Pseudolycoriella hygida, assembly GCA_029228625.1. Classification (NCBI taxonomy): domain Eukaryota; kingdom Metazoa; phylum Arthropoda; class Insecta; order Diptera; family Sciaridae; genus Pseudolycoriella; species Pseudolycoriella hygida. Next base: position 107,489,445 of record CM055403.1, read on the forward strand.
GCGGCACTCGACACAAAAACAATTAACAAAACTAATTATTTAAAAGAAAAGAAAATCCCGGACCGAACGTAAAATTTCAAAAATAAATAAAACTTACACAGAGCAAACCGAAACAACAAGATTTTCGGTGTTTAAGAAAAATGTCAAAGAACATCTAACATTTTGATATGTGATATTTTGCTTTCGATTTTCATTTGTACTATTGATTTCGATTTTTTGTAAATTTTTGATTGACATATTATTCGGTTTAGGCCTGTTTGTTGATCGAACGAATAAAATAAATAAAAATAAATAAACGGTGTCGAAGCTGTAGCTAGCTAATCCGTAGCTAATCCTTTATTCTGGTCAACCCGGACATCATCAGTAATCTTTAAGAGTGCTGTGGCAGTGCTATGATTCGATCGGAATCTGGACTGCAAGTGGTGGAGCAGACTGTATTTGATTAAGTAGTCATTTATTTGGCACTTCATTAATCGTTCCAGGGTTTTCGATATCGCAGGAAGTATACTAATCGGACAACAACTCGATAGTGGTTAACACGTCTGCTTGCTACGAGATTGAGTTGGCAGTGCGTTGTTTCGAAACTCAGCCGCAGAGGGATTTCTACCGATTGTTAGATTTGTAAACAAAAACAAAACTGATTGAATCGTTCAAGTCAAGTGAAATTGAGTGTAGTGCCATCGTACGGCTTACCGGAAAAGGCATTTTTCGGAGAACCGGTATTCTACTCCTACTAGTTTCGCTCCTAGTTACATCTCAAAGATGGCACTGGGTTTGTCGCACAACTTACCACTGGCACAGTAAAACTTTCCGGTAATGAAAGGATCTCAAAAGTAGAACCATAAACAGCGAAAACTAGTAAATAATGATCTAGCCTCTAACCCTTCATTTTTTTTTTAAGACTTGTACATTGTCGTTTAAACCATTAGAATAGCATAAATATAGAGAGGTACATCGAACAATTTTGTGGATTATTCGTTATAATACATATTCAATACATTACACTACACTACATACTACAGACTACAAATTATCACTATCACTTCACATCACAGAAATTAGGTAATTAGGTAATTAGGCATAAAATCGATTAAGTTCCGAACACTTTCATAAAAATACGTTGTCTCTGTTTTCACGGAATGAGTCCCGGATGCTAGATGAATTACCACGTTGGATTGCTATGGAAATACGCTGGAGAAGGTAGTCGTGTGACCTGGGTTCGCCGGTTCTCCTTATCATAAGCTTTCCTAGCTTTTTAACAAAAAGTTCAGTTTCGGGGCCAATGGCACCAAGAGTTTCGAAAGCGAGTGGAGTGAAGTCATACTGTTGCTTAAGGTCTATGTAGTTATTGTGCTTTAATCTTTCTGCTTGGTCCGCCGCTGATCCGCTTTGCACTGAAGTCAAGTTCAAATAAGTAGGGGCTGTAGTGTTGACCACAGTTACGTCCCAGATTAGTGACCTGCCGCGTCTCCATGGGTAGGAAGTCAAACCGTCCGGCCGTTTACCATCTCTGCGGGAAGTCCATATGGCTCAAGCTTGTTGGGGAAACCCGCCGAGCTAAAGGCCATCGAGAAGATTTTGTTTATTTCGGCGTGTTGAGCGTATTTACCCATCGATTTGTTGCAGTACAGCCCGTGGTGCCCATTGGGGGCAATCATCTCACCACAGATGCATCGATGAGGTTCGCACACTTTGCTACCTAAGCGAAGTGCTACTGCAATCCTTGCTGCGTCATTGTCGAGTAGAAGTCCTAATTCCTAAGTCCTAAATCGTCATCGCAAGTTGACCTCCGGCAACAATTCAGACACCAACCATGGACTAGGTAGCCCGGTCAAATCTCGTCAACCAGTGAACAAACTTTCAAAATTCATTTATGTTTCTCGCCTTAAGCCAGATGTAACTGCGGAGGCGATTTCCTCGTACATAAAGACGAAAATGCCCGAACTGGATAGCAACGATTTTAGCCTCAGACTTCTAGTGAAAAAAGATCAAAAGCTGGATGAACTTACGTTTATTTCTTTCCGGCTAAATTGCACAGTTGAACTCTTCGACAAACTTATGGATCCTGCCTTCTGGCCCTCTCATGTCCAAATTGGAGAATTTCAGGACAAGAAGAAGAGAACCTTAGATACTTTTTTACCAATTGCGACAACTCCAGCGATAGCATCAACACAGGAAAGTTGCAATTCTCCTGCAACTTCAGTTCTGAAACAAACTCCAGTGGTGAAGGAAACTACCTCAACGAGTATGGACGTCACACCAACGACTTAGCATGCAACACTACGTGTCAGGGTCGGATTCAGTCGCGAATTTCTGATTTCTTCCATCATAGTGATAAACCAATCGGATGTAACGCTAACATTATGACCAATTCGCCGTCAATAATTTCAGCTAAGACTTATTTTGATTCCATTCGTCCCATTAAGTCTGATGTTTCGATTTCAAAGAGTAATGTCAGTTTATATTATCAAAATGTTCGCGTATTAAGAACTAAAACTGATGATTTTTCTAATAACTCCTTGACGTGTGACTACGATGTTACAGCACTGTCTGAAACATCGCTCAATTCGTCATTCTTTGACAGTGAATTATTCAATCCTAAACAGTTTTCAGTTTACAGAACTGATCGGTCTGAATTAAATAGCGTACATCAGAGATATGGAGGTGTTCTGATCGCTGTCCGATCATCTTTACCTAGCGAATGCGTTCTGGTGTCCGGCACCGACAACGTCGAAATGGTTTTAGTTAAGGTGCAGCTTCAAAATCATTCGCTTTTTGTCTGTTGCCTTTACATCCCTTCAGGCTCTTCTGTAAAAGTATACACCGAGTATCACGATGCATTAGAAAAGACCTGGATGTTAATGACGAAATGTGCATTTTAGGAGATTTCAATCTAACCCTTGTTGATTGGATTCCTGATAGTTTCAATTCCCACATTAACAGCATTGATGACTTGATCAGTGGTCAAGACGATTCACTCGAAAGCAATGTGATGCTCCCCACTAATGTCGCTGAAGGAACGAAGGCCGACATCATCTATCTTATGATGAGTGGTAACCTTCACCAAGTTAACAACGTCCACAACCATTATGGAAAAATCCTAGACCTAGTGTTTTACAGCAATCCAAATAACATCAAAGTCATTAAATCTGATGTTCCTATGAGTCGAATCGATTTGTATCACTATCCTATCGAAATAATAATTTCAGCAGACTTTGTTGAAAGCATTGAAAATGTTGCAAGTGATGAATCTGAAAGTGAACTTAACTACAAAAAAGGCGACTATGCGGGTCTTAATAACCATTTACATTCTATTGACTGGAATCAACTGTTGTCAAACGTTTCTGACGTTGATGACACAGTCAATGTGTTTTACGACACTTTGTTAGACGGATTTGAGAAATTTATTCCGCTCAAAAAGAAAATGGTTATTAACGATCCACCCTGGTACAATCAGCGTTTGCGTGATCTAAAAAATAGAACAAGCAAAGCTCACAAACGATTTAAAAATGAAACAAACCCAGACGAAAAACTAAAACTCAAAATGAAATTTTTGTCTACAAGTAAAGAATTTCACTCCGTGCGTGACCGAGCTTTTAACAAATATTTGGCTAACACTGAAGAAATGTTAATGTCTGATCCTTCAAAATTCTGGCATTACGTTAAATCGCGAAAAAAGACTACAGGCTACCCGTCAATTATGTTTAGAGGTGATAAGAAGACTTGTAACCCTAACGAAACATGTGATCTTTTCGCTGAATTCTTTGAAAGTGTTTATGTTTCTGACAACGAGAGTGGTTCTAGCTTATCGGGAAAAATGCACTCCTTAGAAAAGCGCATTGACATCGGATCAATCTCTTTTGAGATCCAAGACGTTTTGAACCATCTTAGTAGTATAGACACTAGTAAGTCTCTCCGATTTTGTTAAAAGCCTGTGCTGAGAGTCTCTCATCTCCGCTACTTCGCATTTTAAACTTATCTCTCTCAACCGGAAAGTTTCCGACAAGATGGAAATCGTCCTATATAACTCCAATTTATAAAAGTGGTTCTAGAAGTAATGTTGAAAATTACAGAGGTGTAGCTATTTTACCAACAATAGGAAAACTATTTGAAGCCATCGTCACCAGTATTTTATCCACGAAGTTCAATCGAATTATTTCAAAGTCGCAACATGGCTTTATGAAGCGCAGATCTACCGCAACAAATTTAGCTGAATTTGTTAGCTACGCTACTAAAGTTATTGAATCTAGGCATCAGTTAGACGTCATATACACCGATTTCCGAAAAGCATTTGATAGAGTCAAGCATTCGATTCTTTTGCACAAGTTGAACCAAATCGGTGTTCATTCGAACTTACTAGCATGGATTGCATCTTATCTGAATGGACGTTCACAATTCGTCAAACTAGGGAATTGCTCTTCTCGAACGTTTAACGTGACCTCTGGTGTTCCTCAGGGTAGCCATCTTGGCCCTCTCTTGTTCATATTATTCATGGACGACGCTACTAAAGTCTTCTCTACGTCAGTTTACCTAATGTATGCTGACGACTTGAAAATTTTCATGAGAATTAAAAATGTTCTTGACGCAAGTGCTCTTCAACGTGACTTGAACAGGTTTCTACAATGGTGTAAAATCAACCAACTTTATTTGAACGTTGATAAGTGTAAGGTAATCTCCTTCACACGAAGGAGATCCAAGATTGAGTTTGGTTACAATATCGATGATGTTACGTTGACTCGTGTTAAGGTAATTAAAGATTTGGGAGTCCTCTTGGACCAAAAACTGACGTTCGGTAAACACATCGAATATATAATTGCAAAAGCTTACTCAATGCTTGGCTTTGTTATGAGAACTTGTAAGCAATTTAAAAATATTAAAACTTTAAAAAATATATACTTTGCCTATGTCCGTTCTTACTTAGAATATGCTTCAATTGTTTGGCATCCTTATCAAGACACATTTGTTGACAGAATTGAATCAATTCAGAAAAAATTTTTGATGTACGCACTGAGGCGGACGGTGAAGCGGGATGAAAACCACAAGCTTCCGCCATATATTGAGAGATGCGAATCGATCAATATCGAAACACTTGCCCGTCGCAGAATCAACGCCTGCTCACTTTTCGTATCCGATCTGATGAATGGAACCATCGACGCACCTAAAATCAAAAGCAAGATCATGCGTGATGCTGATGATTTTCTCATAGTTGACAAACACAGGACTAAATATGGTCTTTATGAGCCTATCAATAACATGTGCATGGCATTTAATCGCTTTTCATTGCTGTGGTTTCAAAACATACCACGTGAATCGTTCAAGTTGACTATTAGGAAATTAAAAATCACATATAAACTAAATGGTAAGATCAGAATCTCATAAACTGAACCTTTGGTTCTCAATCTAATCAAAAGCTGATTAGTCAATTGGGTCTCACGACTCTCAAATGTAACTCTAAGTCACGTCGACTTGTGCAAAAACAGCTAGTCTGGACGACTAGTTTCCGCTAATCCTTTTTATTTCAGGTGGCTACACGATATGGCGGTGCTTGATGGAACGACGGGCTTTTTTCATTTCCAATTTTCTATTTTCGTCTAATTTCAATTGATGCTGTTTTAATTGTATAACAACTATAAATAAAGTAATTTTGACGATGGGCAGGGGTGACCGTTGACTCCGACGGGTCGACTGGGTCGGCAACTCACTTCCGGACCTGCTCTTCATTTATGTTTTTTCTTCATTTATGTTTTTTTTTTTTTTTGTGTTAAGCCAATTTATTGTCATTATCATAATTAATTGTATACAGTCAGGAGGCTTCGGCCATTGATGCAGTAAATAAATAAATAAATAATTGATGTGAAGGAACTGCTTGAAGCCACTTAGAAGATGTCTTTGATGATGACGCAAGCAGTCGAGCCCTATCAGTAGGTCCGCTCAACGAAATAAGCTCCTCAAAAATTGATTTGCACCGGAGGATGTCCCATGAACTTTGTATCCTTTTACCCTCATCCGTAGAAGGTGTCAATTCTAGAGGGTAAGCTTCAGTTAATGACAAGAAATGTCCACGACTCGCAAGTTTGATTTAGCTAAAATGAGGTTAGATATTGCCTCAGACTGGAACACCGATGAAAAGTAAGCTGGATGGGCCAGATCGACGGTGCTCCTAATCCCCAGCCCAGAGAAAGCCATTGGTAAGGTGGCCTGCCTCCAGGAATTGTCGCTGATTTTGTTGTTTGTAATAGTTTCTAGGGTGTCGCGATAAAAATCATTGATTTCTCTGAGTCGGTGTTCGTGTGAAAAAGTCGGGCTTGTGCGGAGTAGATAATGAAACCTCGGTGACGACAACGAGCATCTAAGCATGAGCAGGGCAGGGTGAATGTCCAGCATTGGCAGGCGAGTGCATAGAGTTTTTACTGAGCGTAGACAGGATGATAATGCTTTGTCCAATCCGTCGGCCAGAATCGGGGCACCAAGCATTTTGAATGACGTAGAGTCGATTATCTTGATACCCGGTAGCAAGTAGTTCAATTGTTCCATCATTCTTTCCTTTGCCTCTGCTGACGTTTTGATGAAGTACACTTCACATTTAGTAGGGTTTAAAGTTAAGCCTGATTCGTTCGAGAAGGCAATTACTCTCCTGATGTCATTCAGAATGGTTTCGAATTTGTCGCCAATAACTCCGTCATCCAAAAACCATGCGTTTAGTCGTGACGATAGAGAATGGGTTAAAGGCCTCAAGCCGATGCTGAACGCCGCAGGAGCGCATGGGTCTCCTTGTTGGGTCCCTCTCTTTGATGAAATGATGGAGTCGCCGAAGAAAAGACACGAAGGGTTACGATAGGCTTGTTGTAGCATCGGAAATAGTGACGGCACCGTACGTTTGACTTCTTGGAGTAAAAATCTTCGCAGCATTTCGTTGAACGCGTAGCGGAAATCAAACTTGATGATCGCCGTGGGGCCATCGTGATCGGCTTTGCAGAAGGCACGAACTGCGTGGACTATTGCTTCGGAACCACCACGGACCGCAACGCCATTTTGAATCGGGGCTAGCAGTTCGGAGAGAGTAGTCTTGACCGCGAAGCACCCAATTTTACCAGCCAATCTACGCCAAACCAAGCCGATGGCAATCGGTCTTATGTCGCCATTGTCTTTTGCTAGGGCTATCAATGCGGCCCCAAAAAATATGGGTTCGATAATTGGAAGGACATTACCTGCCCGAATAACGTTCACCAATTTTGCAATTGCTGAAGACAGCTTCTTGGATGATTCTCCGCAGGAGAACGAAATCAGGTCCCTCAAGTGACGGGGTCTTAGTCCATCGATACCACCAGACGAGCTAATAGGGAAGTGTTTGATGGCGTTTATAACTTGCTCGACGGACGTGTCAAATTGTTCGACGTTTGGTAGGGACTGCTTTTCTATCGGTAAAGTTTCGTCCGGGTGCTTAAGTTCCAATTTTGCGACAGTTTCGGGGGTATAATCTGCCATGCTTTCCTGAGAGCTTAGTACTCGCACAGCTCCTCCTATGTCGCCTTCGCTTATCTTTCTCTGGGCAATTTTTATTATCAGCTTTACTGATTGACACAGTGGTTTTTTCGGCCTTTCGAAAGACAGCAAACGCAGCAGTTCGTTGAACAAGCCGGCTATATCAATTATCTTTGAAAAAACGTTCAAGTTGTGACGAACGATGTTTTGGCGATGGTTGTCTATGTAGTCACTCTTAGGAATGGTGTTCAGCACTATTAGAGGAAAGCACATCAATCGGCACCATGTGAAGAGATCATTTTTGGCGACTACGTCTTCAATCAATTTTGTGTATTCTTGGCAAACGACTGTCCTGACTGATTTTTTGATAATTCGTACTAACGGCAAAGAGCACTTGCATCTGTAGATCAGTCCGCCTAATTTTCTAGCGACATTAGGTGCGTCCTGTGGATCAAAATCGAAACGTGCCGGGAAATTTTGTGGCTCACCGATATTTGGCTGGTTGTTGTGACTCCTCAAATGAACATTCAGGCCTCGTTCGTTCTTGGCCACAAATCCACAAACGTCACAGTTTATTCTACACACTCTTACATACATTTTAGTATTGATGTCCCAAATCTCCGACCTAGCGGACAAGAATGCTTAATGTCCGTGTAGCCCCTAGGGGCGGGGGTATTTACTAGTGCTTCAATAATTCGCATATGTCGGTCCAAGCACGAATACTCCACTTTTTCATCGTTGAATTTTGCATGTATGTTGTTTAATCTTACTGCAGTCCATGTAGACCCGTCGTTAACTTCGATAAGCTTCCGTCAAAGTATCTTAGAACTTGACGACTCAATATTTGGAACATTTGGTGTTTGCTAGTGTCTTTGTTTAGGTGCTTTCTTTCCACTAAATAAAAGAAGCCAGAAAGCTCCGCGCCCGGTGATTAATTTATTGATTGAATGTTTTGATATGTCTAAAAGCCTAAAGGATTTTTTTTGGTTTAGCCATTTTGACGACAGCCTAACGGCGATATTTTGTGTGATATTTCTTATATTTTATTTATTTTTTGTTCATCCATTTTGACGACACCATTGTGACGATTTTTATACTTAATGCATTTTTTAATGTTCTTAATTTTAATTTCAATGTTTCCGTTATGTAGTTCTGTTTGTTTTGTTTTTTAATTACTTTTCGAATTCATGTTATTGTAATTTTACTGTGTAAGTAGTTATTGTAACGTTTTTGGTTTTTTTTAACGAGGATTATGACTTCCGTCATAATTACTCTTTTTTTACCATGTCAGCTAGAAGATAGTAGACAATAAAAGTAACATTCATTCATTTATTCATTGTGAAGAGTTTGCTAATTAACCCAGCCTTTTTCGCATTATCACATTCCAGAAAAATTTTGTGGTTGGATGGAGTCAGGTTTTCTTTCACGATAATGCGCTGCGTTGATGTAAATCCGATGTCTTTTATGCATAAATCCTTATGAGCAAGGTATTTTCGAAAGAAATCGTTTTTTTCCATCGACGATAAAAATTTTACAACAGTGATCGGTGGATTATTTTTTTGATGTTATTATTTCCAGTTTTGTTTAGGCGAAATGCACGAATCGATCCATTTACGTTGGAGCTGATAATAGATGCGATCGTATTTATAATATCGCCACAGGATTCGTTTTCTACTACTGGAATACCAGATATGATTAATTCATTACACCGTTGCATTCGGGCCAGCTTATCTTCGAGTTGGGTAATTCGTGAGCCTTGCATCAACTGATCATCTTCAACACGTTGAATGGATGCGTGAAGACTATTCGAGACAGAGTGTAATTTTGAGCAGAAACACCACCGAACAGCGAAGTCGACAAAACTCGGTCCAAAAGTTTCGTCGAAGTCCAATAAAGTTTACGTTTCAGGTTATGTTTCTTCAATAAGAATTTTACAAAAAGGTGATTTGTGTACGATTAGATAACACACGTCCGCACTGCATGAGCAATAACAGCTAACTACATACCTAACTGAGAGATACACCTGAAGAAGGAGAAAGAAACGACTGGCTTAACCATCCATGCCGTGAAGGAATCACACAAGTTTGATTTCGACAATGTCACCATACTGGAACAGATTCCTAATTACTGGCAAAGGTTAATTGCTGAAAAAATGTACATACATAAGGCCCCACACACTGTCAACACACAAATAGACAAATCTGGGCTCCACAACTCGTACATCCACTTGATGAAAATGCATTCATCCAACAAGAACCAACAACATAAACCTGCAAAGAGAAATAACAACACTGCTCCTGACATGAATGCGACTTGACCAATGAACTATGACCAACGTAGTTTTTTGACACATGCTGAAATTAACAATTATTTGTGCAACGTAGCGAAAGCAATTTCTATCTTTTTATTTGTTTAATTTATTTAAAATCCCTGTCCATATAAGTTATTTTAATTAGATAGTTTTTTTACAATTGTGAATGGAGCGTAGCTCCAAAAAATCTGTGATATTTTTTCAAAACGTAGTTTACATTATAATCAACACAAAAGGTAAAATCAAAACATAACAAATTTCTATTGCTACTTATAAAATTATAAATTTGATCCGATAGCCTGATGATGAACTCAAACCACAAGTTCGAAATATAGCTGCGAAAATAATAATAAAATAGTTTTTTATCGATTGCCGCATCAAACCAAAAATCAACTTACAACATACCTAACTAACAGCTAACAACTTCGAAATCTAAAATCAAATCAATAAATTAATTCTAGCGGAAGCAACGCCCTCTGTTATCATTTCTCTGAATGCGAATGTTGCTAAAATACTAAGAGTAAGAATAAAAATTTTCAAAGATTAGTCTCAGACTAGAATTAATTTATTGATTTGATTTTAGATTTCGAAGTACAATTTGTACGCAAAAAATTTGGACTTTTCAAAAGGCATATTTCCATATTTTTATTTATTTCTTCCCCAAATATTGAGCGAATCTACAAAGCTACAAATGCGCTAAGATGCGTCTTAAACTATTCAAAAAGTAACTGTTTTGTGCGAAAATGCGCCCACCGCATCTTGTGAATTCGCGAAAAATTCCTTTTCCCGGTAATCAGTATTTTATTCCCAATATTTCTTTAATTATCTACACAGATTCGCTCAAAGTGATTGCAATCAATTTGGGAATAATTAAAATCAGCAATTTGAAAATTCCGTGTTTCAAATATGTGAAGAATGCATTCCAACAATGCGCCGAAATGCGTTCAAAATTGGAAAATCTGCGTTTTCGCAGATTTTCGGCACTAGATATGTCTATAGGGTACAATTCAAAGTTTTTGTTCATTTGAACAATGTTTCACATTACAATGTACTTATCCGTTTTCGATAATTCGTTTTTTATTTAACTGAATTGAATTGATCATTTTGAATGTAGGAGACACATTGACAGTAAAAGTAGATATACTTATGAACAAAATTGGTGCCTGCTTTGAATTTAATTTTCCTTTAAATTTTTTTTTGTCTAATAAATAAAGCAAAATTCTTAAGTCAATTCATTACTTATGGAGCTAGATATGTGAAATATCACAAATGAGAAACATTTCAACTATTTTGAAATAAGTTAAAATTGGTAAGGTATTCACTTATAATAAAAACGTGAGTTTCACTAAAGTAAAATACTTATTTTCAAGCAAATGTGTTCATTTACCGCAATTCTTCGACAGTGCGATGAATCTGAAATTCATTTCAATCACATGTTAACAAACAACGAAATTGTTCAAAACATTGATGAAACTTACGGTAACAGAATTCAACCAAAATTATCTACACTTCTCACGGAACAGATTCACAGAATTCTAATGAAAAGTTTTAAATCTGAAATAAAAAACATAGCCAAAGACTCGTACGTATCAGAATAGATGTGGTAAACAGAATAGATGTGGCAAAGAGACTCGAACGTATCTAAATATACAAATAAGCCAAAAATTTAGCGTTTTCTGTTCGTTTCATCCATAGAAATTACCCAAGGTAATCTTCCAAGGCCCTACCGAAGTACGTCTCAGACCATTCAAATCTAGAATAACTTATATCTAAGGACTGGGTCATTTTCCCCTAAAACCCTGAAACAAGTTTTCTCTAGAACTTTATGCTCTACAACTTTGCCTTTAGAACCAACTTTCTAACTCTCAAAGTTCTGGAGATTTGGGTCATCCCGCCCAAATATGGAAGTGGCCATATACCAGAATTGGGCCATATTTCCCTAAAATCCTGAAACAGGTGCTCGCTTAAATTTAATACTCTACAACTTCGCCTTTGACAGCAAATATTCATATTGCATATTTAAGGAAATATAGACGAAAAACTGTTTTCGTATATGGCCAAGAAACTCAATTTCGTCCATTCCAGATATATAAGATAATCTTGCTGTGATTTAGAGGTAGTCGAAGGCTCTATAGTATTCAAGAAAAAATTTCAGGGGGCGGAGAATATCTAAGGGAGCGCAGCCACCCTTTCCTTTCTCTAGATACGGCCCTGGTTCTGAACGGAACCTGAGAACTGAATGGCTGGTCATATTGGGTTCCAGGTTGATCTGGTAAATTTGTTGTTTTTAGAGCTTTTTGTTGTAGCAAAATGCAACCTAACCTTACCCATA
>CM055403.1:107502069-107538798 GCA_029228625.1 Pseudolycoriella hygida
GTTGCACACATATCGATTTACCGTTCTATCTAATGATAGTAAATCGGTTAAATCATGGGCGGTCGTTACGGAGAACAGTTTCCCGCTATGTGAGGGAGCACACAAACTCGTAATTAATTCAGAGAATTTGTTGTTGAGTAAACCCAACTATGAAAAGTCACTCGACACTTTTCAAATCTCTACGGATTAAAGCTCGCAAACTTGGAATCACATTTTGTATGGAAAATGACGATCTTCTAAAAGTCATATCTTCGGATCCACCGCCGATTTTGGCGTGACATCCTTTATCACAACAAAACCCTTTTTAAAATGGAAATGTGACGCAAGTCCTCATCCCTTCTTCCATAACAACTGATATCAATTTGGGTGACGCTTGCAGCTTCGGAACGCACAAAACTCTTTTGAAATATTTTCACTTTTGATTAAAAAAATGCGTCACAAATGCCGGACCCGCCAATGTACACATACATACACAGAAATACGCCATACATCCCATAAAGTCAAATTTTTGCATTGTGAAAGCTGAATGAACAGCGTTAACGAACCACATTCGGTGTCTAGCCCATATAATGAACCTTGCCCTGTAAGACATTCTGAACGAACTAGGAGTTCCTGGTTCTGAAAACGAGATCTATAATGAAGATTCGTTTCAAAATGAGGTACAGAAGCAGATGACACTCTTACATCTCGATATAATATTTCGTCCATTTATTTATTTAGGAATTGAATGATATTGACATGAACGCCGAAATAATTGGATTAAGACTAGAAGAAGAGGAAGACGTCTGCGACGGTCCCGTCATTGTAAAATTGCGATCGCTGATTCGAGAAATTCGGAAGTCCGTGCAATTACGACAAAAACTAAAGAAATGCTGTGATATGCTTCAGATAAAGTATTTGGTGCCTATTCTCGATTTTAAAACCAGGTGGAACTTGGACATCGTTAAATTTAAATATATTTAAATATTTAAATATTTAAATTAAGAGAGCTACTTTGTTAATTAGTATGGAACACGGACCCGTCATTTCGAGTTATATACCAATTTTTGATTGGCTTCTCTCAAGTCTTGAGAGTTGTGTTGAAGAAAAATCGATTATAAGTAAGGCTGCGTGAGAAGGACTTTTGCAATTGAAAATGTATAAATCTAATATAGACAAATCCATCGTACCAATGGAAGAATATGATCCACCGTTAGATAATGTTGAATTAAGTGTCTAAAGAAGATAGCTGTTGTATATTATATATTTGAACGATCCAGTGGTGAAAAATTTCCATCGGAATTCGAAAGATATTTGAAAATGCCACTATCACACAAAAACGTGTGTTGTTTCGAATTTTGCAAAAGTCAAAGAGAAGAATTTAAATTTCTTAGTAAGATGGCAGTGGATGTGTTTTCACAAATCATTCAGCGGACGTGCTGTATGGAAACTCCGATTCCGACTGGGGTGGTGATAAAAATGATTATAAATCAACATCCGGATATGTGTTCAAGGTATTTGGCAACTCGGTGAGCTGTTTGTCGAGGAAACAACCTGCTGTCAGCTTATCATCAACCGAAGCTTTAGCACAAGCCGTTTGCGAAGCGAAATGGCTTAAATGTTTACTTATCGAAATTGGGATGGAATGTACTGAACCGGCGCTAATATATGAGGAGAATCAATCCTGTATCAACAGCGCAGAAGAACCGCGAAGACATCAGCGGATGAAGCACGTGAATATAACATACAATTTTATTCGTGATGCAAGTGCCAACCGGGAGGTTCACGAAGAGTCTTGGAAAAATTATATTCAGAAAGCATCGAGACAATTTAAACCCAAAGGCTTAACCATCATGTTCCTTAATGCGGATGCTAATATCGAATTAAAAAGCGGTGTTGGACTTAGTAATTCAATTTTAGCATTCGAGAAGTAAAATAATAAGGAAATAAATCGCAGGATTTATTCATTCTATTCACATCGAAGACGTGCACGACAAGTACAACGATGGATTGACGTGATGCTTTAAGAATTGATACCAAAAGTGATATAAAATATAAAATGTGATGTAACTGTGACGAATGTAAATTAACTGTGATATTTTTTCCTCTTATAACTGTGTAAACACAAAATACGTTAAATAAATAAATTCTGTTCACAATCGTCATTCAATGAAGACGTTCTAATTTATTCTCCGCTTTTCCTTATATGTTAAATCAAGATTAACTAATAATTTGTAAGAAGTGCATCCAAGCGACGATCATAAACATAATATCCAAGAATCAGAACGTGAATATTGCCCTCTAAAACATACTCCAACAAACTCCCAATGGACTGAAATTTTTGATTGGAACTTCGTTGTGTTGCTTACGCCGATCAATGTAAACAATAGCTTTCAGTAGTGTCTTCATGGCTATAAATTAAAAAGAATACACAAAACCTCAAGCTAATGTTGTATCAAACAATTTTGTTTGTTAACTTACGTTATTGTTATAAATCGTTATTATTATTATGCACAGTCGATTTTCGTTTGACAGTCATCTGTTAATATATCGATATTTTGGTGTTGACGCAGACAAAATTCTAGGTTTACATTTTGACATCATATTTTAGATTGTTTATTGCGTTCACTTTTTTTGGAGGTTGTAGTACACTGGTGTTACGTGTTCTACATCTCGCTTGAAATTGACCGCGCAATCGTTATAAAGAAAAAATTGTTCTACGACACATCTCAATAATCTACAACTTTTTTTTTGAAACTCAATACTAAATAGCATCGCATTTATATTATCACAGCTTGTGACCTGCCTACGACCTGCCATCGTATGAAAAAAGTGAATTTTTAAAAAAAATTAAGTCGCGAAGATTTTTTTTTTGTTTGCAGATTATTGATTTTTAGAACATAGGGTGTGGAATAAAAACATAAAAAAATCAGGCGTAAAGTCAATACCATTTCATAATAAATTTTCCTTCTCGGTTGTAAGTAGTGGTCCAGGAAGTTGATTGATTTTTTGTACTCGTCTTCAACCTCCACTGTGAACTGAACCTTCGGATGGAATGAGTTCAGTTTTGTGGTCAATTGGTCGATTTCGTCACGTAGGATTGATGTTAAATGATAATCTACACCAGAAATCAGGTTTGATATTCGTCTGTATAAGAGATTCTTCCACAATGTTTTCAATGACTTGTTCCACCAGAATCGGGGCTAATGATGAACCCATAAGCATACCCACGTTTAGGGGAAGGAACACTCCTTCCAATACAAAATAATTTGCGTGTTGGAGACAAATTCTTAGCATGTTTAGAAGTTCATCTTTTCCAATTGGTGTGTGTACCAGCACCGCCACCATGTCGAAGTCGCGCTCGATGATGTCTAGTGCCAATTTGGTAGGTATGTTTCAAAATAATTCACTACATCGAAAGATACTAGCACGTTGTCTTTGGTGATGCACCTGCTTCGCACTATTATGATGATAGCTTTGGCGTTACTCACACTGTAATTTGGCTTGAATGCTTTGCGGAGGATCGTGGCCAAAAACCTCGTCATTTTGTACGCTGCTGAATTGATTGTCGAAACAATCAGCCGGATTGGATTGCCAATCGACAATCACTATTCAAAGTCGCTATTTTGTTCATTTTTCACAATATTTTTTTATGCAAGTTCGTTAAAATGCAATGTTACTTAGATATACAACAACAACTCAATGAAGATTAGCAAACAATAGTACATTGTAACATCAGAAGATACTTTCTGCAACCGGGGATTGAAATACGACATATTTCTATGTCAATTACTAGATGGAAACGTTCAAAATTTCAAGACAAGTTAGGAAATGAAATTTATATGAGTTATTTCCACACTGATTTAGAATTATTCAAAAGCAATGCAATGTGATGTTAACAGTGGTTTCTTGAATGAAAATCGAAAGTTTCGTTGTTTGTCTACTTCAAACCCCAGTTTTGCAGAAAGCACTGTGTGTAACACGTATTGGAATGTTATTTTTTAGCACACGTCCTAAATTTCCATAAATAAAAATATAGGACTAATGCTGAAAAAATCAACATTCCAATACTAATTGCACAACTATTGTTGTAGAGTGATTTAAAATATTTCAAAAATATGCTGCAGAAAAATTAGGTAACACTTAACTAACGACGTTAAACTGTCTGAGTTACGGAAGCCGAGGATAGTCAGCGGCATGAATGAAAAGATGTCTACTGAGGAAATCATAATGAAAATAAAATGACAAAATAAGTCTATGGGGCAGGCTGAATTATGTGTAGAATCAATATTCGGCAAGAATACATTTAGTGCTGTCATCGAAATAGACTGCGTAGGATTCAACACAATTATGTCCAGCGAACGGAAAAAACTGAATGTTGGTTGGTCAAGCTACAGGGTAAAAAAATACGTGCTACAAATGTCAAGGCTTTAGCCATAAAGCGAAGGACTGCAAAGCTGCATGTAAGAAATGTGCGGGTCGGCATGACGTAAGTGAATGTAAATCGAGCGTGATTAAATGTGCAAATAAAAAGCTGAATCTAGACCTAAAGACTAATCACGACACACAGGAGGAGTGATTTTTTACGTGAAAAAAAGTTAAATTCAAACTATTAAGAAATATGGTGATCGATCGAATTAAGGCTAAGCAACACCTTATACAGCCAATGCACAGAAGCGGAATACATAAAATTTCTTTCAGACTTTAGTGAGAACGAAATCAATATGACTAAAATTAATGTGATAGTGGGTGATGCTAACATTGACTTACTAAGTGATAAGCATTATTCTAAAAAATTGAAGGTGTTTATTAAGAAATTTTTTTTCTTAGACGGCGGAAGCTTATATACAGCTAAGTTTTAACTTTTTTCCCTTGTGTCGTACCCCCCTGAGACCTAGTTTTTCGGAATCTACGTAAAATTTTGATTGAAATCGACATTTTGCTCATTAAAATCGGTCCAGTGGATCCGAAGATATGACCTATAGAAAATCGTCATTTTCTATACAAAATGTGCTATTTCATAGAAACCAAAGTTAATGTAAACATCCTACGTTAGTTAGTGGGTGGGTGGATGGTTTAGTTAGTTAGTTGGTTCCAGGGGACTGTGGGAATTACTACCAATGGTACCAAAATTGACCACTTCGAATCATTTATTTTTGATATTTAAAAAAAGTTTTTTTGGCTAAAATTACGGTAACTTTCTACACTAAATCATTGATTGTGTCCGCTTCTAAATTTTAATTTAATTCGAGTTGGTTAAATATTGCAAACAAAATTCGAAAGCAGTTCCTACAAGCTTAAAAAATCGAAAAATTACAAAATTTAAATTTTGTCTTTAGCACCCTCGAAAAAGTACCTCAGTATTTTTTTATTATTGACTTCAATCATGTGTAGGAAGCTATGTGGGAAAGTTTCCGCAACTTATCGAGTTTCCAATCAAAACCAAAGTTACGAAATCATATTTCTCCTAAAATATTGAATATTATGTTTTCAGATTTTCATCACTCAAAGATCAGATGTGAATTCATCATTTAGAACTTGTAGACCACAAAAATAATTTTCTTAACATCAAATTTCAAGTGCTTGAAAACAGCACTTCCCGTAATTATATCACGGGAACTACTGTTTTCATACATTTGACAGTTAGTATTTGCAAAATAATTTTTGTGGTCTACATGTTCTAAACGATGAATTCACATCTGATCTTTGAGTGATGAAGATCTGAACACATAATATTCAATATTTTAGAAGAAATATGATGTCGTAACTTTGGTTTTGATAGGAAAATCGGAAACTTTCCTTTCCCTACAAACAGTTACGGTAACTGACGTAACATTGATGTATTTTTTTCGTAATTTTGTCTGTGTTGATTCAAATGTCAGTGTATTTTTTCCGTTAATTTTAGATGAATGAGTTTAAAGACTCCTACTTATTGCAAAAGTGAATTAATGATTTCATAAATAAAGTTAAACTTATTTTTCCAGCAGAAGAATTTTTTGAAGCTTGAAAAATAAATTATTAAAAGTGATCACTTAAATAGCAATTCCCGCAGTCCCCAGAGCCATTTGTATGAATACCGACTTTTTTGGCTCGTGCTCGAAAACGGTTCAATAACTTTTCTTGAAATTTTGCAGGGACCTTCAGGAGGGAATTCTACGCCATATGAGATTTTAAAATAGGGGGGAGGGTACCGGCTTCGTTTAGGCGCCAGGGCTCTTAGAAGGCGCCATAAAAAGCCCATATAAAAGAAAGTTTTTTATGTGTGTGTGAGTGCATTCAAAGTATGGGTCAAGTATGAGCAAAATTTTTGGGTTATAGGTGTTTTGCCGGAAATTTTTTTTCGCCTGAAATTTTTTTTGCAGAAATTTTTTTTCCGTCGGAAATTTTTTCTCCGGAAATTTTTTTTTCGCCAAAATTTCTTTTCACCGGAAATTTTTTTCGCCGGAATTTTTTTCCCCGTAATTTTTTCCGCCGTTTCCTCTTTTCTTCCAAAACTACTGATATCACAACAAGAACCCTTTTAAAGGGGAAACGTGACGCAAGTCCTCGTCCCTTCTTCCAAAACAACTGATAGCAATTTGGGTGACGCTTACAGCTTCGGAACGCAAAAAATTCTTTTGAAATATATAAATATATTCTTTTGATTACAGCCGGTTCATTCCTTTTTTACCTAGTTTTGAAGAAATACATGACAGCTTCACTTTCAAGCGTACCCAGCAAATTAAGTTATTCCCAAATCATAGATTTTTTGCGCTAAATTTGAATACGCGATAGAAATTTCAAATTTTTCGCCTGGAGTTGAGGGAAACGTGAACATTGCATAGAAAAATTTGATTTTACCAGAAACCACGATAATAGGATGAAAGTTGGCATTTTATTTAATTGATTCAAAAGTTATTGTGCATCTCAAAATAAGTGATTTTTCAATACTGCAGACAATTAATGTTATGAGCTTTTCTTCAGTCAAAAACATTTCTAAAAGGTAATTTAGTACACAATTCTTTACGAAATTTTAATATTTTTCGATCAATATAACTGACCTTTTACCTCAAAAAAATTTTCCCACAATAAATTGCAGGCTCTTTACTTGTGAGGTTGAAATTTAAAGGAATGCTTTAAGTAAGAAAGAAAGCTTTCGAAAATCAGTACAAATTTATATAAAATGTTAGTTTTGTAATTTTTTCTTGTTTTTCCTCTTCTTAACAATTTTTGCATATTATTGTTTTCACATATCTATCACACATATCTATCACACAAAGAATAGCAATTCTGAGGAAAATTTCGAAATTTGTCAGTAAAAGCTCATGCCAGGAAAGTTTTACAATGATCCTGATCCCAGCGCAGATGTGATTGGCACATTCGACTATAAAAGCGGGTATATTCATTGGTATAGGTCACATCTCGGCACATTATTACCTAAAGTTTTGAGATGTACACTCACCCGTTCAAAAAATTTTGTAGAAAAGCGAAATGTGCCGTTTAAAAATTCTGTGTTTCTCATTTTTGCACATCTGTGCAAAATATGTGAATGGCACATTTGACTCACAAACCGTTCATTTCGGTGGTGTTATATCTCGGCACATTCCATCATAAGAAGAGATAATTGATGTCCAGCCATCGACAAAAGTTGATAGGTAGGCCAAGATGAGGAAATGTGAAATTATGTCACTTGGTGATGAAGTTGCAACGAATGACACTGAAAAAGCAAATCTGTTCGCCAAATATTTTGCTTCCGTATACAAGCGATACCCCGATGATGACAAAGAGGTGGTTGAATTGATGTCGTTCATTAACAGTAGAGACGATATTGGGTTCACAAACATCACGATCACCCACGATATCGTGAAGAAAATTCTTTTGAGTATGGACTTAAGCAAAGGTGTTAGCCCAGATAAGATGGCTCCCCTGTTCCTCCGTGAATGTGCAGATGAATTGTCCCATCCACTAGTGATGATTTTTCGAAGTCATTAATGGAATGTCACTGCCCCGATCGCTGGAAAATGGGTCACTTAATTCCAGTATTTAAGTCAGGCAAGAAGAGTGATGTCACTATGTATGCCTCGATCCTAACTGTGCCAAAGTGTTTGAGGAAGTACAACGTTTTCCCGCATTCAACACCGACTCAGCATGGATTCTTCCCAGGTCAAAGAGTTGAATCTAGCCTGATGGAGCTATCGATATTGGTTCACGAATCCTTTGACAACAACAAACCGATATCTTCCTTGCTGACATACACAAGGTATTCGACGTTATTCGTTCAGTCCGATTAGTGAAGAAGATGTCAATCGTCAAATACCAGCTATGCAATGGGGTTCTGCTCCTTCCTGTTAGACAGAAAGCAATAAGTGAAGATAAATTCTTGTAAATCCGATGCGATCGACGAACTCTCTGGGATTTGTCAAGGATCTGTACTGGCAGCTTTATTGTTAGTGATCTTTTTTGATGATTCTGATTGTTCACCTGGTCCCACTAGAGACATCAGCTTTGCTGACGACAAGAAAAGAGTTCATAACAGCATATCAACAACCGACGATACTCACTCAATGCAAAAAGCCATAACCAGCTTTATAAAATGGTGCTCCGACAACGATCTTGACCTCAATGTCAACAAATGTAAAGTTATCACCATCCACCGAAAACGTTCTCCACTCCTGGCGAACTATCATATAAATGGGGATGTGATTGAACGTGTTAACTGTACGAAAGACATCGGTGTAACGTATGACGACGACTATACTTTCAATGGACACCTTGAATTGGCAGTCAAGAAAGCCATGTTAATGCTTTCGTTTGTGAAACGCCAATGCATAGAAAGTTTCCAAAGACAGTTCGTTTTATATGCAAACCGTGATCGTCGAGTCGAAGGCGACGCTAATCCATATCGTATTCGTCCATAAATGCTGAAAGATGTGAAGAACTTCAGCTCGTTTCACTTTTGAGACGTCGGACCGATGCAGCGATATTTTTCATTCATAATGTTCTCACAGGGAAACTAAACTGTCAGTTTATCCGTGATAAAATAGTTATTTGTGTGTCTGTTGACGACTGATTTTAGGCAATTTCGCGTGTTGTAGACCGAGCAGAGAGAGATCTACATGCGAAAGTGCCTAAAATGAGTCGTCCAAAACAGACACACAAAAAATTTTTCATGCAGAGGTCCAAAATCGAGAGAAATTTTTACAATTTCCTTTGATTTTGGTCCCGAGGCATGAAATCATATTGAACGATGGCACGCGAATGCTACGTAGATCTTCACTGATTAGAATCACTGGTAGTGCCCACGAGTATTCATAATTCTCACCACTAAACTTCGCATGTCGACTATTCAATATTGCTGCCAACCACATCGAACCGACCCTTCCGTTAAGTGAATTCAGAAGAGAAGTCCACAAGTTTGATGACTCGGTGTTCGGTACCTTCGGCCTTGTTGGATGTTTGTTGTGTTTGTTTTGGTGCTTTCTTTTCACGAATATCATTTAAAACCGAAACATTTTTCATTTATCTGATGCTTTCCAAAAAATTAAATTTATTTTCTGATTGCACAGTTCACTTTTCGCCGGAGTTTCTGTAATTGGCTTGCCGTTACAACATTCTAGCTCCATTTCGATGATAACACGACGACGTATTCTATGACGACTGATTTATTTGATACGATTTACGAGGATATATCGTAAGTGCTCCAGTAGCTGACCCTTTAAGGAATTTTTTGATTTTGATCTTCAATATTTAAATTATATTGATGAAAATGCTAGGTTTTAATTTCTTTATATTTTATTTTGATCTATTCTGATTGAGTAGAACATCGGAAATATTGTTAATTATATTATTTTTACTGGGAGCTGCGGGAAATAATTAAAAGGAATTAAAGGAATTTTTGATTTTTTAGTTTAAGTGAATGAGAAATAATGTAATGTATTTTCTCATTGCAGACAAACTGTAATTAAATTAAAGTTAGTTTTGGTTCTTGTCATTTGAATGTACGAAGTATTGTTTTTACGCTACTTCATTGCTGCATACAATTTAGTATGTCTTAAGAATGAATAAGCTAACATCAACAAAATTGTAGACTCTAAAAATATTTTACTTTGAATATTTTAAAATTGAAAATTTAATGGCTGCAAATCAAGCAAATCCTTTTTCGTACTAAACTCTTTGTCGTACTGAATTCTACCATCGACAAACAATTTATCGAAATGTAATTTAAACCATCATAAATTCGAAAACTCTTAAAATTTATGGACTTTTCGCAATCGTCGTATTCCTTTCCAAAAAATCAATTTTTTGTATGTTTTTAGAAATTGCTTATTACGAAAACCCTTCCGAAGTACTAGGACCGACCTGCAGCCTGACTATAAAGAAAAGGTTTATTTTATACATCCTTTTTAAAGTCCTATCTTCGGCAAAAATGTTCTCCTCAAAATTCACTACAACATAACAAAAATTTATATTTTTACCCTTAACCCGCAGAAATCCTCCAGGAATATGCTTTTTTAGAGGCTTTTCGTGAAGCCGATTTAAATCGACAGGTCCTAGAAAGCATCCTATAATCTTGACAAAATTAATATCTTTCAAACGCGACCTTACTTGCTACATTTGGAGTGGTGGATCGGAATATGCGATGATGTGAAGTCGGCTGTAGGATGTTAGGAAGGCTTTTAAAGCATGATTTAAAAGTAATTTTTAAGTACGTTTTAAAAGTACTTTTCAAGTATGCTTTAAAAGTACTTTTCAAGTATGCTTTAAAAGTACTTTTCAAGTATGCTTTAAAAGTACTTTTCAAGTATGCTTTAAAAGCACTTTTAAAGTATCCGAAAAGTATCAAAATTGAAACAAATTTTGTCAAGTGGGAAAGGTAGAGACTAGCTGTAGGATGTGGAATGCTTTGCGAGGATTTTTTATGAAAAAAACGAAAAATTGAAAAATATTACGAAAATATCATCAAGAAGTATCTGCAAACCATCAGATTTTGAAAAGGTTTCGTCGAGACCTACCTAACTTGACAAAATTTGAGAAAATTGGAGATCACTACGAGAAAATATTCCCGAAACCCTCAAAATTTGCTAAATGGCGGAAAATTTCCTCAAATTTAATCGGAAAATTATCCGTTTAGTGCAAGTAGGGTGTCATTAGAATGGTCTAAAGTACATAACTTGACTAAGAATCGGTTGAGTCGTTGCGGAGAACGAGCCGAAAATGTGGCTAAAAATGTGATTTTTCGAGGGTCGGTGAAACGTTTTCGCCCATAGATCCGAAAGTATAGCAATGAAAGTACCAAGTAAGATGTCAAATGAAAGATATATATCTCTCAAAGCGAGCGGTAAACATTTACGGAAATCGTTTGAGTCTTTTGGGATGTACAGTTCTTGGAGTGATGGTATGTCGTGCTACGCGCAAATATACGATAGGGAGTGATTTTTCATCAATATTTTCTTACAGACAAGGTACACAGAAGCGGTTCAAAAGGCAAAGTTGTGAAAAATTACAAGGGGAACATTTTTGCTCATGGAACTAGAGGTTTCGGTGTTTACCTAAGGGTCCCAAAGTCGGGTTAAGGGTAAAAATATAAATTTTTGTTATGTTGTAGTGAATTTTAAGGAGAACATTTTTTCCGAAGATAGGACTTTAAAAAGGATGTATAAAATAAACCTTTTTGTTTATATTCAGGCTGCAGGTCGGTCCTAGTACTTCGGAAGGGCTTTCGTAATAAGCAATTTCTAGAAACATACAAAAAATTGATTTTTTGGAAAGGAATACGAAGATTGCGAAAAGTCCATAAATTTTAAGTGTTTTCGAATTTATGATGGTTTAAATTACATTTCGATAAATTGTTTGACGATGATAGAATTCAGTACGACAAAGAGTTTAGTACGAAAAAGGATATGCTTGATTTGCAGCCATTAAATTTTCAATTTTAAAATATTCAAAGTAAAATATTTTTAGAGTCTACAATTTTGTTGATGTTTAAATTGTATGCAGCAATGAATTAGCATAAAAACAATACTTCGTACATTCAAATGACAAGAACCAAAATTAACTTTAATTGCATTTCAGTTTGTCTGCAATGAGAAAATACATTACATTATTTCTCTTTTACTTAAACTAAAAAATCAAAGATTCCTTTCAATTGTATCGTTTCCCGCAGCTCCCTGACCAGAAAAAAATTAGTGTTCCTATGTCTGACCACCTGTGTTCCAGTAGTTGACAATCTCATATCATGCAAGATTTTGCAAGATTTAGAGAAATTGTTCTTCATTTTCTTGATTTTTGGAAAGAAAAGTAAAAAAGCTCTTGTTGGCTGATCATATAATGCAATGCATCAGTGTGTAATGTAAAAACACCCTTCAACTTTGTAAGTTACTAAAAAGTGTGAGTTTTGTTTTTCGAAAAGAAGGCTGAGATATGTTTGATTAAAAATGTCCTTTCTTACGTCAAAACTCTTATTATTTTATTGTTTTGTCAGTTATAATGGAAGTGACAAAGAATTTGGCAAAAAGGTTTTCTTTTCTTCATAGATGCAAGACTTTTCTTTTCTCCGTAAGAACTTGCTACGGGCTAATAGGTGCCAAGAATTGAACTAACCGAATGGTAAACGTTCATCGAAGCTTCGGGGCATTGTGCCTACTCTCCTCAACTTGGTTCATGTCACCCAACAGTCCGCCGAAGCTCACCCCTATGTTGTCACTGCTAGATATTGTCGAGCGGTAAGATACAGAGGAAAAATGTGAAAATATAAAAATTTGAAAATATTAACATCAGATAAATATTTATATAATAAACGTAGTCATTTTCGTGGTCAACTATAGGAACAAGACACTAAATTTGACCCAGGGAGGTGCGGGAAATGCTTGATTTGACTGGTTTTTTTTACTAACTTCGCATTATTCTCCAAATTTCTCATATAATTACTGTTACCCGTATAACCTTACAAGATCAAGTGTACTGTGCAATGAAGACAAAGACATTTTTTCCTATCTACTTTGCTAGTCTTCAATGCAACGCTTCATGCAAAGTTCCAATATGCAATCATATCGAAATGCTAGCGATAATTCGCTAATATTTCTGTTTTTTAAAACTGTAAATTTTTCGGTGTAATAGTAGCGGTTTTATCGTAATTTTGACCAAAATTTCAGCTATTTTGCGAATATTTTCGTTTGTTTACTTCTAATATCATATAGTTTGGTATGTCTTGAAGAGATCTTCCCAACGAACTCTTTTATGTTGAAATTGAACTGCTTTTCAATTAAACTTGAGAAAATGTTCAATAATTTTACCCATTTTAGCGCTTTCTTTTGAATACTTGTTTATTGATGTTTAATTTTCTCAAATTTCGTATGGTTGGATAGGTTTTGACGAGACCTTTCTAATGAACCCTTTTTTATATCAATCTGTGTTTTTTGGATATTTTTTTACCTTTTTCCAATGTATTTTTGTAGCGCTTCGTGTAGCGCCGTGATACTTCAAAAATTTAAGGTATCGCACATCCTAGATCTTGTCTCACGGTTTCCAATGAGTCACCACATGAGAAAATCTGCTAAAGATAAGAAATGTTTCTGAAGATGTAAAAATCGCGAGAAAAATCGTCAAAACGGTAAAAGTGTACTTTTACAAAAAAGTAATTTTTAGCGCTATTATGACCAAATATTCATCCAGTAATTTCCATTTTAATCGCAATTCATTAGGTACAATAGAAATTAATATAGTCTTTCAAAAAAACTCACGTTTTCACCATTAAGGCACTTTTTGAGGCTTTTTTCGAAGTGTTTCGTCTTTTAGCGCTACTTGTAGCGATCTAGCGTTACAAATACATTCTTAAAGTATCTCACATCTTACAGCTTGTCCATTTCTTTCCAAAAAATTTACAAATGTCAAAATCTGTTAAAGTTACGATAATTTTCGGAGAATGCGAAAATCATGAAAACCTTCAAAACCAGAGAGAAAAAAGAGAAATCAAAGATCTTTCAAACAAAAAAAAGTTGGCCCAATTCGGGTGCTTTGATCGGAAGCTATGAGGATGTGAAGTACAGTGTAGGATGTACAGGTGGGTTTTTAAAGCATACTTAAAGTATACTTTTGGTAGGCTTTTTGACGATTTTCACATCCTCCGAAAAGTATCGTAATCTTAATCGATTTTAGTGTTTGATGGCTCGTTGGAAAGAGTGAGACGAGTTCTAGGATGTGAGATACTGTTGAAGATATTTGTAGAACAGCGCTATTCGTAGCGCTACGAAAATAGGACGAAACAAGCCTCAAAAAGTATCTGAAAAGTGTCCAAATGGTGCAAAAGTGGAATCATATGAGAGGTATCATCAATGCATACGAAACTCTATGAAATTCGAGGAAATGTCAAGCACCTGGGTGGAAATTTGGTCAAAATAGCGCTAAAAAGTGACTTTTTGGAAAAACTACGGTTTTGAAGGTTTTCATGATTTTCGCATTCTCCGAAAATTATCGTAACTTTAACAGATTTTGACATTTGTAAATTTTTTGGAAAGAAATGGACAAGCTGTAAGATGTGAGATACTTTTAGAATGTATTTGTAACGCTAGATCGCTACAAGTAGCGCTAAAAGACGAAACACTTCGAAAAAATTCTCAAAAAGTGTCTGAATGGTGAAAACGTGAGTTTTTTTGAAAGATTTTATTAATTTCTATTGTACCTTATGAATTCCGATTAAAATGGAAATCACTGGGTGAATATTTGGTCATAATAGCGCTAAAAAATTACTTTTTCGTAAAAGTATACTTTTACTGTTTTGACGATTTTTCTCTCGATTTCTACATCTTCAGAAACATTTCTTACCTTTAGCAGATTTTCTCATGTGGTGACTCATTGGAAACAGTGAGACAAGATCTAGGATGTGTGATACCTTAAATTTTTGAAGTATCACGGCGCTACACGAAGCGCTACAAAAATACATTGGAAAAAGATAAAAAATATCCAAAAAACACAGATTGACATGGACAAGGGTTCATTAGAAAGGTCTCGTCAAAACCTATCCAACCATACGAAATTTGAGAAAATTAAACATAAATAAACAAGTATTCAAAAGAAAGCGCTAAAATGGGTAAAATTATTGAACATTTTCTCAAGTTTAATTGAAAAGCAGTTCAATTTCTACATAAAAGAGCTCGTTGAAAAGATCTCTTCAAGACATACCAAACTATATGATATTAGAAGTAAACACACGAAAATATTCGCAAAATAGCTGAAATTTTGTTCAAAATTACGATAAAACCGCTACTCTTACACCGAAAAATTAACAGTTTTAAAAAACAGAAATATTAGCGAATTATCGCTAGCATTTCGATATGATTGCATATTGGAACTTTGCATGAAGCGTTAGATGCAATCATCATTGAAGACTAGCAAAGTAGATAAGAAAAAAATGTCTTTGTCATCATTGCACAGTACACTTGATCTTGTAAGGTTATACGGGTAACAGTAATTATATGAGAAATTTGGAGAATAATGCGAAGTTAGTTAAAAAAAAAAACAGTTAAATCAAGCATTTCCTGCACCTCCCAGTGTTTTGACCACGATAAATTATAACATTTTTGATTATCAAAGGGCAAAAAGGCTATTGAAATGTAAATAATGAACACTTTTTAACATAATTATGATTAATTACACAAAATCTACAATTTAATTAAATTTACGTTTACGTGCTAATTTCATCGACAAGATCCTTACCGATTTCGTAACAAAACACCTCTAACAGGACTTGACTTTGACGACCAGACGATTTGTCGGTCTTTTTCGCAAATAAAACGGGAATTCACCATTAACACGTGATGTGAAATAACACAATTGATATTCCGAACAGAACCCATTACTTTTTTATTCAAATTTATTTTTAATTTTCTTGAAAATAGACAAAATATTTGTCTGGTCAACTACAGGTACAACGTCAACTACTGGAGCACTTAGGATACGATACACTAAAGTTGAATTTGATTTTTCACTTTTGACGGATTTTTTACATTAGATTTTTGACTTAGATTTACTCGATCTTTACTATTAGTTGTTTGTTGTTTACTGAATTTGATTTTTTGTTATCTATGTCGCTTTTTGACGTTTTTTGATTTTTTACTTTTTGATTTGTGCCACGAATGCATCGATTCACTCAAAGCATCTACGTCTGTCGTTTCTTAGTAAATTGTTAAATAGTCTCTTATTTGTTGGTAAAGACAAACTTGTCCACTCGAAAAGGATTTTCAACTCAGACCGGAAGGAGGCCTGGAGTGGCAAGCATCAATTCACACTCAATGCATCGATTCACATTCAACACTCAATACATCTGTTGCTTCTTAGTAAACTTGGTAAATAAAAGCTTGGAATAACAAGGCACGAATGCATCGATTTACAATCAGAGAATCTATATCTGTTGTTTCTTAGTAGATTTGTTAAATAGAAACCTGGAATAACAAGCCACGAATGCATCGATTTACACTCAAAACATCTACATATGTTGTTTCTTAGTAAATTTGTAATGAAATACCGTACGAAATCCGGAATAGTGCAAATTTAAATCAATACAAAAAATACTGTGAAGTATTTGTTAAAAGAAAATACGATTATGAATAATAAATTTAAATTGTAAGTATCTAGTTATATAACTAATTAAAAAAAACTTAAACCTAAACCTAAAAAAGAGGAAGGAAGACTACAGACATGTTCTAGCGGATTTCGTCTAAAAGGAAAAACCTAGACGAAAAAGAGACTTTGGTCTCTTTGTAAGATACTTCTTGGAACCCTAAGTTCAATTCACTTTCAAGTATGTGTTGCATAAAATTCATTTTCATATTTATCGACGACTACCCGGTGCGAGGGTAGACGCACTTATGTGGTTTATGGAATAAATGGTAGTTGTTTCAAATTCGTCAAAATACTCAAATAGACTTGATTCTGATGGCACCACACTACACACTGTACAAATGTGAACTTTTTGCGTCGATCAAAACGTTTAGTGAAGAAGTACAATCTAGACAGTCACTTTTTCTGTTTTACAAAAACTACTAGGTTTCAAAAGGCATTAGCAAACACAAATATAAAGTGAGCTCATAATAAGGTATACTTACAGCAAATCATGTCCAGTGTGCAGGCGTGCAATAATTGTAGAATATCAAATATTCCTTTGTCTACAAAACAATCGATATTCTGACTTAAGTATTTCACTTTCTCGTTAAAGATTGGAATAAACGTCTGCAGAATATGAATATTGAAGGCGGCATTTAGTATCTTCCTTTGTGGTTTCCAGATATGAACTAAAACACGCTATAGTTACTATGCGTTGTCAACACGGAAAATATTCGATTGAGACATGTTGTCATTTACCGGGAGCAGTCAATAAGCCGATCCGATTAAAATACTTATAAGTTGCAGCTTTTTCCATGCAGTTCTTTGATGTGAGAATGGTAAATGCGTCTTCTGGCTTATCGACAACAACTAGCAAATATCGACCGATCCAAGCGTAAAAAGGAGTTTTGTGGCTCGACATAAAATCGATAGTATCTTTCATTACATCTGAGAGACAATTAAGAAACTTAACCTTTCGTTCCTTTTGAAAATTGTTTATCTTACCTTCACTGTTCTTCCAAACGAATCGAAGACCACTTCCAACAATCGGCAATTCCCTCGGAGATGGCAAGTGACCAACATATTTTAAAAGTCGTCTTTTTCTACGTTGTAATCTATAAATGAAACGTAGTGGTATAACAAAAATTAAGAAAAGAGGTACAAATAGCAACGGCAGTAACATTACGAAACGCGAACTGAATTCAGAAAAAAATGGAAAGCTACAACTTATTTGATGCGATCGTTGAAAGCATGTGCGTTTGAATAATAGAAGTTAAATAAAAAAGGAAAATGATCACTACTCAATATCAGTAATTAACATCAATTTTAATTTAATTTTCAGATCATTGTGAGTAACCATGGAACTAGTAGAGGCTCTATTGTAGAAAACTTGTGCGACACAGATCTTCTGATCAGAAACGTGACGCAAGTCTCTTTGTTTCTTCTTCCAAAACGACTGATATCAATTGGGGTGGCGCTTGCAGCTTTGAAACGCAAAAAAATTTGTTGGAATGTTTTCATTTTTGATTAAAAAAATGCGTCACAAATGCCGGACGCTCCAGTGTTATAGTTTTCTACGCTTTCAGCTTTCATACTCAAAAATTTGATTTCCTGTACAAAAATACGCCATACATCCATAAAGTCAAATTTTTGCGTTGTGAAAGCTGGAAGAACAGAAAAACTGTAACACTGGGGGGTCCGGCATTTGTGACACATTGTTTTAAATCAAAATTGAAAACATTCCAACAATTTTATTTGCTGTAAGCTGTAAGCGTCACCCCAATTGATATAAGTCGTTTCGGAAGGAGAAACAAGGGACTTGGGTCACGTTTCCATTTTAAAAAGGGTTTTTGTTGGGATTTTATATTCATTGCCAAAATCATAATCACAACAAAACTGATCAGAAGATCTGTGTCGTACAAGTTTTCTACAATAGAGCCTCTACTAGTTACGTGGCAACTCACAACGATCTGAAAATCAAATTAAAATTGATGTTAATTACTGATATTGAGTAGTGATCATTTTCCTTTTTTATTTAACTTCTATTATTCAAACGCACATGCTTTCAACGATCGCATCAAATAAATTGTCGCTTTCCATTTTTTTCTGAATTCAGTTCGCGTTTCGTAATGTTACTGCCGTTGCTATTTGTACCTCTTTTTTTAATTTTTGTTATACCACAACGTTTCATTTATAGCTTACAATGTAGAAAAAGACGCCTTTTAAAATATGTTGGCTACCTGCCATCTCCGAGGGAATTGCCGATTGTTGGAAGTGGTCTTCGATTCGTTTGGAAGAACAGTGAAGGTAAGGTAAGCAATTTTCAAAAGGAAGAGACTTACGTCACTTTTCCCTTTTAAAAAGGGTTTTTGTTGTGAGACCAGTAGTTTTGGAAGTAGACCCTCATTCATAAAATTTTTTTGGCGCCACGGCACCTCGCGCGGCTGCCATGGCTGGCGGTGGCGGTCACCACTTACATTTACGAAAATGATCACAGTCACTTCCTCTACAACCCTCATTTATAAAATTTTTTTGGCGCCACGGCACCTCGCGCGGCTGCCATAGCTGGCGGTAGCGGCCATCACTTTTATCTACGAAAATTATCACAGTCACTCCCTCTACAACCCTCATTAATAAAAACTTTTTGGCGCCACGGTACCTCGCGCGGCTGCCATAGCTGGCGGTGGCGGCCATCACTTTTATCTACGAAAATTATCACAGTCGCTCCCTCTACAACCCTCATTCATAAAATTTTTTTGGCGCCGCGGCACCTCGCGCGGCTGCCATAGCTGGCAGTGGCGGCCACCACTTACATCTACGAAAATGATCACAGTCACTCACTCTAGAACCCTCATTCATAAAAACTTTTTGGCGCCACGGCACCTCGCGCGGCTCCCATAGCTGGCGGTCGCGCCCATCACTTTTATCTACGAAAATGATCACAGTCACGGCTATCACTTTTATCTACGAAAATTATCACAGTCACTCCTTCTACAACCCTCATTCATAAAGACTTTTTGGCGCCACGGCACCTTGCGCGGCTGCCATAGCTGGCAGTGGCAAACCACTTTTTGACTTTGACCACTTCAACATCAACACCATAAAAGATTTTTCGATTACCTTTCAGGAAAAAAAGTTTTTGAAAATTCGTCAAGTTGTACTTGAATATTTCTCTTATTTCGATCCTAGAACGAAAAACCCATTAACTACCGGGTCCCGATCCGGCTTGTTACAAAAATTGACCTTAATAATGGCAAGCACAAAATCAAGGGAATACCTATCGTATTAGTCCAGATTGTGAAGTATCTTGGAATTATATTGGATATCAAACTCTCTTGGAAGTACAATCTGGATGAAGGACTGCAAAAAGCAACTGTATCGCTGTGGCAGTGCAGAATGGCGTATGATAAATCATGGGGCCTCTCTCCTAAAGTCTTGCATTGGATCTAAACGACAGTCACCTTTGCTCGCTTTCTCTGGAACGATATATGTGGGAGCCAGCAAGTAAACAGCAAAATTGAAAAATTCCAGAAAATGGCGTATCCTTTCGTTACCGAAGTTTTTTTACTGTGTAAATTGCAAACAAACCTAGTGCAATCTATGATGTACTAGGGCGGAAACTAGTAGGGCTTAGAATGCCGGTTCGCCTCATCAATGTGTATTACCGGCAGGCATTTTTTGGACCACATGCTTAAGTGAATTTCGAGGTGAATTCCGAACCACGCCCATTGACGGCTAGCATTTTACCATTAGGATTTCTTCTGGTGCTAATTATATCTCCGTCCAAGGTCAGACTCAGATATTTATACACAGAATTCATCGAATATGGTGACGTCTTATATGTCATTCTTCTATGTACAATGCGTTGTGGTACCAAATTCACAACTACCCAAATTATCAAGCCTGGGTGTGCCTAGGAACGTTACTTTCATCCTATACATTGAAGAAAAATCCTATACAGAATTTGTCCCCACCAGGATTAAACCCGGATATTCTTGGTGTGGAAACCCAGTACGTTACCACTGAGCTAACCCGTTCCGATATAGGAGTTAGTGACAGAAATAACGACCGCACTATAATCATCTGTACGTTCAGCCAAGCAACGTTCAGTCTCTAAAATCATCCAAATTAACTCGGCATTGACATTAGAATGCTGGGAGACCTTGAACAATGTGGCTCATTCTTTACAGGCAAATCTAATTTGAGTACCGGCGCATTACGGCATTGCAGTAAACGAAAGGGCAAATGAACTTGCCAGAACAAGAGCATCTCAGGTTGAAAATTCATACCGGCGTAATGACGGGACATTACGGATTTAACAAATATCTGACCACTACAGGCAAAATGGAAGATGCGAGCTGTGTCTTTTGCGGCTTTTATTTGGATACGGCCGAGCACTACCTCTGTAACTGTCCAGCTTTCATTAGCAATAGACGCATACACCTCGGCGGGTACATAATCAGGTATGACCTGATTGAATGCCTAGATGCCTACATCCAAAGGACATCATCAACTACATAGCTAGAACAGGTAGGTTTGAGTAATTGATTCGTGTTGTTAATGGCTGGCACAATGGGCAGGCCCATCGGAGGCTCCCTTGCATGTTTCTTCCGAGGAAGAAACAGCCATATTTAATAAAAAAAATAGTGGCAACCCAACACCTTTTATTGTCACAACCAGGGCCTATTTTTGAGAAACATTCAAGAAAATCAAAAGAAATCCTCGAAAGTCAAAACGTTTATAGAAAATTGTTTAGTAGATCAAATAATTAGATCTAAATATATTTTTTATAGTTTCTATGTTCATGTGTGCTTTTCCAACAATTTTTTCTCCATAATCGTATCTAATCACAGCTCCGTAAGCCTTGTCAATTACCTTCTTTGAGGTCGTCGACATCCGATAGGAATGGAATACACTACAGTATTCCAGGTGCGGCAAGAACAACCAGAGGTCTGCATGGTTAACTGTTTCACTATTTATTTTCTGGTTATTCGACTAACCATTGAATTTTGGAGGAACGGGTTGGCTCAGTGGTAGCGTACTGGCCTTCCACCAAGAAAACCCGGGTTCAATCCCCGTGAAGGCAAATTCTGTATAGGATTTTTCTTCAATG
The DNA here is from genome assembly GCA_029228625.1 of Pseudolycoriella hygida. Taxonomy (NCBI): domain Eukaryota; kingdom Metazoa; phylum Arthropoda; class Insecta; order Diptera; family Sciaridae; genus Pseudolycoriella; species Pseudolycoriella hygida. The sequence continues at coordinate 107,523,737 of CM055403.1, forward strand.
TCTAGCATGAAAGCAACGTTCCTAAGTGTACCCAAGCTTCCCAACACGGGTAGGTGAGGAATTTAGTGCCCTCAACGAACCGTACACAGAAGAATGACATGAATGACGCAACCCATTCACGATGAATTCTGTGTACAAAATATCTGAGTCTAAAAGTATAACTTTAGGCGGAGATATAAATAATTAGCACTGAAAGAAATCCTATGGGGTTGCTAGCCTATAGGCGTGGTTCGGAATTCACGTTAAGCATGTGGTCCACACTCACCAACCCGCACTGGCCCGCGTGGTGTTTCATGGCTAAATACCCCTAATTGGGAGGCCTCATCCAGCAATGGATAATATGGCTACATTATATATATTGAATTTTGGTTAAAGTTACCACTATAAAAAAATGGTTACTCGAAGAACCATCCCAAAAATTGGTACTCGGAAATACTATTAATTTATGGTAATAGAAGTAACCAAATATTTTTGGTTACTCATTTAACTATACAAAATTATGGTTAGCTGCTTAACCATTTTTTTCGTGGTATTAAATTTAACCATTTATTTTTTGGTTAAATATAATACCAGAAATTTTGTGGTAAAATGCCTGAAACTTCCAAACATTTGAATAAATTTGAAGGTTTTCAAAATTACCAAAAAATATTTTGGTCAAATTTATTACTAAATTAAATTTGGTTTAATTTTTTACCAAATAAATTTTAGTTTTAAAACTAACTATAAAATTTTTGGTTAAAAGTAAAACCAAAAAATTTCGCGGTAATAGTTAGAACCACATTTTTTTTTGGTTGCACCGCTTACTATATTTTGATTTTCAAAATTTAGTTTTATGAAAAACTATTAAAATAACGTAGTACAATTTTAAACCATTTTCCGAAATGAAGAAAATAGTGAAACAGTTAACCATGCAGACCTCTGAGAACAACGACTTAGTTAGCATAATCCTGGTCGACAGAGGCGTAGTGGCGAGGTTTTTAACGGAATCAGAATAGGGTACTATCAATTTGCCCAACCAAAGAGGTTGCAGGTATCTAGTCTCGTTCGTTGGCTATGGTTTACGTCTTCGAAGCAGGGCCTATTTTATTGAATTAATTCACCGAATTCGTAAAAATTCACCAAATTAATTAAAATTCACCGAATTCGCAAAAATTCACCGAATTCATAAAAATTCACTAAAATTCGTGGAAATTCGTAAAAATTCACCGAAATTCACCAAAATTCAATTTTTTTTCCTAACGAAATAATAGTTGTCGCGAAATGAAATTTTATGCAAACCGACATGTTTTGAGCAGTTTCTCGGTTATCAGAAGTCAAGTCATTTGAAAAACATTGAACTAACATCCAAACGAGTCGGAATATTTAATAGCTCATTCAAAGCGTTATCTTAGCCTGATTCGTCCAAAATATTTTTTCCTGGTGGCATCGTCTTGGAGCTAGAGCAATCAGGGAAAAACATTTTTGGAGGTCCGAAAACAGTTTTCCGTCAATATCTCCACCAAACCGATGTGGAATTCGCGAGAATTTCATGGGTCCGAATCCATAGTTTACTGATTTTGGAAGAATGAAACGCCAAGTGTTCGAAGCGTCTGTCAGATATTTGTGAATTGCAACCCAGATGAATGTAACAGTCAAATAGAAAAGAAAGGCAGACACTTCCTAAAGGAAGTTATGGTTTTCGAGTAAAAATCATTGAAATAGTTTGAATTTCATGAAACCAAAACGATGATGTGAAGTCAGAGAATGAAATGACGTCATTTCATGATATAGGTACAAGGATTATATTAAAACCGGAAAAAAAATTCGGCAGATAAATTATTGAAGAGTGGAGATAAATTAAATTAAAACGGAGATAAAAATGACCAAAAAGTTGAGATAAAAAAATCATTTTTGGAGGTAGAAAGATTTGTTTTTGAAATAACTAAATTAATTAAGGAAATAAAAAATCATCCGAGAGGAGATAATAAAAAATTAAAACGCAGATAAATAATTCAAAGTTAATGGAAACGGAAATAAAATAAAATTGAAACGCAGATAAAAAATTTGAAAAATGGAGATTATATAGCTCCGGAGACATCATTTCATTTCTCATTCATCTCCATTTCTGTACATTTTATCTCCGTTTTCTAATTTGTTATCTCCGTTTTCTAATTTTATATCTCCGTTTTCAAATTTTATATCTCCGTTTTCTAATTTTATATCTCCGTTTTCCAATTTTATATCTCCGTTTTCTAATTTGTTATCTCCGTTTTCAAATTTTAAATCTCCGTTTTCTAATTTTATATCTCCGTTTTCCAATTTTATATCTCCGTTTTCTAATTTTATATCTCCGTTTTCTAATTTTATATCTCCGTTTTCTAATTTGTTATCTCCGTTTTCTAATTTTATATCTCCGTTTTCTGATTTTATATCTCCGTTTGCAAAATATCTCCGTTTTCAAATTTTATATCTCCGTTTTCAAATTTCTATCTCCGTTTTCAAATTTTATATCTCAAGTTTAATACGATCCAAGAGCCATTGGTAAAAATTGGGGCCTTTCATCCAAGGCCATACTGTGGATTTATGAAGCAGTAGTGAGACCTATGATCACCCACGGCTGTGTCGTTTGATAGCCTAGGCTCGAAGTAGAGATCGCGAGGAAGGAGTTGAGCGAAATTCAAAGACTGGTATGCATAAGCATGACCGGAGCTATGAAAACAACAGCAACGATAGCCATGGAAGCGCTGCTAAATATTGCACCCATCCAAACGATCATCAAGGCGAGAGCATTCACAACTGCGGACAGACTCTTACTTAATGATCTTTGGATGAAGAACTTTAACACGGGTCATGGAAAAATCAGGGTGGCAATAGCCAATCCTATTTTGAACATGCCCAGGGACCGGATAAAACCGGAAATTACCTTTGTGAAGCACTACGAGGCTGTCATACCGGATAGACTAGAATGGCTGAGAGGTTGGCCAGGTAGTCTGTCCACGGATGGATTCATTTGCTTCACTGATGGATCAAAAAACTCTAATGAAGTGGGGGCTGGGGTATTAACCCTGGAACCTATGACAGAAAAGAGCTTTCACTTAGGAAATTTCGCGAGTATACTTCAGGCAGAAACGTTCGCAGCGATGGAAGGATTGCGAAGTGCATTGAGATCGGAAACGGTAGGCGAAAGAGTCACAATCTTTTCCGATAGCGAAGAAATGATCAGAGCGATAATGTCGCCTGTAACCACATCCAAATTAATGAAGGAGTTCAAAAGCACACTAAACCAGCTGGGTCAGAGTAATCGGGTGACGGTTACTTGGGTACCGGGGCACTCTGGAATAGATGGAAGTGAGAGAGCGGAAGAACTGGCAAAGCTGGGGGCTACATCTGCTCAATGTGGACCCAAACCGTTCATTCCTATACCACAGTCAGAATGTGACAAGGCTGAGCGGAGTCGCATAAGAAGAGTAGTGGGAGCGATTACCGGGCACTGTGGGCTAAGCAGTCATTTGTCAAAGATGGGAATCGTCAGCGATCCTGAATGTACCTGTGGTCTCGGGAACGAAACCGGATATCACGTAATTTGTGAGTGTCCAAAGTTTTCTCAACTGAGACTCAGGACTCTGGGTGGTCATGTGATCAGGCCTCTGGATGTACTAAAGCTAGGGCCAATTGTCCTCGACAAGTTCCTTGCTGGTACTGGTAGGTTCGAAGGATTTACGTGATGAACGGGAAAGGAACAAAGGATCAGTAGATCTGTGTTTCATGACCCAGTAGTGGGTCGTCCCAACCTGATAAATCTATAAATCTAAAGAGCCATTGGTCAGAGACAAAAGTTTTATCAATTGGAAAATAAAAGGCAAGATGTTTACAGATATTCCATTGTTGTCAAGGACAGTAACAGCTACACAGCTATAACCCTACCCCAATTCTCTAACCAAGATCTTACTGTTAAAGCCATAACTCAGTAGCAAAGTAGCTATATACAAAATGTATTGACTTAGTAGTCGCACAAATTAGAGGAAATGCATTCGAGAAACGTAGTAAAATGGAATATTACTATCAGTGATGACAGACTTTTCAGCACAAAAAATTTGAAAATTCGAGATCGGAGATAATTTGGCAGATAAATTTCTGAAAAACTAAGATAAAATATATTAATAAGCTCAGATAAAAAATTATTTTTAAGCGATAATTAAAGTTATTTTGGAGATAAATAAATTGATTAGGGAAATAGGAAGTTATAAGATCGCAGATAAAAAAAAATAGAAATGAAGATAACAAATTCAAAAAGTGCAGATAATAAAATTTAGTTAAAGAGTTAAAATATTCGAAATTGGAGATACCCATTCTATTAAAACGGAGATAAATTAAATTGCTATCGGAGATAAATAATTAAGAAATGGAGATACTATAACTCCGAATTTAATCAAAATATTTTCGTTTTGAAATATTTTATCTCCATTTCTGAATGCTTTATCTTCACTTTTAATCATTTTATCTCCATAACATTTTTGTTTTATCTGCGTTTTATAATTTTTTATCTGCGTTTTTAAATTTTTTATCAGCGTTTTCGAATTTAATATCTCAAGTTTATTACGAGTCATTGGTGCAATATTTGAGATAAGAAACTGGTCGACCTGAAGTAGTTAGAAATGACAGTTTCTTCAACATTCTTCGCGACTAGTGAACGTCACCGTCACCGCAACGAGCGTCATGATCCCACGGAATTTGGTGGACTTCCACATCGATTTGCATGGTGAACCAACTTTTATCCAAAAGTGTTTACATATGGGATTTTTAGCCCCGTTCGAAGTACGATGGGCTTGTGTCTTTACTGCGAGGTACACTCACCTGCATTTCTAAAATGTTTGTTTCTTGATTATCTTGTTAAAACAGCTTAAATAGCTTTGACAGCGTTTCGTGGTCTAGTACGTCTGTTTTATCCCAGCGGAGAAAAATGCAGCAAATGCCGCGAATAAATTTCCAATCGACTTGTTCGTTAAGAATTTCTTCAATAAATTGAATTTGTTTGAAAATGTAGATTTCTTTTTTTGTTTTTGTAAATTTCGTAAAAACTTAATTTAATAAAAAATTCAATTTTTTCAAGAGTTTGCATTTCTTATAAAACTTTAATTTCCAACTTTTGGAGCTAGTGAATAGGAGCTAGTACTTCAGCTCTGCCAACAGGCTATGGGCCCAGGCTGATCAATTTGTAGCGCTAGTTTGCGAGAAGGGGTTTCAATAAGACTCGCTGCGATTGATTGAAGCTCTGGTATGGTGAAAGAGCTGGCTACAGATGAAATTGGTTTTTAGAAGGAGACTTTGGTGTGAACATGGCGGTGAAGCCAAGCGACAATCTGGTCGTTGATCTGTACAAATTATGGTAACGGATTTAGCATGGACGTGGCGGTGATGCCAAACGACAGTCTTTTTTTCATACAAAACTTAAGTTTTTTGGTCAAGTCGGTGATTGGGGGGGGGGGTAATGCTAATGAAAGGGGACCACCCCACAACTAAGAATCCCTAGCTATTTGGCGGCGGTCACCTCCCTGAAGAGAGGGGGAGGTCAAAACTAAAAAATTGTTTTTTCCTTTTTTTACATTTTTTGTGAACTAGGAAGTGTTGGGAAGGACTGGATGAGTGGTTAAAAGGTGGTGGAAGAGTGACGGAAGAGCGGAGATATATGAAGATATATTGGGCGCAAGTAGGCGCTTTAAAAAGCCCACATTAAGCAAATTGAGCGCTTTAAGTAGAAATTTTATCGATAATGTAAGCAAGCATTCGCTAAGTGGACATCAATTTTGTGTACACTCACCCAGGATACGCCGCGTTGAAGCTGTCTACTTGTAACCCATTGCCCCTGAGATGAGGACCCGTACTGAGATGGGGACCCCTTGGCTTGTCACGACCGAAGTATTTGCCGACTCCAAATCCCTCTCAGTACCATTATATCGAAGGCCTCTAAAATGGCCGCCCGGGCCACATTTTCAGGCACGGGCCCGGAAGATCTACTCCCGTTCCTCTACTTTAATCAGGTCTGTCTGAAAGGAATGTTGAGATTGCAGATGGGCAAAATCGGTCAAGAACTTTCGAAGTTACGATCGAATAAGTTGTCAAAACCTTGTTTTTTGAAGGTCGCAGAAACGTTTTTGCTTATATCTCTGACGAACAGGAATTGCTAACTAAAAAAAGTGTATGAAAATTGATTCACTGGTAGGGTCCATTACATACAGCGCGCCAAAATCTTTCTCATGAATTTAAATAAATATGAAGAATGTTTGCTGTGATTCAGAGGTAGTCGAAGGCTCAACAGTATTCAAAAAAAAGTATAAAAGCGTCCTCTCCTTACGGAGGCGGACGGCGGATCAAATATTGTGAAAATACAATCTGTTGCACTTTTAAATATCGTTTCATTGCAAACATGCAGTTATCTCAATACGAGAAATTTTCAAGAAATTTTCGATGAAATTCGAGAAATTTGCACTTTTAAACATCGTTTCATTGCAAACATGCAGTTATCTCAATACGAGAAATTTTCAAGAAATTTGCGATGAAATTCAAGAAATTTTCGCGAAATTCAGGAAATTTTCGCAAAATTCGCGAAATTTGTTTCTCAAAAATAGACCCTGGTCAAAACTGTTTATCATTCGTCACATTTATAAATTGTGTCTAACCTGCTAATTTCGTGTGACCTTTAATATTATGTTTTCAACGTCTTTGTAACGAAGAAAGAACATATTTTAGGAAAGGAGTCTTAGGGCACGTACGAATTTTTTACTTCGGATAAAATACTAACTTCCATCCAAACTGGTTTTGGTTACGAGTAAAAATTTTCTTGGACGCCTTACCACGATCAGAACCTTAACTAAAGTTTATTTCTATTTTTTTAGTATATTAGGTTAGAAAATAGAAATACATCACACATCACATAATATTATCACATTAAAACTGTTAATTAAATTGTTATTTTTTAATTTGCTCTGAAATTGTTTTTACCAATGTTAAAAGAATGTTATACGTATGATGAAGAAACAAACAATGTAAAAGTGATGATATTTGTTTTTGTAATTTTTAGACGTGTATTTTTGGACAAAACCCTCCAGAAGTTTTTCATTACATGAATGTTTACCCCCTGCGGAAATCAATTATTAAGCAATAATTATATTCGGTGCGATGCGAATTTTTGTTATTTTTAGGAGTAAAAAAAATGTAAATAACAAAGGTTGAAGATGGACTCACTTTTTTTCACAAAACGTTATTTTGAACGTCAATGTAAAATCAGGGAAGCAATGCAAGAATGGCTTTCTTCTGCTCGAAAAGTTTGAAATCAACGAAACATTTGAGCGCCAAATATTGTTGTATGAGAGGCTATATAACCGAGGTTTTTGACCTCCAGGGATTGATTGCACATTCATATTTTCATTACACATCATAATCGTCATCCGCTGCGTAATTATATTCGTCGAACCAGTTGAAATTTTAACTAGGGTTCTGAACGTTTCACTTATAAACGAAAATTTTCGTTTCGTTTCGAAATATGTTCTCCGCGATGATTGAAATGAAACGAAAATTGAAATGAAACAATGTAGCTAAACGGAAACGGTGTGAATCCGTTTCAGTAGAATTTTCTATGTAATGCTAGTTTTTTGGTTATAACGTTTGTAGTTACTCCAATCAATTTGCCATTGCAAAATCTTGAGAAAATTTAGCATTTAGTAACAAAATGGACGATTGTAGCGATACAAGTGATCTGCTGATTGGTCAAACAATCTTATTAAACAATCGAAATTGTGACAACGTAGAACAAGTTACTGTCGAAAATGTAAGACAAACACAAAAATCAAAACCGAAAAAAACACGGTCCCCTGTGTATGCATTTTTTAAATGGGACGATGACACTTCAAAATGGAAGTGTTCTACTTGCGAGTAACTATTATATAAATTCGGCATTTATTGCGATGAATCCAAAGACATTCCTTTTTCTACAGTTTATCTTATGCGCTTCAAGCGTCTGGAAGCACGGGGTGTTTGGTCAATCACATGAAAAGAAAGCATGCGTCGATGTACTTTGACGAAATCAACAAAGGCAAAGCCCATGTTGAGAACCGTTTGGTAACAAGAGAAATATTCCGGCAGAAAGTAATAAGGTTCATTGTGTGTTCGGATCAACCATTCACAATTGTTGAAGATCCATTTTTCAAGGATCTTATTGATTATTGCTCTGAAGGAAATGAAGATTGCGAATTATTTTGTGCTAAAACTGCTAAGAACGAGATCCAAAAGCTTTTTGTTGAATACAAAGCGAATATTACCGAAATGTTACAAATGAATACTGGTAAAATAAAATAAATAAATAAATATGGTAAAATCAGTTTTGTAGTAGATTGTTGGACATCGTCGAACCAACATCCGTTTCAAGGAGTGATTGGAAGATGGATTTCTGACGACTGGGAACTTCAAAACGCTGTCATAGATCTCACCGTTCTGCAAGGAAGTCATACCGGAAAAAATATTGCAAAATTCTTTTGGGATGTATTGGTCGATTACAATCTCCTTCAGAAGGTTTTGGGTGTGACAACGGACAACGCGTCCAACATGGATAGTTTCTTTGTAGAGCTGGAAAAGCTTTTTGGCGATCATGGTATAACTTTCCGTTCAGAAGATCAGAGAGTCAGATGTTTTGCCCACATTTTGAATTTAGGAAGTCGAGACATGATAATAATGATTGGCGACGGTGACGAGGATGCATATTCAAGTGACGACGGAAGTGACGTCGACCCAGACGTCGAAAAGAAACGATCGAAAGAATTGCCAGTGGTAGCAAAAATACGAAAGGGAGTGGTAGCTATCAGACGGTCCCCCCAAAGACGCGAAATGTTTCAACGGCAATGCAAAGTCGCTGACATTCCACACAAAAATTTGATACGTGACGTGAGAACACGTTTCAATTCGACACTGAATATGATAGAACGAGCCAAGGAAATGTCGACGCCATACGACATGACGCTAAGTTGCATTCCAGAATTAAGAAAATATGTCCTGAGTGATTATGAATGGAAGGTGATCGATGAATTAATTAAGTTGTTAGCGCCATTCAAAGAGGCGACGATAATGCTTTCTAGTGAGCACTCGCCAACGCTGTCCAGAATTTCCTCGGTTTATCAGCTGTTATTCACTCATTTGGAAAAGTATATCGACGAAGAGGAGGCGCCAGCTGCCTCGAAAAGAGCTAGAAATAGCAAATGCATGGAGCGTTCTGAATGGTTGGTTAATGCTGCCCGAAATGGCTGGGAAAAACTAAAAAAATATTATCCAACGTCCGATGGATTGGTGCACATTGTAGCGACAGGTACTTGTGGTGTCATATTGGATTGCACCATTTAAAACGTGAAATATATGTTAGTTTTAGACCCTCGCTATAAATTGGTATGGTACAAGGCCATTGGATGGCCGAAACAGTGGATAGATAATGCCCGCAGACTTGTCACAGAACTTTACAAAACAAAATATCTGCCAACATATTCCAATAAAGACTTAGACAACAATGGAATTCAAGCAAAACCAACGCCACCAAAAACAACTGACAATGCACATCATTCTTTGTTCGGTGATTTATTTTCCCAACAGATGAGCACCTACCAAAGAATTTCGGCGAATGACGACCTTAAGAGATATTTGGCAGAGAATGTTGTTGATCCAGATATGTTAATCAAGGAACGTACAGGAATCAATGGTGTTTTAGGTTGGTGGAAGGTAATTCAAGCAAAAAACGTCTTCTTTCTTTTTGAATTTTTTATCACAAAAATGTTTTTTCACAGATTCATGAAAAAGAGTATCCGATTGTAGCTGCAATGGCGAAGGATTTCTTGGCCATTTCGGGAACTGGTATACCTGTCGAAGGTCTCTTTTCCACTGGCACTGACATAACCTCACCCAAAAGACAGTGCTTGGCTGCGGAAACTATTCGGGTATTGATATGCCTTAAATCATGGATGAAAGGCAAGGAAGCATTCCAAAACGATCTACAGAATGCGTTGATGTATAAATTGGGGACCGACGGAGCTACCGATCGTACCGATGAATAACAGCTGCAAATTTGAACACGCATATTTGGGGCGGGGAATAATTGAAATTTGTTATGTAATCTTACCTGACATTTAAAGAAATAATATTCTACTTGGACTCTACAACATTTTATTTTGATTAAAGGGAGAAGACACTCAATGCCTTTTAATTAAAAAATTTTGAACCAAAGAACGGAACAACAACTCTGGACGAGAAGATAGAATGAACTTTCCGGTTAGCAAAAACCTTGAAAAAGTAAGCGCAAAGTAACGTTATGGCTGTCACCTGTGTTGTGTTTTCTATGAGTGTGTTTGTTTACCATTTTACTTTGACATTATAGACACATCTACACCTATAGGGAGATCATAAAAATGAAACGACACGTTTGCGAAACGAAACTTGCGTATAACTAAAACGAATTGACAGATATTTTTTGGTCGAATGTAGAAACGTACATTGTAACGAATTGGCACGTTCAGAGCCCTAATTTTAACATATTTTTACAAAGACATTCCTTTAAATCAACTTAAATTATATACCAACTTAAGGATTGAAATTCAATAAAATTTATAACGAGATCGAACCGTTTGTTCATATTCACGTCGTGAGCGAGATACATATTTCTATCGGAAATCGTTTGCGTGAAAGGATCATTGCCGAAAGATATTCATCGATCGCCCCCTTGGTATTCCTTGGATATTGCCGAATGGACTATCTTACATGAGCTTTAGTACCAACCCTTGGATTTCTGAGTCGTGACGAGTTTATAATGTGAGTAGAGTGTTGAAGGTGTAATTGATCGGTAGAAGATTATTTTGAACATAGCAGTTCCTTTTGATATTGTGAAGCGAAATTAAGTTCATTCGTCGTTTTGCGCTAAAGAGATTATTGATTTTGTTCGATTTGATACTTGTCCATAATTTTCTCCGTCGAGCCAAGAGGAAAAAAAAAACATTTTAATCTCAACCGGGATAAATTCGGGAGAGTGTTCAAACATTTTTTTATGCCCCGTAGACCAAATTTTAATTCAAATTTTTTATTTATATCGGCGCGATCAAACATATTTAACCGCCAAAAATACATTGCATCATAATTATTATTCATTTACAATCGTTCTGCTATCCGCCACGTTGCGTTGATCAACATTTTAAATGCAAGAAGAAAGTTGCCGTTAACTATCTTCTGTAGAAATTTTTTTGCATTCGATTTTTTATGAACATTCTTATAGACATTATTATTTATGTCGCTTAAAATGTCGAGATTTCGGTTGGAACCATTTTATTTTTTGTCAATTCTTTTCAACCAACTACATTTTAATGAACCAAATAGTGATTCTCAGTTTACGGGGAGCATCAATCATTTACTTCATACGGGTCCGGCGTCAGCCTTTTTTTTTTTTAAATATTGATCTTTATTATCATTCCTATACGAATCGCGTGTGGAACACAAAAAAACCCTATGTTTTTACTATTTTAATTTGATCGTTTGCTATTCTCATACGTGATTCTTTTTTTTAGTTCAAAGAAAAGCTGTCATGTGGGATGATTGAGATCAAAGTGGTAGAGCCTGATGAGCAGGGAGGAATTGCAAGTCTTTCAGCAGTAGTCAGATGTCCGATATGCAACAATAGTACAAATGTGTCTATGGTATCGGAGAAGTTAATTGGTGGCGGTCAAGGAAAGCCTATGTGGTGCATTTCAAATTTTCAAACGCATTTAAAAGTGCATTTTAAAAGACTAACACCTCGAAATCAAGAAAATACCCAGCTCATGAGTCTGGATTCATTCATTTCTACACGTCAAAGTTCTCAAAAACCTAACTTCGAGAATATTCAAATATTTTCTGACGAAGAAAAGAATAATGCTACAGTGAAGAAACGAAAATACAACTTGATTGTGGACGAAGAAACTAGGGAAGACGTAATCAATTTTTCTGGCGTACAGTCGGGGGAATAATTGCCTGGAGAGTTGATAAAGCAGAACACTCCAACAGGCGAAATCATGCTTTAAACAAAATCCCCGATTTTCTACCAGATTCAAGTATTTCTGAAAGTTCCAACAGAAAAAAGACGAAGCGATTTGACATCAGAAGCCGAAGGTATAAAAAAGTACAAATTAACAAAGCAGCAAGCAACATTGGACAAACGAGAATTCCCGGATATTTTAAGATTTTAAACGAAATTAAAATTTTGACTGCCCGGAACAAACAACTGCAAGTTGCGCTTCATGAAATTCATCACAACTAGGGCTCGGAACAGATCAGCTTCAGATTGATCTGAATCTGAAAACAGAAATATCTGATCTGATCTGATGTGGTTGTATTCTTATCCGAATTGATCTGATCTGATGTGATCTGCTTCAATTGTTGATCTGATCTGATCTGATTGTGTTATCATCCGATCTGATCTGATTTGATCTGAAAATTTTATTTTTTTTAATAATTTTAACACTAAAAACAAAAATTTTCAATTAAACAATATAACTAAAAAATTAAACCCTAATTTTCCATTTTATCATTTGATTATAATTCAGTTTTATGAGGGGAAAATCGACGGCAACAAAAATAAGATTAGTAAAACTACATGAATAACACTAGAACACACAACAAAGAGTTACCCCGTAAGCGAAAACCATGACTACAAGCACATGAATGCCGCAATTATTTTGTGTTTCAGCCCAGTCCTTGAAGACGGATTGGGAATTTATCCGTTGCCATTTTGTTCATAAATTCTTCTTTGCGACCTCTCCAGTACTCCGACAGACTAACTTAATGTGGGCATTCGTTGTCGCAAATATTCAACGATTTCCAAACGTAAATTTTTTCAGCCTCGATCATTTGAATGTATGTGCGAACATCTCATCTTCGTTAAAATTCTTCGGCTTCGATAAAAGTTTTAAATTACATAAAGGAGTTAAGAAAATAAGCGTCTTTATTGGATTGATTTTATTGACAGAATGAAAAAGTACACTGCGATTTGTATGGAATTGAATTATAAACGAATACTAGATCACAAAAACAAACAAAAACAGGTGCGTCAAATTCCCTCACGAAATTGTCGAAACTTAAATATCTCGAACCTACGACCTAGCATAATTATGTCCTTTGAAGTAAGTCATCTTGAGCGCCAGAGGAAGAACCGTCCTCAAAAATAGCAAGATTGAATGGTCTCGGTAGTTGAGAGTAGTCAATCAAGAAAAGGCAAAAACCATATAATTTTGGGATGACGTTCCATACGTACCATCAAAGTTGCCCTTTTTGAATTTTTTAGCACCTTGTCTGAATTTTATCGAACTTTCAACTATGTCAAATTTATCCTATTTGCTAAAACAAGTCAAACACAAGGAAATAGGATGAAATTCGATGTAACTTGGACCGTTCCATTCGGAGATATGACGAAATTACGTAAAGCTCAGGAAGTTGAGTAGGAAATTTTCATAGGAAATTTCATAGGAATTTCATAGGAAATTTCCTAAAATTGACAATATTCACTTCCTCCAAAAAGTATCTAAACTTTTATTAATTTTGACGTGTTGGAAAGATCTCATTGAGGTCTAGGAAATAGGATGAAAGAAGCGCTACAAAAAAAGATGAATTTTACAGAAAATTTCCTAAATTTTCATCGAAAAGTGGTCCAATCTCATTGAGAGGGGCCTCGTTGGAAAGATCTTGACTAATTCTAGGAAATAGGATGAAATTTGAGGAAATTGTATACTAATGGAAAAGAATATTTGCAAAATATGCCAAATTTTGTCCAAATTTCATCGAAAAGTTGTCAAATCTCAACATATAGTGGCTCTTTAGAAAGATCTTGTTAATTTCTATCAAACTGCATAAAATTTGAGGAAATTTGGCGTCAACCAAAAGGACTATACGAGACTATAAGCAAAAAAAGCACCAAAAGCGCAACAAAAAATTAAGAAAATCAACCAAAATTTGCTAAAACTTCATCTAAATTTTGTCCAAATTCAACAAAAAAGGGTTTATTGGAAGTCTTTAGTCAAGACGAATCTAACTGTATGAAATTTGGAGGCCACGAAAGACAGAAACAGGAAGAAAGCACTAAAAACGTCAATTTTCGTAATTTCGGACTTTTTATTAATTTTCTCTACTTTCATTTCTTCCAAAAAGTATTGAAAAATTTGGAGTTTTATGGTGATATGCAAAAATTGGTAAAATTAGCAGAAAATTGCCTCAAACGTCATCAGAAAATCGCCCAATTTCAACAAATTATGGCTATTTGGAAAGGTCTAGTCCAGACTTATACGACTGAATGATTTTGGGAGAAATTAGAAGTCGACTGACAAAAAAATTTTCAAAAAATTCGTAGAATTAGTAAAATCACAGAAAATTTAATAAAACTTCGTCTATCTAACTGCATGACATTTGGGGAAATGTGAAATCCACTAATGGCAGCAACTACTTTTTTTGAAAAATTGTTACTTTCATTTCGTCTAAGAGTTATGTAAGAATTTACTGTACGTAATGTAGAATGGTTTGTCGAAAAATATAGTCGAAATCTAGGAAAATTGATAAAATTTTGATCTTATGAATATTGTCATGTTGTTTAGATTTATGCACTGAAATCAGAAATAAAATTGATCAGAAGCTAATGGTTGCTTGTTTATTTGTTGATTTCAAAAAAGCATTCGATTCAGGAGACTGAGGGAATAGTCACTAATTTCTCATTTATGTATTTTGTGTCTGGTCTAGCAACTTTTCCAATCATTAACTTAGATAGCAACAATATTAAAACTATCATTTCTCAACTTCAAAGATTCGGCCTGGAACAAACTAAAAAATTGAGTGACTGTTTCACTTCTTTGTCGTTGCTATAACGCAAAATAAATTTAACAAACTAATATTCCTTTTACCTAAAGATCAAGTGTTATCCGGAATGATTACATGATTTAGTTATTTCTGAGAATTTTAAATTATCGCGAAAACCATTGGTTAAACGCATTAAACTCATTCACCAGATTTCGGGTGGCTCAGTGGTGAGCGCACTGGACTGCCAC
>CM055403.1:107552742-107633870 GCA_029228625.1 Pseudolycoriella hygida
TCCTGCCTTCTGGCCCTCTCATGTCCAAATTGGAGAATTTCAGGACAAGAAGAAGAGAACCTTAGATACTTTTTTACCAATTGCGACAACTCCAGCGTTAGCATCAACACAGGAAAGTTGCAATTCTCCTGCAACTTCAGTTCTGAAACAAACTCCAGTGGTAAAGGAAACTACCTCAACGAGTATGGACGTCACACCAACGACTTAGCATGCAACACTACGTGTCAGGGTCGGATTCAGTCGCGAATTTCTTCCATCATAGTGATAAACCAATCGGATGTAACGCTAACATTATGACCAATTCGCCGTCAATAATTTCAGCTAAGACTTATTTTGATTCCATTCGTCCCATTAAGTCTGATGTTTCGATTTCAAAGAGTGATGTCAGTTTATATTATCAAAATGTTCGCGGATTAAGAACTAAAACTGATGATTTTTCTAATAACTCCCTGACGTGTGACTACGATGTTATAGCACTGTCTCGTCATTCGTCATTCTTTGACAGTGAATTATTCAATCCTAAACAGTTTTCAGTTTACAGAACTGATCGGTCTGAATTAAATAGCGTACATCAGAGATATGGAGGTGTTCTGATCGCTGTCCGATCATCTTTACCTAGCGAATGCGTTCTGGTGCCCGGCACCGACAACGTCGAAATGGTTTTAGTTAAGGTGCAGCTTCAAAATCATTCGCTTTTTGTCTGTTGCCTTTACATCCCTTCAGGCGCTTCTGTAAAAGTATACACCGAGTATCACGATGCATTAGAAAAGACACTTAAATTTATAGACCTGGATGTTAATGACGAAATGTGCATTTTAGGAGATTTCAATCTAACCCTTGTTGATTGGATTCCTGATAGTTTCAATTCCCACATTAACAGCATTGATGACTTGATCAGTGGTCAAGACGATTCACTCGAAAGCAATGTGATGCTCCCAACGTCCACAACCATTATGGAAAAATCCTAGACCTCGTGTTTTACAGCAATCCAAATAACATCAAGTCATTAAATCTGATGTTCCTATGAGTCGAATCGATTTGTATCACTATCCTATCGAAATAATAATTTCAGCAGACTTTGTTGAAAGCATTGAAAATATTGCAAGTGATGAATCTGAAAGTGAACTTAACTACAAAAAAGGCGACTATGCGGGTCTTAATAACCATTTACATTCTATTGACTGGAATCAACTGTTGTCAAACGTTTCTGACGTTGATGACACAGTCAATGTGTTTTACGACACTTTGTTAGACGGATTTGAGAAATTTATTCCGCTCAAAAAGAAAATGGTTATTAACGATCCACCCAGGTACAATCAGCGTTTGCGTAATCTAAAAAATAGAACAAGCAAAGCTCACAAACGATTTAAAAATGAAACAAACCCAGACGAAAAACTAAAACTCAAAATGAAATTTTTGTCTACAAGTAAAGAATTTCACTCCGTGCGTGACCGAGCCTTTAACAAATATTTGGCTAACACTGAAGAAATGTTAATGTCTGCTCCTTCAAAATTCTGGCATTACGTTAAATCGCGAAAAAAGACTACAGGCTACCCGTCAATTATGTTTAGAGGTGATAAGAAGACTTGTAACCCTAACGAAACATGTGATCTTTTCGCTGAATTCTTTGAAAGCCTTTATGTTTCTGACAACGAGAGTGGTTCTAGCTTATCGGGAAAAATGCACTCCTTAGAAAAGCGCATTGACATCGGATCAATCTCTTTTGAGATCCAAGACGTTTTGAACTATCTTAGTAGTATAGACACTAGTAAGGGTGTCTCTCCGATTTTGTTAAAAGCCTGTGCTGAGAGTCTTACAGAGGTGTAGCTATTTTACCAACAATAGGAAAACTATTTGAAGCCATCGTCACCAGTATCTTATCCACGATGTTCAATCGAATTATTTCAAAGTCGCAACATGGCTTTATGAAGCGCAGATCTGCAGCAACAAATTTAGCTGAATTTGTTAGCTACGCTACTAAAGTTATGGAATCTAGGCATCAGTTAGACGTCATATACACCGATTTCCGAAAAGCATTTGATAGAGTCAAGCATTCGATTCTTTTGCACAAGTTGAACCAAATCGGTTTTCATTCGAACTTACTAGCATGGATTGCATCTTATCTGAATGGACGTTCACAATTCGTCAAACTAGGGAATTGCTCTTCTCGAACGTTTAACGTGACCTCTGGTGTTCCTCAGGGTAGCCATCTTGGCCCTCTCTTGTTCATATTATTCATGGACGACGCTACTAAAGTCTTCTCTACGTCAGTTTACCTAATGTATGCTGACGACTTGAAAATTTTCATCAGAATTAAAAATGTTCTTGACGCAAGTGCTCTTCAACGTGACTTGAACAGGTTTCTACAATGGTGTAAAATCAACCAACTTTATTTGAACGTTGATAAGTGTAAGGTAATCTCCTTCACACGAAGCTTCGTGGAGATCCAAGATTGAGTTTGGTTACAATATCGATGATGTTACGTTGACTCGTGTTAAGGTAATTAAAGATTTGGGAGTCCTCTTGGACCAAAAACTGACGTTCAGTAAACACATTGAATATATAATTGCAAAAGCTTACTCAATGCTTGGCTTTGTTATGAGAACTTGTAAGCAATTTAAAAATATTAAAACTTTAAAAAATATATACTTTGCCTATGTCCGTTCTTACTTAGAATATGCTTCAGTTGTTTGGCATCCTTATCAAGACACATTTGTTGACAGAATTGAATCAATTCAGAAAAAAATTTTGATGTACGCACTGAGGCGGACGGTGAAGCGGGATGAAAACCACAAGCTTCCGCCATATATTGAGAGATGCGAATCGATCAATATCGAAACACTTGCCCGACGCAGAATCAACGCCTGCTCACTTTTCGTATCCGATCTGATGAATGGAACCATCGACGCACCTAAAATCAAAAGCAAGATCATGCGAAATTCCAGACCCACTTGTGCTGATGATTTTCTCGTAGTTGAAAAACACAGGACTAAATATGGTCTTTATGAGCCTATCAATAACATGTGCATGGCATTTAATCGCTTTTCATTGCTGTGGTTTCAAAACATACCACGTGAATCGTTCAAGTTGACTATTAGGAAATTAAAAATCACATATAAACTAAATGGTAAGATCAGGATCTCATAAACTGAACCTTTGGTTCTCAATCTAATCAAAAGCTGATTAGTCAATTGGGTCTCACGACTCTCAAGTGTAACTCTAAGTCACGTCGACTTGTGCAAAAACAGCTAGTCTAGACGACTAGTTTCCGCTAATCCTTTTTATTTCAGGTGGCTACACGATATGGCGGTGCTTGATGCAACGACGGGCTTTTTTCATATCCAATTTTCTATTTTCGTCTAATTGATGCTGTTTTAATTGTATAACAACTATAAATAAAGTAATTTTGACGATGGGCAGGGGTGACTGTTGACTCCGACGGGTCGACTGGGTCGGCAACTCACTTCCGGACCTGCTCTTCATTTATGTTTTTTTTTGTGTTAAGCTAATTTATTGTCATTATCATAATTAATTGTATACAGTCAGGAGGCTTCGGCCATTGATGCAGTAAATAAATAAATGAACAATGTATTGCATTATATTAGCTGGAGTGACTTTCACGTCCAGAGGTGAGTTGTGGAAGGAATTTTTGAGCTCAGTAGGACGGACACTATCACCAAAAAGGTGAACACTCACCATTTCAGAAGCGCTGTCTGTGGGAGAAGGAAGGACAGTATCACCAAGATGATGAACACTCGTCATTAAGGAAGCGCCTTCATTCAAAGGATCAAGTGGAACATTTACTTTGGCTAGAACACTGGGCTGCTCATAATCATCTGTACTCTGGAATGATGCAAGTTTAGTTCCCAGTGGGAGAGAACTCTGAAATTCGTTCCTGAAAGCCGTGTGTTCACTATTCAAGCTTCACACGTTGTCGTAAATAGAATCCAAATTCACATCACGTTGAATAGTCTCGATCAGAGGTGACTTATTAAATAAATGTGGTTGGCTGGAGTCTGATGCAATCCGGTCAAGGACATCGGAGTTCCTCTTAAGCAAGGACATAACTGAATCAAAAGATGACCATGCATTTTACTCAAAGGAGTGAATCATCGAAAACAAATCGTCGGATGAATTTGAAGCTTTTATCTTTGGAGATGGTGAGGTGATGGACCAGTCGAGTACGTTGGAATAACGACGGACTCCGCCAGCAGCATCTTTAGGCAAATGTTTGGTCACAAGATCATCTGACTGAATACGAGTTATGGATTCAATGAGACTAGACAGTTTCGCATCGATTAGAGATTCGATCTTTCCGACAAGGTCGGAGTCAGAAGCTAGGGACACATCTGAATCATCTGTTTGGGACTCAACGCGATTCAGCTTATTAATTACAGTGTTGAAATGATCGTCATGTTGTGATCGAAAGCAGGTGATAACTTCTGAGATGGAATCGAGCCGATTTAATATAGTTTCATTACTAGGGCGGTTTTTAATCTCATCTTTGCAGGTCTTGCAGATAAACTGAACTAGAGAATCTGTCGTAAAAAATGACTTCTAATTTACCTTGTTCACTGTGACGTTGTAGCAATGCAGAAAGAAGGATCGAGAGCATCAAAAGCAATTAACTTGAGTCTTATCGGCAGACTTTGATGAACAAGTTCACTTGCATACATGGGAGTCCATTTCGTATTAACTTGCAGGCTTGGTATTGTCTTGTAATAAGCTTAAATGTGAAATTCCGAAGCTGCGGGAGTCTCGTCCGCAAACTTTCTCCTATATCACAATCAAACAAATTTCGAAAATTTTCGAATTTTCGAATTATTGGACAACACTCTAAGTAATCAACTGTCAAATAATTTAAAATATTGTGTTTCGAACTGAGCAACTGATCAAAACAATTCAATTTTACGATCAGAAAATTTACTTTTCCAGGCCTGGAACTCCACAATATCAATGAACTTCACACAAAACAATGGCACAAAACACCGATACACCGATTCCGACAAACAACAACTTTACTAACAGTCAAGAAGTGTCGAATTTTAAGCAGAAACTTTCAGTATGAATGTAAGCGTGTGTGAAGCGTTACCCGTTGCAAATTGGCGTTCCTTACGTTCACTTATTCGACTATGCGGGTCCCGGATAAAATCAAAAACACGTCGCTAGCAACATTTGTGAAAAAAAATTTGGAAAAAAGCTGAGCTAGTCATACCGCAACGTAAACCGGGAAAAAAGTCACCATTGTTATTGTCGAAGCGAGTTGAACTAAAAATAGCAGAAGGCAACGTTAAAGGAGCAGTCAAAATTCTGTCTTCCACGGACACATTAGCACCCCATTCAATGGAAACTTTCGCTAAACTACAAGCAAAGCACCCGCCACCGTCACAGCCACTAAATTTTCCGGCACCAGGTAAAAACTCTGAGCCACTTCGGGTTTCCGAAAGAGACGTCTTTTTTTCGGTTAAGAGCTTTCCGAACAGATCAGGTTCTGGTATTGACGGTCTGCTACCACAACACCTGAAAGATTTGACGCTACCGTCGACGGGAGACGCAGGAATCCGCCTATTGAAAGCCATCACCGGTTTGTCGAACTACATGGTACATGCTTTCAGGAAACGTGCAGTCTAAATTCATTGAAATTATGTACGTCGCAGCACTTTGTGCCTTGGAAAAGAAACTGGGTGGCATTCGGCCTATAGCGGTGGGCAACACGTTCCGACGTATTACTTCGAAATTGGCTACCGCGTCCGGATGTGTCGCCGAAATTCGCCCCGAGACAAATTGGCTTTGGTGTCAAAAACGGCTGTGAAGATGCCTCTCATGCGACAAGAACCTTTATCAAAAAGAACTCATATAGGAAAGTAGTTGTGGTAAAGATCGACTTTCGCAACGCGTTCAACGAAGTGGATCGGGACGTATTTTTGAATGAGATGAAGTTACACTGTCCAGCAATATTTCCATACTTATGGCAGTGTTTTGCTTCGCCGAATCTGTTATTCTATGGAGACTTCATCTTGTTATCACAAAACGGAGCGCAACAGGGGATGATAGATAAATGTGCAAAAATTAGCTTACATATCAACCCGAATAAATGCGAGCTATACTTCTGCTCGGAAGTGAATCAACAAGTAGCGGATCAATTTGACAAACTCTCACC
Organism: Pseudolycoriella hygida; assembly: GCA_029228625.1. Classification (NCBI taxonomy): domain Eukaryota; kingdom Metazoa; phylum Arthropoda; class Insecta; order Diptera; family Sciaridae; genus Pseudolycoriella; species Pseudolycoriella hygida. Next base: position 107,558,903 of record CM055403.1, read on the forward strand.
TGGCATACTAATAGTAAACGAGTTCACTCTTTTAGGTGCACCCATTTCGGATAATGCATTCAACGGTATCTTCAGGAATAAGTTAAGTGAAATAAAATTGCTGTTCGATAGGCTGATTGAGTTGGAGAATTATCACATCGCTTTCTACATCCTAAAAAACTGTTTCGCCATTCATAACCCGGTTTTTTTACTCAGAACTTGTAACTCGAATCTTTGTAGAATGAAAATAATTTTGTGATCAATAACATTAGATTAAGATAGTTTTGTATTAACCCGGTGGGATAATTTGAGAACGCCGGTGGTGATACATAGATGACGCACACGGGAAATTAACCGTTTGTGACAAGTGACGGATACAAGCCGATTGATACTTCATAGAAGCGAAGCTATTCGGTTGTAGTTTGTTTGCTAGAATACTCCGTGGCGTCAACACCTTGAGTGAAAGTTATTCACGCGTTCGGTTAATAAAAGAAACATCGAGGAGGTTTACACTAAAAGCTTGTGGCTAGCAAGGTAATATTGGTCGCAAAATATTGAGAGGAGGTGGATCAAATTTTCCACGGAAAATTAACATAATCGAATAGCTTTTAGGTACACACGGAATAAATCGTTGTGGACGAATGGTTGATGTGACCTATTGATTAACTTGGATCAGCATTCTGTCTTATCATTTGAAAAGGAATTTATGTCAAGGATTTAAGTCGTTCTCACCACCCAACATAAAAGTCAGGTATTCATAGAATGTAAGGGGATGCGCATCTTAGGTTAAGGTTATTAGAAGTTTTGTTCTTTAGTGCGAATTAAAGTGTCGTATACTTTTATGTGAATATTGTTTTGGTGTTAAAAGTATTTATGATAAGAAATAAATGTCAGGCGTTCAAGTGTTCTAAATTTGTTACTTTGGGTTTCAAATTTAAAGTTACAAACTTCGCCGACATGGAATCACAGCGATCTCATTGCAGGACCTATTTTTCATATAAAGTTAATGAAACTTAATGAAATTAAAGAAACTTAATGAAACTTAAAGAAACATTTAACAAATGTGATCAAACTTAAAGAAAAATGTGACGGAAATTAGAAAAGCTCAAAGAAATTTAAAGAGAATAATGAAAATGAAAGAAAATTCATAAAAGGTTTTGATTTTTTTAAAATCAAAATTTGACTGTTTGATTAATTTTCTTTGTTTTCTTTTCCTTTGATTCTTGAACGCCATTAAACCACTCTTGTTGATGGAAACAAACTTTAAATCAACACAACTTTAATTATTCTCTCCTATATTTATTATTATTTATTAATTATTTTGTGATTTGAAGCATAAAAAAAATTAATGAAACTTAAAGAAACTTAATAAAAATTAATGAAACTTAATGAAACTAATGAAACTGATGAAACAAAAATAGGCCCTGTCTCATTGAGTTCATAGACGGTGAAATCAAAAACGCCCTCGAATCATTGATGAATACGACGCTAGACATGAATACATGGCTCGCGGCATCGCTTCCGATTGTGTTCGCAGAGTTCAGGATGTCGCTCTACCCGCTTTTCTGTCATCAGTTAATGCAGTTTCCCCACTTGTCAGTATCATGTTACACTACTTTACGCTGCAAGTTGAGCACATTGCTTATTACGATGATGGATTAAATGTGTGGAATGTTTTGCACCCGGAACAAGTTCTACCGTGACGAGGATAGGGTGAGACATTTGGCAGCCCAGAAACCAGAATCTGGCGCATGGCTCCAAGCTTTACCGTCAAAATCCATTGGTACACATTGGGTGTAAACATTTGCGAAGCCCACATTTGCTGGTGATAGAAAAGGTTAAAATGGGATGAAATGCCGTAAGAGCGCAGGTCGTCACGCTCGTCACTCAGAGCTGAACAACATCATCAAACGGGCCCTAGTGTCTGCTGATATCTCGGCTCATCTGGAAATTACTTTTTTGTACCCTTTGCTGATGAAACAATGGGTCCCTGGTGTGACGAGGCCATCCATTTCTTCGATGTTTTAAGAAAAAAAATTGTCTTGAAATCGAATGAACCCCGATCAAAATCGTTTTTACAACAGAGGATTAGCATGGCTATACAAAGAGGCAACGCAGCTGCGGTCATGAACACTTTTCATTCAGGCGATAAGGACAAGATGGATGAAATATTTTACTTGCTGTGATAATAGTGTTGTGATTGTTTAAATGTTCATTGTAATTTTTGTTCAAATGCTGACAATAAACGATTCCCCAAGCAACAATTATATAAATTGAAAATCGGAGAGATTCACTCGAGTTATGTACAAAAAACATGTAGGGCTCTAGCAGAGACTCGTTTCGAGTGCCCTAGCTAAGTCCAAGGGCTCAAAATCAAAAAAGTTTCTTCCATAAATTGTCGGCCATGCCCACACCTTTCAAACAAAAAAATTATCAAAATCGGAAATGATTTACTCGAGCTATGTCGAAAATTCGACTGGTTTCGACTTCGTACGGGTCTTAAAACGTGTGGAGTTTCGTGCATTCATTTCACAGATCAGGATAAACAAAGACACGATAATTTTACTATTTTCATTGTTGGAAGTAAACAATATTTGAGTTGCCAATATCTTTTTTTATGATTTTCCCTGTAACTATTACGTCTAAGTCAGATTAACTTATAAAAGTTTTAAGATAAGATAAGACGCTGAAAACCTATGACGACAAGCCAAAAGCAAAATTAAACACTTTTGATTTTACAATGCGAAATAAAAAGACAATGCATACACACCAAATTTTCTCATCATCTTAAGATATGTGATGTCAAAATATTTAAGAAGAGGTATGACGCAACTGTCTATTAACACAACTTTCGTGGATGCTTCAATGCAGTTCTCACCAACCTAAACCATTCTGTTTTCGCTGTTTCACTTATAGTTTCTAAAAGGGGGCAGTTTATTTTATTTTCTAAAACAGAGGCCGGGGAAACAAAATAAATTCTCGTTGGCAACACTAAATTACAGTGTTTCTGAGAATGACCTAAGTGTTAAGCATTTTTTTTATTTGTTAGTCTCCATATAACAATAACGGCTCTGAGCCTGACCATGTCCGATTTTTAATCATTTAAATATAAAAGTCAATCCATCATATACTCAATACTAAAAAAAATCAATTTAATCTACACCGAGAAAGAAAAAGTCTTTATAGATGATTTTTTCTTTGGAAAATTTAAAATTTTTCCATTATCTAGACTGAATCAAATAAATCCAAAAAATAATATTGTAATAACAAAAAATATCCAAATAAATCTAAATTTAAACATAGAGTAAACGACGCAGAAAGAGAACGTAATTGTATCTCTACCACGTCAACCCATAATCCAGTGAAGAACAGAAGATTCCGAACAAATACTCGTTTAGATTACGTTTAAACGTAAGTAAGCTATTTGCTTCACATATTGCTGACGGCAAACTATTGAAAAACCTGAAGCCACGATTCCCTATTGCCTGTTGCCCGAATACTGTTCGTGAGAAGGAAGGATGGAGACAATTTCTACCTCTCGTCAGATGATCATGTATGTCGTAATTCCTTTTTACTTCCAAATTATTTTTGATCATCCCATTTTTCAAAGAATAAACTAGAATTGACGTTTGTAGGGCATTAAAATAATCAAGTGGCATAATCGATTTATTAAAGTAGTTTTTCACTGAGTCACTGCGCTGTAAACCACACATGTTGCGTAATGCTTTTTTCTGAAGCAGAAGAAGTTCATTTAGAACACCTTTTGGAGCCAAATTCCAGATGGGATTCAAATAGGTCAGATGTGTATGAACAAATGAAAAATACAGATTATACAGTACCTGTTCCGGTACTAGAAACCTCAGGCGCCTCATGACAGCAATTATTGGTGAAATTTTTTTATAATCTCATTCACGTGGTTGTCCCAAGTAAAACTTTCATTGATATATATGATTTTATATTTTTATTACTAGGAGGTGCGGGAAATGATTCAAAAAGCTAGCATTCCGTTTGCATTTTCAGTATTTTCGTATCTTTTCATAATTTGCAAGTTATATAGGTCGCTTAACAGTGACTTGAAAAAGTTGCATTTGTTGTTTTGTTGTTTTGTTTTATCGTTTCATCCAAAAGAACAAAGCCATTTGATCGCAAATCCTTAAATTAGAGCCATACTACGACAAGTTGCATAAATATTGGAAGGAATAAATTGAACCATAATTTTAAATACCCCCGCCCCTAGGGGCTACGCGGACATTAAGCACTCTTGTCCGCTAGGTCGGAGATTTGTCACTTTAATACTAAAATATATGCAAGGGTGTGCAATTTTCTCCGTACTACCGTTTCCCCGTGGGGAATCAAAGGGGAATGCATGCGCAATACATGTTGTTGCTTCCTGTTAACAACACATAGCCTCTGCTTCTCAAGTCCTACTCCAACGTCCGCGTTCGTGATCCCTGGAAACGTGAGCAACCTAGCCGAAGTTGATGGTAACCAGCCCGTCGGGGGAAGCTAGGTCACGGCTAATTGGAGAGGGCATCGTGGGTTCGGCCGCATAAGATCTAGAAAATCACCGAACTAGGTAGCTGTGTGGTTGTTTCTCACTCTACTGAAACTTAAACAACAAACGAAACGTCTACAAAGAATAAAACTGGACCGGAACAAACGTTGACGACATTTGGCACACGAAAACGGACACGATTTGGAACCTGGAATGTTCGAACGATGATGAAACCAACAAAGTTAGCGCAGACTGCTCGAGAATTCAGGCGTTATCAATTTGAAATTCTTGGATTAAGCGAAATCAGGCTAAAAGGGAGCGGGGAACGTAGACTGTCTACTGGAGAAACTCTCTTTTATTCCGGCAAACCTGAAACAGAAGATCATAGCAGCGGCTTCGGTTTTCTTCTTAGTAAGAACGCAAAACTATGTCTAACCGATTGGAACCCGATATCGGATAGGATCATCTCACTGCGACTGGCAACCAAAGTGAGGCATCTAACATTTGTTCAAGTATATGCACCAACTGAGCAAGCTCCTGACGACGTGAAGGATGCTTTTTACGAACAACTGGCTCAAACTTTGAACAATGTGAAGAAATCCGATATGTTGGTATTATTGGGTGATTTGAATGCACAAGTGGGGAGTTTGAATGTAAACTGGGAAAACGTGATGGGAACCCATGGTTTAGGAACAATGAATGATAACGGTGAGCGATTCGCAGAATTGTGTTGAAACTTTGACTTGGTCATAGGCGGAACATTATTTTGTCACCGAGACATTCACAAAGCTACATGGATCTCACCCGATCGTCGTACCAAAAATCAAATTGACCACATCGCAATCAGTGGGAAGTGGAAAAGTTCTCTCCTAGATGTGCGAAGTCGAAGAGGGGCGGATGTCTACAGTGACCACCACTTACTAACCGGACTCATTCGCATTAAACTATCGACCCATAGAAAACGAGAGCCCACTGCGCCAAGAAGGTTAGATATATCGAAGCTTAAGGACGGACAAATAGCGAGACGCTTCATACAGAACATACGCGAGGAAGTCACTTCTAGTCGTCAATATGAAGAAGACACTGCGGTCAAATGGAGCACGGTACAAAATGCTATGCAGAAATCGGGAGAGCAAATTCTGGGTTTTCGGAACAATGAGAGGAAGGAATGGATCTCTGATACCACATGGAGACTAATTGAGGAACGGAAAAAGTTGAAATTAATGCCTGGCGCGAGCCAAAATTACAACGAGTTGGAAAAGCAAATAAAGCGGAGTGCAAGAGCAGATAAACGTAAATGGATGAGTGATTTAGCTGACCAAGCTCAACGTGCAGCTGACAGTAATAACATGCGTGAAACTTATCGTCTTGCTCGACGCATATCAGGAAAACGAGCGGATGCAAACAAGCCATTACGGGCTGCTGATGGGAGTTTTATAACTTCGGATTTGGCGCAATGTGAAAGGTGGAGCACGTATTTTGAGGAACTTCTCAATAAACCGCTCGTAACTGCACCACAGAGTCCGACCGAACCAATTCGAATTCGAACATGTAATTTCAACTCGTCATCACCAACTTCACTGGATGTCAAGAATGCGATCAAGCAGCTAAAGAACGGAAAAGCACCTGGCGCTGACAACATTGCTGCCGAAATGCTGAAAGCTGATGTGGAGTTAATAAACGAGCTAATCCACCCAATAGTCTGTGAAGTGTGGGAATCAGGAAACGTTCCAGATGAGTTTATCGACGCTTTGATTGTAAAAGTGGCAAAGAAAGGCGATCTTACAATTTGTGGCAATTGGCGTGGCATCACACTTCTTAACACGATAAACAAGATTATTAGCATCATTATCCACGACCGAATATCAAAGGTCCTAGAACCAATTCTTCGCAAGCAGCAAGCTGGTTTTAGACCTCATCGATCATATGTGGACAACATCAACACCTTGCGAATTATCATAGAACAGTCAGTGGAATTCAACACCCCGCTGTACTTGCTTTTCATCGATTTCAAGCAGGCATTCGACAGTTTGGACCGAGAAGTGATGTGGAAAATCTTGTCAAGTTACGGCATCCCTGTAAAGCTCCTGAACTTGATTAAAGGACTTTACCATCAAGGAAAATGTCGTGTGGTACATCGTGGCAAGCTGGGTCGGCGATTTATTGTTGACTCTGGTGTCAAACAAGGATGTGTGTTGTCGCCTCTTCTATTCATCATAGTCCTGGACTGGGTGATGCGGAAAGTGAATGCTGGTGGCAGAGGTATTCAGTGGACGCTGACAGAACGGTTGGAGGATATTGATTTCGCCGATGATTTAGCCCTCATGGCACAGAAAGCAAGCGACATGCAAGAATCGTTACGCCGACTCGTCAAGTATGCCGGACAAGTTGGACTTGAGGTAAACGTAGCGAAGACAAAACTGGTGCGCATCAACACAACAACGCCTTGCATGCTGACAATCGCTGGTGAAAAAATAGAAGAAACGGAGAGCTTCTGCTATCTAGGAAGTATCTTGGCAAAGGATGGAGGTGCCGACATTGACGTAAGAAGCCGCATACAGAAAGCGCGCCAAGCCTTCATTTCGCTAAACAACATTTGGAATTCAACGCAGCTGACAAGAAACCTGAAAATACGATTATTCAAGTCGAACTGCATCTCAGTATTGGTGTATGGTTGTGAAACTTGGAAAATGACTTCGACCATCGAAAACCAAATCCAAGTCTTCGTCAACAGATGCCTCAGGCGCATTCTGAGAATTTACTGGCCAAAAACGATAAGCAATGAAGAGCTGTGGAAACAAACCGGTGTTGAAAAAAATGAAGGTCACAATCAAGCGTCGAAAGTGGAATTGGATCGGACATACATTAAGGCGACCTGTTGATGATATTCCAAGAACTGCGTTAGAATGGAATCCACAGGGAACCCGAAAACGTGGCCGACCAAAGATAACGTGGAGAAGAACCGTCGTCGATGAAGCGAGAGGAGCTGACAAAAAATGGAAGGAGGTCAAACTTCTCGCCCGGAACCGAGTACGATGGCGACGATTTGTGGACGCCCTATGCTCCCACGCGGAGTAGGGTTTCGATGATGATGATGACCGTTTCCCCGTACAAACGTTATCACCGTGCTACTTTTTCTCCGTACAACCGTTTCTCCCGTCCTACAATTTCCTCCTCACTACTGTTTTCCCCGTACTACTATTTCACCGTTCTACCATTTCCCCGTACTACCATTTCACCGTTCTACCATTTCCCCGTACTAACATTTCCCCCGTACTACAATTTCCCCGTACAAACCTTGTCACCGTGCTACTATTTCGCCGTAAAACCGTTTCTCCCGTCCTACAATATCCTTCTCACTACTGTTTTCCCCGTACTACCATTTCACCCGTACTACCGTTTCCACCGAACAACACTTTTCCCCATACGTTAACAAACGTTATCACCGTGCTACTATTTCCCCGTACAACTGTTTCTCCCGTCCGACAATTTCATTCTCACTACTGTTTTCCCCGTACTACCATTTCACCGTTCTACCATTTCCCCCGCACAATCGTTTCCCCCGCACTATTGTTTTCCCCGTACAACCGTTTCCACCGTACTACTGTTTCGCGTACAACCGTTTCTCCCGTAATACCATTTTCTCCTCACTACTGTTTTCCCGTTACTACCATTTCTCCATACAACCGGTTACCCCCATACTGCTTCTTCCCCCGAGCTGCTCCACCAATACTGGTGACTTTTACTAACAAAACTCTAAGACTTTGCCAAAGAAACCTATGGTCTACCACACATACATTCCAAGATATTTTTAAAAGCATAAAAATTTACCCCATGTCCAACTGCCCCACATTTTCACCAATACTGGTGACTTTTACTATCAAAACTGTAGGACTTTGCCAAAGAAACCTATGGTCTACCTCCCATACATTCCACGATATTTTTAAAAATTGAGTTGTCCCAAATTTTTACAATTTTGATCATTTTTCACTGATTCTACTAAAAAAACTCTAACACTTTGCAAAAGAAACAAATGGTCTGGCTCTCATACCTTCCCAAATAATTTTAAAATGCCCAACTGCCCGACATTTTCACCAATACTGGTGACTTCTACTCACAAAACTGTGAGACTTTGCAAAAGAAACCAATGGTCTTTCTCTCATACCTTACAGATACTTTCATAAACATAAAAATTGACCCCATGTCCAACTGCCCGACATTTTCACCACTACTGGTGACTTCTACTCACCTTCTACTGCCTTTGCTGCAGCAGAGAGAAAGCTGATCACTTATCGGATCTTTGATAATCCCAGGTACCGGATGAAGCCGGAGGTTAGCGTCATGAGGCGATTCGAATATGTCATACACGGTAGGGCAGAATAACTAGATGGCCTACCAGGGGACAGGCTCGGGTGCTTCACTGATAGCTCGAACACCTCGGTTGGTACAGGAGTGCTCTCTCTGGATCCAGAGGAGGAAAAATGGTGCGAGCTGATCACAAAAGAAGAGCGTATACATCTGCTCCGATCAGGGTACTCATGTTACCCGTCACGACATCCATGCTTAAGCTAAGCTAAGCCCAAGGAATAGGGAGCATTCTAGAATAGGGATTGCGTCCGTTTTTCACAATACCGTCATTTGGTATTAGAAATCTCAATTTGGACGAATAAAAAATTGATATCTACTAACAATATTTTAGCAAAATTCGTTTAATAATTGTAAATCGAGGAACTAAAAATGGAACTCGTCATTCATGTCACCAATGATTAAAATCCGACGAACGTTAAGTAGTACTAGAGATATTTCCGTCATTCCCTCCCAATTCTAGAAGTGGCTAAATCCAAAGATTGGGATATGTTTTGAAAAAACCTGGAAGACATGGTAACGAAAATTTAATTCTCTGAAACTTTAAGTAACCTTCTAACTGTCACAGTTCGAGAGACACAAATCTTTTCTCGTGAAAATCGATATCAGGTATTGGGTTTTCTTGGTATTGCAACCCCTATCCTGAATAGGGGATTTTCAGCGGCTTGATTGCCTGAAGTTGTTGGACGTTGTTGGAAAAATGAAAATATGAAACGATGTATTTACGATATGTACCGTAGAAAAATTTTTTGTTTACAATGTCATTCTACGTATTTTTATTTTTTAAAAATAGCAAAAGAGATTGTGAGCTTTTTAAAGTTCATATTATTTTACTTAAACTCTATTATTTTGTTACAGTTCGCACGAATCTTTTTTTAAGTTTATTCATATATTGCCACAAATCCTCAAAAAAAACATATGCAAACGACCCGTACGCATCAGAATAGATGTGGCAAACTCTTAAGTATATACAATTACGTCCACATTAAATTGAAAAACCCATAAGAAGCAACGGCGCTAAAAACCTTTTCAAATGCTTCCATGGACAAAAAAATTTTCCTCTTTTTTCTTTACAACACAGCACAAAAAACCTAATCATTTAAGAAATGTTCACGAAAAACCATCACATAGCGTGTAGGGTCGCGTAGCGTAAGTTTGGCACACACTAAGGACACTACAGCTCGAACCACTCAACACATTTTCTCTAATTAATTTTCGTGATTTTCTGATGTCCACATCTTTCAATCAAAACCTTGAAGAGCGATTTCCGGTCTAATTTCGCAGAGATATCAGTAAAAAGTTCCACAAACCTTCGTGGTTTTTTGACCACTTTTTGACCGTAACTTCGAAAGTTTGCTAAAATTCAATCCTTTAATCAATTTTTTGATTATATTTCAGGATAAGATTTACCCGATTTATGTAGAAAAAACACGTTGGGCCCAAGTAGAGATTCAGTTTTATGGCCTTGTCTGAGTCCAAAAACTCAAAACTAAAAAAAGTTTCTTCCGAACAAAAAAAGTTTTTCCAAAATCGGAAAATATTTACTCGAGCTATGTAAAAAATACCACAAACCACTTAAATGGCCCTAGCTTCTCGGGCCGTGGGCCGACAGTGCCCAGATTCAATCCCTTAAAAGATATTCCGATTACCTTTCAGAGAAAAAAAAGTTTTTGAAAATCGGTTGAGTTTTACTCAAGTCATCGCGGTGACGGACGGACATTTTTTTTATTCGATGCTCCCCCTCTTCTCCCGGGTCGATATTGGGGTGGTTACAAACGTAGAAGTAAACGCGTAAGACCCCTTTTCGAAGAACTTCGTTCTTCGTACGGGTCTAATTATTTCTGTTCAGCAGGATTTACTTTTAAACGATTATGCGACGAATGCTTAAAAATCTGCAATTGAACTAACCTTTCTTGCTGTATTTGCTTCATCACAATTGAAATACGTACTTTTACCAGTAAGTAGACTTGAAATGAAAACTGAATGCCCATTCCCCACAGTTTCATCAACGATGTCCCGGTAACCTCTATCGAATAGAAAATAGTCGTCCTCTTCAAGAAACAAGAGCAAATCTGAGTTTTTATAATGATGACGAATATTTGCGGCGTCATTATTTTTTGAATCACAAAAATACGGTCCTGCCGCTTCTAGGATATATCCATCAGGGAAGACTATACATAGAGGCTTGAGTAAATTGCGTTTTTTATGTGCCGAATACGTCTTTCTTTGCAACTCGAAGTCTGCGGGCTTTTCGATATACGTAATTATATGTTGCGTCAGCAATCAAACACAGTCGAGACTCTGGCTGCTTTAGTACCTTTGATGTTATCTGGATTGAATGATTTTTAAGAGCATCATCTCGAGTGATGTGATGATAACCAAGATAATGTGGTACGAAGTGCTCCTCCAAAGCTAATGACACAGAGTTAATGGTCTGACTCACCACTTGTTGAGTTGTTGAAAAGTTGTGCGCAATGATTTCTTGCTTCATGTTATTTCGCAGCAGTAAAAGGAACATGGCTAGAACCGTGCGTAGCGATCTAGTAAATGTGTTTCTCATTCCTGTAAAGCAAATTATTGAATGAAAGAAAAACTATCGACACTGCTATTTGCAGATAAGTGACGACCAGGCCCTGCTCAAAGTTCTCTCAGCGAAGGTGCAGGATTTTAGGTGATCATGAGATCAGACCTCCGGATCAGCCGTTACTAGAGTTGCTTGTACTGCACAAGTTCTTGGTGGGTACTTTATGATGGGTAATTTATGAATGATGAAGGGGGAAAGAAACCAAAAGGATCAGTAGATCTGTGTTTCGTGGCTCAATACTGAGCCGTCCCAAATCTGATAAATGTAAAATATAATCTATGGCGAGCTAGATTACACCTTAAAGGCGGCAATACATGAGTAGGGATGTGACTAGGGTTCTCTTTGCTGAAACTATCACCTCTCGATACTTATATAATTTTTCATTGATTACTGTCGGTAAAACGGTCGCATAACAGTGTCACACTGCAACAGATATAATATCACAGCGCTACTTTTAACATCGTAACGCGTGATTCTGAAGTTGTTATGTGTGACGGTGTGATGTATGATATTGTCACCAACAACCGCAAGATTCGCACATCTTTTTGCAGAGCATGCCTCGGGAACCATTTCATTAGTTAAAGAACTAATTGACAGCAGTTAACTGTTCAAAAGTCAATTATCTGGCCAACTATTTTTGCAATAGAGTGTTAATCAAAGAGCCTTGAACAAATAAATCTAAACTAACGGGCTTATGTAGGAATATAGTATGTAAGAATATAGTAGCGCCAGCATCATCGGAGGCAAAACAAGGGCGGAGATTTATGTGATTTTATGTGCAAACGATGCTTATACGACAATTTTCAGATGAAGACACGAGCGTGGCTAGGATCACCCGTCCGATTAAACTTATGTGTCCGATTAAACTCGTATCACACGGTTTGGGGAAGCACGGGAATTAATCCGAGGGGAACTTTATTGCTGCAGTTCATAGCAGATAGAAGCCCTAGTATATTGAACAGAGGCAATATGCCCACGTTCATCACTAAGAATCCGAAGGAAATTCTGGATTTTACCCTTGCTTCTGAGAGTCTAGCGAGTCAAATCGATTCGTTACGAGTCTCTCTGAAGCACAGCTTCTCAGATCATATAACTATACGGTTCAGTCCGAGAGAGTCAGGTTCAGGAATTCCAGGAAAACAAACTGGGAGCAGTATAGGAATTTCCGCAAGTAGCGCGTGGAAGACGAACTAGGGAAAGTAATGCCGAGATCTTCGGCGGAACTGAACAGCGAAGTAAATAGTATTACGTGGCGGCTGACGAAAGCATATGAATACTCATGTCCAGAGGTGAAGGCTGTTCGTGGGAAGGACGAAAAGCTCTGGAGAGCGGAGGTTGAGAAAGTCGGGCTATGTGCCAGGAAGTCGTTGAACATAGCTATGAGAACCGAGCTTAAAGCTGACTGGACAACGAACAGAGCAGCTTAAAAACATTTCAAGAGAGTGGTGCGTTCGAAGAACAGAGAGGCATGGAAAACATCCTGCACGGAAATGAAACACATCCCAGATTACGTCAGGATTCACAAAATCCTTGCTAAAGATTCCAGACTGCAGTTTCACGAATAAAGGAGGGGAGACGGCAATGCACCTTTTTGAAACCCACCAGATCACCAGGTATCTTCCTGTCATCGGAGGAGGACTTGCCACTAGTGAAGCATATTGTCATTGTGGACAAATTGAAATGGACCATTCAGAAATTTAAGCTGTACATTATCGAAGGCTCGGATTCTGAATTGACCTGAAACATGATTTTATAAAATCTGACCTGACCTGAAATGACGTGACCTGAACCGACCTGAAACCTGAATAATGACCCGGATCTAAAAAAAACAAAACGGACATTCTTCTGCAATATGATCACATTAGGTCAAAATCAAGTTCAGGTCAGGTAACGTCAGTTCGATTGACCTGACCTGACCCGAATTTTCAGGTGATTTTTTGACCGCAGTCGACCTGTTTCGAGCATTACGGGAAAACCATCTCACCTCACAGCTAGGCATTTCAGACCAATCAGCCTAACGTCATTCATTCTGAAAACGTTGGAATGGTTAATAGATTTCTATATGAGCACACCAATCAGCACGCCTGCCAAGCGGGCAAGTCCACCGACTCTGCTCTGTGGCGAAGGTGGAACAGTCAGTCGTGAGCAGTGTAGTGGCTCTAAGATGTTTTATGGACATCGAAGAGGCGACAACACGAATTTTGCGAGCGAGCGCTGATTGACAGAGGCGTGGGGTGGGACAACCATTTGAGGTGGATAAGTAGCAAGCTCAGAGACAGGACAGTTGAAGCTGACGTGTGTGGTCATAAGACTAGTCTCTGTGTAGCTAAACGTTATTTACAAGGTGAATTTCCATCACCGACACTCTGGTGTTTGTTAGTGGACTAGAGACCGGTGTGCATCTACATGGAAACGCTGCTGAATTTACCACCAAGCCATAGCTTTTGCCACTGTGGATAGATCGGAGCGGAACGGCATGTGGACACCGTACTTTCGAACTGGACATGGAAGAATTGGCAGAATTATTTCTGACCCGATTTTTGACATGTCCAGGGATCGAATAACGGCATTGACTGACTTCACGAAGCGATTTGACGCTGCAATTCCGAGCAGAGAAGACTGACAAAACGGATCTGTCCAGTAAGTATATGCTCCGAACAACAAAGAAGGAAACTGATTCCATGGTAAATCAGGCAGTGTCTTCTAAGCTGAAGTCTTTGCTGCACTCATGGTGTGGAAGGAAATGAGGAAACAGATAAGCTAGTTAAGGTGGGCTCTGCGGTTCTTACAGATGGTCGTCTAGAACCATATCCCAGTTGGAGGATTGGGTGATGTATGAACATGCAAAGCGCTGGGAAGCGTACGAATGAAGTGCTCATACGAAGCTCTCTTTCCCGAAACCTAACTATAAGTAGGCTAAATATTTGCTCGGATTGAACATTAGTCGCATCAGGAGAGTGGTAGGAGCTATCACTGGACATTGCAGTCTGAACGGGCACATGAAGAAGTTGGGGTTATCGGCCACTACCGGCAAAATCTGTCTGCCCTAATGAATGTAAATAGACGAATTTTTTATGTGCACTCTGACTGAAGGAGCTATTTATATATTATGCCACTCATTTTTGACCGGGGCCCTCTCCGAAAAAGAGTATAACTTAAAATGTGAACTGTCTATAAGAGGCCTGGACATCATTTTCAAAATTTCTTACCCTTTAAATACTGCAACAAGTCATCAAAACTTTTTTCTCAATTCCGAAAAACATTTTGTATTTTTCGCTCTCAATCCCATCCTCTTCAAAATTGTAGGGTGTCTCTTTCGGTAAATCAGATATTTCATTCAGCCACAACTGGAAATCTGAGACTTTCACGTCGATGTCCTGCTTCAAGTCTCCAATCTTTTGAAGTGCTTCTGCGGTAAACTGGTTCGATTCAGTTAAATGTTCTTCGCATGATCGATTCGCTTTAGGTACATAACAACGCATTTCAAACCAAGCTTGTTGAATAGCCTTCCACGGTATTGCTTTTCTTCCATTTTTTGATTGGCAAATGGAACAACGAGACTGTGTTGTTTTAATCCCGTGCAATTTTATCATATCACATGAAGCAACCACTGATGACGGGCTTGGAGTTATTGGTTCAGAATCGATTGAGTTTCCAAGAGAAGACAAATTCAATCCAAACTCTTCATATGAAACATTCAATCCGGAAAGTTCGGCTGAAGGAATAGCAATTAGTACAAGAACTATTTCATATAAATGATTCAAACGTATGATGGAATCGTCGTGTCTTTCTATCTTTAACCGTTTCTACCTGAATTATGTAACTAGCTAATTGAACTACTAAAACGAGAGAGCCTCACAAATTCTGATTATTGAGTAGCGGTACCTACTTATTTTTAAGGCTTCGGGTGACAGTCTGCTTGTGCACCAAAAGCTCGGTTATTATGATGTCTCGCTGAGAGCCCTCCGCTGGGTCTGAAATGGAGAAACCTCCATATGGCCTAGCTGTGGAGGACTTTTACTTTTGCAATAGCTTATCAAGGAGCTGTAGCTTCTTTATGTGAAGGCTATGTCCGTCAATTCGTGCGCGTTTCCTCGGCCATTCACTGGGGAGATTTGCAAGGTCTCCCTTGCGCGGTATCCGGAAGGTCTCCGTTTCGAGGCCTGGCAAGACTTCTGCAGAGCTTCCTGGCGAGACCTCCGTGAGTGCCTCCGGCGAAACTTTCGCTTTGTCTCTTAAATTAGACTAGATAAAATTGATTCTTTGTCATGAATCGCTACCTATCCCAACCTTTCAATACCCACCCATGTCAATTGTTTATTGATCAAATTGCTCCCGATAGTGTGAATCAGTGAAATGTTGATCGCTTGATCGATTCTTTTTAGGGGTAATAAGGAAGCTCGCGTCGCACGATTAACAACGACTCGAAAAATGACATTTTCTTTATGCAAAATGTGTCATTTTTACATCATTTTTACACCAGTGCGAAGAAAGAGGACGATGCCTACACTAAATCAAACGATAATGTTGTAGAAGTCCTCATACAGGCGCATTTTCCAGGGACGAAATCAGTCGGGCAGTCCTACCGCAACCAATTAGGACGCCATGTGTAACCACTTGGAATCTTGCGGAAACGATTGTCAAGAACATAAGGCTAAAATGGTCTATTAGCTCATTCAAGTCTCCTGGAAGAAACGGAATTTACCCGATAGTGATGCAAAAGGCATCGAGCGAGATAATGAAACCCTTGAAAAGATTTTACAAGCCGTAGTGGCAATGAGATATATACCCAAGTCATAGAGTAAAGTATTGGTGAATTTCATAGCATAACGCGGTCGTGATAGGTACGACCAGGTAAGCTCATACAGACCGATAAGCCCTACATCTTTCGAGCTGAAAACACTAGTCGTGGCACACGTTATCTTGAAGCTCAAACCTTTGTACACGAACCAACATGCCTATCATGCAGGAAAATCAGTAGATTCGGCTGTCCACCAGGTGCTTTTTAACTTGGAAAGGACGATGGAATCTGAAAAGAAAACTCTGGCAACTTTTCTGAATCTTGAAGGGGCTTTTAACAAGGTCACTTTCAGAGCCATTAACGCTGCTTTGAGAAGATTCGGTATAGAAAGAATGTTGATAAGGTGGTTAATCTGACAAACAAAGTCAAGCATCTTCGAGTCATTCTCGATAGCGAACTAAGCTGGAGAGAGCACATTGAGGAAAGAGAGGAGCCTCAAGCTATCAGTTCTGTATTGGAAATATGGGGCCATATTAATTTACGACTGTATGGTTTGGGCACCACGAACTGAATTAAGGTGTTGTACAAAAGAAGATAGATAGTGTTCAGCGACTAGTTTGTCTGAATATAACAGGAGTAATGACCTCTACGCCACCGGCGTCAATGAAAATTTTGCTGTGCTTACCGCCGCTAGACCTGTTTGTGAAACAGAAAGCTGAGATGAAACTGGATCGCAAGAGGCCGAAATTTCGGCCACGCGAAGATTTTGGAAGATCTGAAAAAGGAATTCAGAGAGTTCGAGATGCCGGTAGATAGTATGCAAGCAGCATTTCGTTTCGAAAGGAATTCCAAAACGTGTGTAACGCTGAAGTCTGACTGGGAAAGTAGGTCGCCTCCGATTGAGGCAGACGTGACGGTCTACGCGGATGGATCGAAGACGTATGAGGGAACGGTAGCCGGAGTGTACTCAGAGGAATTAGATTATATCATATGGATTCCTTTTGGGGTATACGCCACCGTGTTTCACTCTGAAGTCGTCGCCATATGTGAAAGCTCGCGCATATTCAAAAAATGGCCAATTTTTCCATGTTTTTGGACTCTTAAATGGCACTAACTCCACCATTTTTGGATATTTTTTCGAAAATGAAATTCCATCACATACGCAATGAAAATATCTTCTAAATGAGCCACGATACTGAAATTTCGAAATGGTTTTTCACTGAAAATGTCTAGTCTAAATAAGAAAAAATTGAAAATAATGAAAATCTGCCAAATTAAATGTTTCGATAAAAACTCGTTTCGACTTATTCCCATTTACTTTTAATTTTCTCTATTGCTGGGGGCCTCAAAGAATGTGTTAAAACGAAATTCAGAAAAAAAACTTCATAAATGATTTTTCGGCAGGTCCAATACACAAAGGTCAATATGGAAAGTCAAAATTTTACACAAATTCGAATTGCGCGACCACTAACCGACATTTAAAAAAAATTTCAATCGCAGTTTCAGAATCCTGGGAGCATACTGAGTGGGTCTAGGACCCCCCACTTCGGAAATAAAAAAACATTTAAAAAACGCTACACCCTACTGCCCGGTTTCGGTGTGAAAGTTAAATTAACCATTTCGCAAGCCGGCGGGATGTGACCAATGACCATCAGGCAATACAGGGATATAAATACATTAAATCTGTTTGTGAAGGAAAGTATGAGTCGATCAGGTTGATGTTTAACAGGTCCCTTGAGAATGACGTAACATTAAGCTTCAAACGAGGGGGATCTCTTATCGCAAAAAACGAGCCATACATAGTGCCAAGGATTTACGGCTTATTTAAGATTCATAACCTGATTTCCCCATACGTCCCATAATTAGTACAACTGACTGCCTAGGTAAAAATATTGAAAAATGGATGCTGAATAAGTTAACCTTGATCGCTGTTAAGATCGGCAAATACCAAGTGAAGAACGCTCGTCAATTGTTTTTAAGTTTAAATGGAAAGAAATTGAATGGGGACGATCATGTCCTCGTTACTTGGGATTTTGATAATATGTTTACCAATATAACCTTTCAGAAGACGAAGAACATAATTGAGATTTATTACCATTTCGTCCAGGCGGAAATCTCAATGCCGGTAGACGTCTTCTTAAATGTCTTAACCTTCCTAGTGGAAGAACTTAGTTTTTTCACTTATGGGGGAAATTTGTTTCTGCAGATGGAAGGCCTCTCCATGGGAAACTCATTGAGCCAAATACTGGCGGAAATTACTGTCAGTCATTTACTCAATATCACGTTACCTAGATTTGACGAAGGAGAGATTAGTTTTTTATACAAATTCGTGGAGGACATTATTGCAGCCGTTAAAGGGAAAAGTTTAACAAAAATACAGTACAGAATGCAATCGAAAGTGCTCATGATATGAAACTTAAGGTATGCCACGAAGACGAGAATAACGAAATCGACTATCTCCAGATGAAGTTGAAGCGGCATATTAATAGGGGAAACCTGATAGGGATACGTTGGCATCAAAAAACTTATGGTTCAAAGGTTATTCTCAACTTTCATTCTTTCCATCCTCGACAAATGAAAGAAAACGTCGTATCGAGTTATACTGAAAACGCACTTAATTTATCTTCACAACCTTATTTGAAGATCGTTACCACAGAATTACGGAAGACCCTCCGTAAGAGTAACTATCCTCGTCGTTTCGTTGATGAAAAGATTTCCTTAGCTCTCCAGAATCGTAACCGTCACGATTCGAACGTATTCAGTCAAAATAAGGATCAACGCATCGCAAAAAATACATCCGCTGTCCATATTATCCTGGCATTATGAACTTCATTCGATATTCAGCTAAACGATGCGGTATCACGAATGTATCCTTGGCACCTTCTGTTGTCTCCTCTGTTAGGAACAAGATTTTCTCAAACATGAAAGATCCTCGGGATTTGGGTTGTGTAAAAAATGCTTCTTTTGTGTTGCGGTGTAGGGATTGCCAATTTGGAACTACAATGTTTACGAGTAGCCTTGATGTTGAAAGTGCTTTTCTACATTGTCTGGCAGACAGAAATTCAGATGAAACACGCCATTGTACAGATACAGGCCATAGGATGAACGATAACATTAACGTAAAAGATCTCAGACGGTATAGGAATACGAGTAAATACGAAATGTATCTTGCTAAGCGACTTTGTATATAACTAGTAACTATCCTAGTTCTAAACGTCTGTTTACCATTTTTACAGAATCTTGAAACCGGGTAGATTTTCCACTTATTTTCTTCACAGTGTCTTATTTATTCTATAATTATCACGTGTAAATTGTATTATAATACACACATTTAACTCGAATTGTTTATAATATTTGGACTAAGGCAAATTTCTTCAACTTTAATCCTTAGAACATGTCCTTCTTGAAAAAATTGAAAAACGAGTTATCAAAGGATGTATCTGGCCCATCTCAAGTTTCACAACTGGTGGTGAAGACTGTTTCGCGGATTAAAGAACTTCAACGTCTGAGTGTAGAAAAGGAGTCGAAGAAAATCTTTATACGCCGCCGGGGTATTGACAGAAACGTGATTTTGAGTCGAGACCCTAACGTCCAGAACATCATCACAACTCTCTTAGGCTCTCCCTATAATGACGTAGATGGTATAACCCGTTTCCAACACTGCATGTATAAAGAAATGATGACTATAGAGGAGAAAGGTTTAGAGAAAGAGATCATAGCTCTGAAGTGCATGGAAGCCAAACAACGACGTTTTTTGAAAGCTGTCACGACTGAAAGAAATTTTAAATTTTTTAGACTTTTTAGTCATCGAGAAAGCATCATGTAACATTCATTATGGTAGGATAAACGAGTCCATTTGGAAGAATGCACTGGAGGAAAAACAGATGCAAGCGAAATCTTTGGATCGTTGGTTGTCAATGTCTTCGTCAGTATCCAAAAGTCTTGCGTCTGAGGTTATTTTCGTTGATGAGAAACAATCATGGCTGAAATGTCTCAGCATTTCAAACTGCGTACATACCAATGTACCTCCTGGACCAGCTCCTTCGCCATCGTTGTTACCTCAATTATCACCAGTGGTGGAAATAACAGCGAAGGATATGACTGGCGGTATACGGCATACAACACTATCTGATGATGAATTTGCACAATTTGAAGATGAGTTTACTACGGAGAAAAAGATACCTCTTACAAGTAACCAGACGCGCTTTGGTGAAATGGATGGGAATTGTTCTAACGCGCCCGTGGTACTGAAGGGTCAAGACATCTATCACGACATCGATGAACGAATGGAAGTACGCAATGTCCAAACGTATGGTCGCGTCTTGATGAACAGAAACAACGTGCGTGAGGGAGGTGGGGCTGGAACTGTTAGTTCGGATTCCACTTTCTCTTCGTATAATAATTGCTGACGTAAGACGTCATTTGGTGTAAAAATTAAGACTTGTGTGGGGTCCAGATCTTCTAATCATCCTCCTAAACGTTCTTATAAAGCGAGTGGGAAAGAAGATGGGTTTGATCCATGTCGATACCGGTATGACAACTATGATAACCGTAGCAATGAAAATTGTGAAGATGCCGAAGATGTTTTTCAAAACATGAAATTATTTTCCTTTCTAATGTATTAATATAAAAAGTTTTCATTGATTAAGTTCACCCTTTCTTTCTCTTTCTATTCCTCTCAACCTTAAAACGACACGCTGACTCGACATCAAAGTTTACTCCTTTTTTCCACCTTAAGCGTTCTTAACAAAAGTATCTACCTTGACCCTCCTACCAATACCTCTTTATTATCAATACCCACCCACCTCTTTCTTCTGTCACTTCTTACTTTACTACCTATACCCACCCAACTCTTCCTTAGATATTCCCATATTTTGCCCTATTATAACCTACGTTCAGTCTGAATTCCCATAAATCGTGATCCTTCGATATACCATCTACATTTCCAGATCATAAATCGAAGGGTTTTCGTTCTTATCTCAACTTAATTGTAAGTTATGCATTTTCTTATTTATGAAATTAAACGAGTAGACTGTGTATGAGGTTATCGTATTTGTGAAAAAAAAATTTCGCTGCGTAACATTCCTTGTTGTATGTACTTCTTTGTTTTTGATGTATCCTAGTATAAACTCTGTCAGGGAAAAAGTTTCTCGCCTTCGTTAGCCACCTTGTTTTTATAACATTTTGTAGAAGGAACAGCTCCCTAGTTTTGTTAGCCACCTAGGTTTTTCTTTCTTTTCATTAAAGCGCAAACTTCCTAGTTTCGTTAGTCACCTAGTTTTGTGACATTTCGTAAAAGGAAAAGTTCAGCACCTTCGTTAGCCACCTTGTTTTTGTAACATTTTGAAAAAGGAACAGCTCCCTAATTTTGTTAGCCACCTACGTTTTTCTTTCGTTTCATTAAAGCGCAAATTCCTTAGTTTCGTTAGTCACCTAGTTTTGTGACATTTCGTAAAAGGAAAAGTTCCCTAGTTTCGTTGCCACCTAGAAGAAGAAGAAGAAGAAAGTTGCCACCTAGGTTACCGTAACACTTTGTTAAAGCTTAAATTCTCTAGTTTTATTTGCCACCGAGGTTTTTGTGTCATTTCGTAAAAGGAGAAATTCCCTAGTTTAGTTTGCCACCTAGGTTTCCGTAACATTTCGTTTAAGCACAATTTGGGTCGTAATAATTTTATGCGTTGCACCTTTTTACTTTATCACCCTAGAACAAATGTGTGAATATAAGTTAGGCGATAATATAAAATGAGACAGACAAACTTCAATATTATAACCCAAATATTTTTCATACATTTGTTCGTGGGTGATAATATTAGCGATTGACGACTGAGAAAATATTATAACCCAATTTGGGTCGCAATATTTTTATGCGTTGCACCTTTTTATTTTATGTCCCCAGAACAAATGTATGGGAAAATGTTGGGAGAACATAATAAAAGGTGCAGCACATGAAAATATTATGACCCCAGTGCAAATTGTAGTTTTCCGACAATTTTACTGGAAAATTTTGGGGGAAAATAATTTTGTGAGCTAAGCCTATTTTGGGGGAAAATAATTTTGGGTGCTAATATAGTTCCCCGGTTTCAACAACCAACGCATATTGACGTTCCTGAAGATGACCACGAATATGCTAGATTCACTTTATATTTCCCGGGAAATATAAAATTGAACTTTCGAGTTTGTTGAAACCAGCGGGTCGAAACGGTGTCTCTAGGTACTTTAGGGGTAAGGCGACATGACTAGACTTGAACTTGAAATTTCGTTTTGTTTTGTTTTGTTTTGTTTATTTTGTTTTGTTTTGTTTAATTTCGTTTTGTTTTGTTTAATTTCGCGTTTATGGACTTGATGACATTTAGTGTGGGTAAGGGAAGAGAAATAAATTCTCTGTTAAGATCGATGTCCATTAAATATTTAAAAATCAAAAATTAAATAGGCTCTTGAAATGAGTACTTGAATTAGCGAACATTTTTATGACTATATAATGCTATTGGTATCTATACAGCCTAGATTTACACTATTTTATGTAGTTAGTGTAAATGACTTTCTAAATTATTTTGTAAGTTCGTATTAGACTAATGCTTTTATTTGAAAATACGTCTAGAAATAATATCTAAGAGCAACTCGTGCAACAGGCTGACAAGATACCTAACTTAGCTAATTCGAGTCTGCCGAATTCAAAAAACATACTTGTCAATCAAAATGTTTTACCTTTTTCTTGGAATTAATCCCTCAAACCAGACCAGTCCTGGTGCTCCCTAGAACATCTTGCTATAGCGACTCGGTATACCTAATTTCAAGTCATTTGTCGAATAAAAACGCATAAAAACATTGTCCGAATGTATTTTCTTCATTTTTGTTGAAGTAAACGAGCTCTAAGAAACTTATTGGCTGATTTAAAAGTAAATTTTCAATTGGTTTTAGCAAATTTAAAAATTTTTATTCATATGTCACATAAATTAATTTATTATACTATCACACCTTAAGGAACACCTTTTGGGTTCAAAAGCCAAAAATTTCAAATTTTTAAATTTACGATTTCAAATTATATTATGCACATCGACACATTTTAATTCTCTGCCATACTAATTTATATTGATTCTACGATATATTTTAAAAGAAACAACCAGTCCAAATATTATATTGGCTGATTTAAAAGTAAATTATATAATCCAATGTCTCTGATAGCGTTGTATCGCTTGGATTTTTTGACCAAATATTAGAGTGCACGAACTAAATAAAAGGGCGAATCCAGTATCAAAAAATCATGGTTAAATTGTTGCTAGAAGTAAAAAATCTAGTAAACAAAATTATCGAAAAGAAGTCTTGGGCTTCAACAAAATTAACAAATCAACTGTTTAGAAACAAGTGTATTTAAGCGATGGTAATTCGAATGGTAAGTCATTCTATCTTTATGTATGCTGATATACACATAGTCATGACATAGGTGTACTGATGAAATCACATACTCTGGTATGTGAGGGCGTGATTCGCCGAAATCAGCATTTATTTTGTCCATTGTTTCGTCCCTTATATAGTGCCCTTCATAAAAGATTGGAAGTAAAATTCCCTTTTATTTAGTTCGTGCACTCTAATATTTGGTCAAAAAATCCAAGCGATACAACGCTATCAGAGATTTGAGTACTATGACCAGCAATACAACACATAGTCACAAAATCCAATGTAGCTTCCATCGAACAAAAAATTCATATAAAATCAAAGTAGCCACATAAAAACGTATGCCGTGGAAGAGCTTGACGAGAATGTATCATTTCGTTCGGTTCTTCCTGACGTAAAGGACGTTTTAATAAAATTAATAAAAAAAACGTTTTTCATATTATTTTCAAATGAAAAATTGGTAAATACGATGACACAGTGCATAATTTGTAACGGAAAAACAAGCAAAGGTGATGGGACAACAGCGACTGAAAAAGGAATTTCAGCCTTGAAGCGTGCCGCCAAGTCTCGGAAGAACAAGATTGACTTGGTTTATGGTGACGCAATCAATAGAATTGAATCAAACGTTTTTGATTTCACATACCATAGTTCCTGCTATGCAACATTTACAAGCATCACCAACATATCTCGCCTGAAAAATCGATCGTCTGAATACAATTTAAATTTAGAATTGAACACCAATGGCTTTGATGAGACTCGAAGTGAAATTTTTAATTCAACCGATTTGGGAAAGTGTGTTATCTGCCAGCAAGTAAAAAAAAAAGCGAAAAGGACCTCAGAAAAATAAAAAACCCCAATATGGAAGCGATGCTAAAAAATTTTGGAATGCATTTGGATGATGCACTCAATGATCGAATCGCAAATGGTTCGATAAGTTTGATTGATTTGGCACTTTATCATCTCAGTTGTCTCAACGATTATAAAGGAAGGATGCGAAAATGTTCTAGCTCGACTACCAAGCAAAGCAATATTGCTTTTTCAAACTTAATTTCCACTGTCAGGTTAGATGGAAATGAAGGCAAGGTGCGTTTCAACTCTAACTTATACTGTTTTCTAGTTCTAATTTTTGACCTCAAATAACCTGATAGTAATCCATAATGCCAATTTGATTGCTTCACCATTCTTTTCTATAACAAAACCTCCCTTTATTCAGGTACTTCTGTTAGAAAATGTTTATGAAAGATTTGTTAAAATGGCTGGTCAACTCGAGGAAAGTATTCCAGCATCATTTGAGTCCAGAAGATCGACCTTCAAAGAAAAGCTTTCTGAATAACTTGCTGATGTGTATGAGTTCTATCAACCATTGGATAGAAACATACACGAACGCCAGATGATGCTAATACCAATAAAGTTTCGCAATAAGTTAATTGCTGACCAATTTTTCAATCAAGAGAGTTATCAGCCTGTTTGTTATGACTATGACGTAAACGATCATCGGAATTACAACACACGCAGGACTTCAAATTCACAAAGATTTAAAAAGCAAAGATGGTCATGAAGGATTTAGTGTATCCCTCGAATCTGCTATGGAAGTCTGCTGATGTACCTATATGTAGTCATTCATGGTGAACATGGTGTTGAAAAAGTTTTGAATGACGATTTGGAGGTCGGAAATGGTGACGAAGAGATTGTAGACGAGGAAAGCGACGAAGAAGACAGAGAAGATGAAGAAAATGAAAGTAGCAACGACGAGGACAATGTCGATTTTCTTTTTAAGAACCAGACACCGATTTATACAAACAAAATACTATCCATCGCTCAAGACATAGTTTACGTTGCGGGTCATGGGAAAAAGCTAACTCCAAAACACATTGGTCTTGCAGTAACTTTACATCACAAGCGCTCCCGAAAATTGGTTACACTATTCAATAGAGCTGGTCATTGTGCAATATACCGACAATTGCGACAAATATATACTTCCTTAGCAGATGAAACTCTAAACACGTTGGACTACTCAACTGGTGCTGTCATTCCTTCAAATTTGATTTCATATCCCAAAGACCAACAGGAACTATCCGAAATAGCTCCTTTCTTAATATCGATAAAATAACGGATACATTGGATGGCAAACATAGTTTCCATGGTACACAGATGGTGGTTTTTCAACGAGGCGCAAAGTCAGCTGATGTAGTAATTAGTGGCTTGAAAATGAAGAAAAACGTGTCTTTGCAAGTTCCTGAAATAATGAATAAAATTTTCGAACCTGAAAAAAAAACCACGAGAAGAACCTGTGCTAATAGATGCAGCAAATTTGGAATGGTATGTTGTCGAGCCTAAGTCCAACAGTACTAAATCCGCAGAATCTAAGGACATCGCATTTATTTTATCACGTGAAAATAGTGCAGGTGATAAACGAATTGACTGGACTGAATGATATCATGATGAAATGATATCAACAAATGATTCTTCTATAACAACATCTGCTTTCATGCCGCTGATCCTTAATCCTGCCCACGAATATGGAACGCTGAATACTGTTCTCATGCGAAGTATTACCTTGGCTGACAGGCTCAATTTTAAACATGTAGTGCTGACTGTTGATCAAGCGCTTTATTGCAAGCTACTGGAATTAAAATGGTCATCGGAATTATATCAGAAACGAGTTATTTTACGAATAGGCGGACTGCATATCGCTATGAATTATCTCAGAGTTATCGGGCAACATATGAAAAATAGTGGTCTATCAGAAATATGGACAGAAAGTGGAGTGTTAAGTGATGGATCTGTCAAGAAAGTTCATGAAGGCAAAGCTTATTCAAAGGGAATGCGTGTTCATAAACTTACATATCAGGCATTGTGGCACATCTTAATGCCAAGGCTCCTAGATTTTTTGGAAAAATCTCATAAAGAAGTGTTCGACAAGCTGAAGGACGAACTCCAAAATAACGAAGACCTAAGAGAATTCATGTTATCAGAAGACCAACAGACAATTGTAAAAAATTTTCTGACTCAAGAATCAAATCGCGATCCGAATTCAAAATTTTGGATTCAGTATATGGACCTAATTTCAACTTTGCTCAAGTTTACACGGTCGCCACGAGATGGAGATTGGGATCTGTATTTGAGTTCGTTAAATGGAATGCTCCCTTTGATGGCACGATATGATCACTTCAAATACTTGCAGTCATTAACAACTTACATATATGAAATGAATCATCTACCAGCGGCAGTACTTGATTCTTTCCGAAAAGGAGAGTTTGTGGTTAAGAGATCGAAATCAAAATTCAATCAAGTTGATCCTGACCATGCACAAGAATGGTTGGTTCGTACATGCAAAGACGCTGGTGGTCTCCTAGGTTTGATGAACAAAGACAAATCAATGCAAAAATGGATCCTGTCGTTTCACTGGAAAACCGAAATTGCGATAAAGACGTACTCAATGTATGGATTTCAATCAAGTGCATTGGCAATATCAAAGGGCAACGTGAAGAAAAATCAAATCGACGAAAATGCAATTACTCAAATGTTAATTGAGTTTAATGTGTTGTCTTCGCAATCAAAATCAAATACGTTGCAAAATGTTGCGACCAAAGATCTTGCCACGAAAAGCATTGAAAACTATTTACTTAATGCCATGGAACTCGGAATGAATCAAGTCACACAGTTTGTAAAGGAGCGTTTTATTCCTTGCGAAATCGGAAAACCACTAAAATCGTTACTAGGAGCCACAAAAAATATGCCTTTAACAATGGGAGACATCAACAAGAAGGTACCCATCAAACCCACATGGAAAAATGCTGTTAAAAGTGGAATTAACGACGATCGATTGATTTAATGAATATTCTATCTCGTGAGCTGCAATCTGTACCATTATCTATTGCAGAAGTCAATGGTGAACTACGTTCTGGAGATGATTCCAGCTTCATTGATATGTTGTCAAAAAATGTTCAATCATGTTCTGCTATTAACTTCGATCGTGAATATTCTCATTTAATTATTGATGCGGAAAAAATCATACAGTCGCTAACGAAACTCTTGATGAATGTAAAATCGTTCGGTGATTTTTTTGAGCTATTTCTCAAAAAAATAAACGATCTCTCGAAGTCCTACAAAAGAATCGATATAATTTTCAATCAGTACAACACAAAGCCCATCGAGCGAAAGAATTCCTCATATTCAGTTCGCCGAGTGATTGAAAACGAACGACTTCCTTTACCAAAAAATTGGAAGCATTTTTGAAATAACAACGAAAACAAGTCGGACTTGGTTCAATTCTTGTCGAAAAACATCGGTACACAAACATTCGAGAGTGCAGATGTCGTCGTATCAGCTGGCTTCGACGATCGAATTGAGGTATTTTCATGTGGCAATGACATCGATGTAGAATGTTTAAGAACGAATCATAAAATAACTGTGACCCGAATCGTGCTGCACTCTGTTCACAGTTCAGCAAAAACAATAGTCGTATCAACAAATGACGCAAATACGTATATGTTACTTATAAGACATTATGGAAAATTTCAATGCGACCAACTGTGGTTGGAAACCGATTGTCGAAAAAACAAGCAATTTTATCCCATCCATGAAATCGTATCACAGTTGCCGCACGAATTGAAAGCTAATTTGTTAGCTTATCATTCGATATTGGGAAGCAGTGCGACGTCGTATCTTGCCGGAATCACTAAAACGGGAAGTTGGAAACTATATGCAAAATACTATGGGCTTTTAACCGGTTTCAGAACTGATTCTTAAACAAATGCTAAACAGACCGCAGAACAGTTTGTGGTTAAATTATATAAAGTTGAACAAGGAGCTGACACAGCCGATGTTGCGCGCTACATTTTATTCAGAAATTTGAAAAACTTCGAAAAGCTGCCGCCAACAAGCCACAGTTTAGATCTACACCTTAAACGCGCTTTCTACCAAAACAGCATATGGGAGGCAGCAACTTCACATACAACACCGCCGAATCTTGTTCCAGAAGAATATGGATGGAGATGGAAAGATAATGGAAGTGAATGTTATGAACCCGTTTTGATGACGCTCCCGCCTATCACCGAAGGTGGTCTTAAAATGATTTCCTGTGGCTGTAACGGTCAGTGTGTCTCGTCAAATTGCAAATGCAGAAAAGATAATCTGAAATGTACTACAATGTGTAAATGTATAGAGTCATGTAAAAATCCGAACAAATAACTATGATTGTACTAATGTATTGTTTGTTTTCAGTAATATAATGAATAAAAATGTTTTGTTCAAAAAAGTAAATTCGCTTAGTTTTGATATAAAATTGGCCTTGTGGGGCTATGGATATTCAACAAGCCAAAAAGACCAACAAAATAAGCAAAATTCACTTTTGGCAGTCCAGCTTTTATTGGAAAAACAAGTTATATGGGTTGCAGGAATAGATTTTGCTAAATGCAGTCGCTAAGCGCTTTGGAAATGTTTGAGTCAAGGTATTCTTAATTCAAAACATATGCAAAGGACCCGTACGTATCAGAACCTACAGATATTGTAAATCGACCCGAACCGTCTTAGACTTCTAATGCGAATAAAAAATTAGAAAAAAATGTTTTAAAAAAAATTTCAACAAAAGAACGTTTAAAAAAGTAAGTGCCGACACTAGAACCGTCCTAGAGTCCTAAGGACGTACCTTAGACTCATACTTCCATTTGAAGAAACCTCTTAATTAACAATACACACCACCGACTATCGTATAGGGTCGAGTGGCATGACTTAGGCCAACTCTAGGAGCCTTACAGCGCGAAACCGCAACCGATTTTCTCCATGTATTTTTTTGAATTTTCTCAAGTTTATATCTTTCATTTAAAACGCAGACATTTTACCATTTCTTCAATCGTATCTTCTGGAGTCCTTGAGCGATGTTGCTCACCTTCGCACTTGACCTAAGATTTTAAAAGATTTTAAACATCGGTTAGGGTTTAATTAAGTTTCAGGGCTGGCGGACGGACAAATGGACTGACCGTCAGACAGAAAAACGAAGGGACAAGTTGCCGGACAATAGGTTGTCACTTGAGTGAACTTAGTCGAAGTCTCTAATTTCATTCATGTGCACGCTTCAATGAATAAAATTTTACAATTGCAAATAACATCACAACAAATGTACACGATTACATAAATAAAACTTCAAATTACAACCAACTTGACACACTCGACAGTCAAGTAACAAGCCCTTGCTTTCGGGTCGGATAAGAATTAGAATCGTTACACACGTCGCGTCATGTCAAGCGCATCTAATATGTTCCGTTTACTTCGTACCGGTCCAAAATATTACTGAGCATACCAACACGAACGTTCAGTATTAAAGCAAACGTGTCTAAAATAAAATGATAAAAGGTGAGAACAATCAACGAAAACAATGTGCGCTGGGTGTTATTGTTATTTTCAGGCGCAATTATTGTTTTACTAGTAAAAAATTGAGGAATCTTTTAGATACGTTTCGACTTGAAATTGAATATTGGTATTCAAACTCACAAGAAGCATTTTTTTTTTAATTAATCGTTGTGGATAAAAAATTTCTATTAAAATGTCACATAACAAAATTGAGTTATTATGCCATTCGATGGAATTAAATTACGAGGTGAAGATTTAAAGAAGTTCATATCATATAATATATATATAATATAATATAATATAATATATAATATAAATAATATATAATTTATTTTGTAAAGCACTTGGCTAAGAATATCGTTTGAATTTTTGCGCGGCAGATCGTTCGACCCTCATCTTGACAAAAAATATTTCTATGTGAGTGTGTTTGTGTGTCGGTGACATATTATGAACATGAATACCACTTTTCAAATTTGCCAAAAAAAAATTGAAAATTTACTTTTAAATAAGCCAATATGTTTCTTAGAGCTCGTTTACTTCAACAAAAATGAAGGAAATACATTCGGACAATGTTTTAATGCATTTTTATTCGACAAATGACTTGAAATTAGGTGAACCGAGTCGATATAACAAAATGTTCTAGGGAGCACCAGGACTGGTCTGGCTTGAGGGATTAATTCCAAGAAAAAGGTAAAAAATTTTGATTGACAAGTATGTTTTTTGAATTCGGCAGACTCGAATTAGCTAAGTTAGCTAGCTACCTTGTCAGCCTGTTGCACGAGTTGCTACTGGATGTTGCATTTTTTGTTGATGTGCTCTTGTCTATATGTTTGGTATGAGACGTATGAGACGTATGTCAATTTTTTTTGGTTTTTTTTTATACTTTGATACTATAAAACCGATAGTAAATGTATATTGTTTTTTGATAAATTAGGCTCATTTTGAAGGATATTAAGTACAGATTCTTGGGCAAAAGGAGTTTTAAAATCTACTTCATAGCTTCGATCAGGGTGACCACAGAATTCCACCACTAAACCAACGGTGGACGGAGGGGGCTAAACGGAACTTGAATAATAATCAAAGGTAGCAGGTTTGCAGTTTGGGTCGAGGGTAGAACAAGTACATAAATACTTGAAAATATATAGTTTCTAATTGCGAGGTAATTGATAAAAATGGCTTTTCACCATACATTTTTGAAAATTTCCGGAGGTTGATACAGTTTTTATATTTTTAATCAGGAAACGACATTATTTTGAGCAAGTTGTTGGGGGATTCCAAATTCCTCCGTTACCCTCTACACTTACTACTTCTAACATTTTCATAGGCTGCTTTGAAGTCAACGAACAAATGGTGTGTTTCAATGTTGTACTCCTTGCGATTCTCCAAGATCTGTCTGATATTAAACAGCTGGTCCTACGATGAACGACCTACACCAAAACCCCCTTGGTATTCACCTACCGAGTTTTTCATGTATGGATGAATGCGCTGGTAAAGAATACTTGCAAATATCTTGTAAGCAATATTCAGTAGAGCGATTCCTCGAAAATGGCTGATGAGTTCACACATGAGAACTACCATTTTTGACAGTGTCTGATTCGAATGCTTTTCAAATCCATAGAACAATGGAAATTAGGACCGTCTATTCGGTTACTCAACTGAAAGCTCACTTATGTCTAAATTTGTTGTTTCTTAGAATTTTACCTGAAACATACAAAAAATTAAATAAAAATTAAATGGAAATCGCCAGATGCATACATTTCCCGAAGACTAATAAATAATTTTCCTTCATTTTCCTTTGTTTTTCATTATTTTTCTTTATTTTTCTTTATCTTCTTTGTTCTCTAACTTCAATTCTTATTTTTCTTTATTTTTCTTTATCTTCTTTGTTCTCTAACTTCAATTCTTATGTTTATTCCCGAATAAAACGACGTAAGTACCCGCAAACGACAAGCAAATAAAAGTAGCTACATCCACCAGTAAAATGCTAACTTACCTGAAAGGATACAATCACAAATTGTGTTACAAGGGACTTATAGAAAGAGGACTAGGAGTTGCGAAGTTATTTGGCGAGTTTAAGCCACTGGAAGTGGAATTCATGGAAAAAGCCTGTGAAAAAACTGAGAACATCGAGAAAATACTGGCTGAACTTAAGGTACGATTATATTGCCAGAAAATCGCAGCGAATATAAGCATCTTTATCATATTTGCTTCATAAGAGAAAGAGAGTAAAAAGAGGACAAAAAATAATCGCGAGCGATTTGCGATTTTCGCTCGCGATTATTTTTTGTCCTCTTTTTACTCTCTTTCTCTTATGAAGCAAATATGATAAAGATGCTTAAATTCGCTGCGATTTTCTGGCAATATAATCGTACCTTTAAGGAACGAAAAATGCAATTGGTTAAAAATGACCTGAGACAAACGAAAATAGGATAGAAGCATTAAAGAAAACCATGGAGAACGTTAAAAGAGAAGTCCAAGAAATTACTGATGAATATTATTTTGCAAAATGGATTAAACAAATCAACGAGTCGTCAACAAAATTTAAGAAATTATATTCTGACAAAATGAACAGCCTTTATAACCACTGGTTCAAAATGGATGGGAAATTTGAGGAAACCCTGAAAAGCCTTTCAGGCGACATTTACTTCATACGGAACAACGTTTGTGTTAAAAGATACTTATCCGAAATGACAGCCAAACCTTCCCCCAAGAAACCACGCGAGTCCAACGAAAAAGACCAACTGAACCTCATCTTTACACCTATTAACGACGATTCCGGATTTGGAAGCAGTGACCCCGATCTTTCGATAGAAAATGGTGAAAGCAAAAATTCTACCGAAATTTCCACAGAATTTTCTATTTTGAATTCACAATGTCGAAATTATACAACTACAGATGAAGTAGGACATGTCGATGTATCAGAATTTATCGAAGAAATTAATAACTATCTATCCTAAAACTTGAATATTTTAATAAATATACACCCTTGAGGAATCGAACGCTTTTACTTCAAGGATACGAACGCTTTTACTTCAAGGATACGAACGCTTTTACTTCAAGGATGCGAAAATGAAAAACAAAATCAAGTTTTCATTGCGATTTCATATCTCAAATTTTTTCTGAAAGAAAAACATGTCGAAAGAAATTTTGTTGTTAGCCGAAAATCAGCCCCCCATTCCTTTTCGTTGAGCTAGTCATTAACTTTGGAAGGAAGAAATTTAGCAAAAGAATCGCTGTGTAACTTGGCGTTCGTGTTTCCATAATTCAATTTGACATATTTCAAGAACTTCCTGCCACGATGGAGAGACTAGAAAA
The DNA here is from genome assembly GCA_029228625.1 of Pseudolycoriella hygida. Classification (NCBI taxonomy): domain Eukaryota; kingdom Metazoa; phylum Arthropoda; class Insecta; order Diptera; family Sciaridae; genus Pseudolycoriella; species Pseudolycoriella hygida. Next base: position 107,592,125 of record CM055403.1, read on the forward strand.
AGAAAACTTAGGAAAATTTGAAGAAAACCCCGGAAAAGTAAGTGCTAGAATTTATATGTGCAAAGTGGATCCATGATTTTATCTATTAACGTGATGACTAACATCTACATAACGACTTGATTTTTCTGGTCCATTTCCACGTTCCTTTCTCTCACTTAAGGTCATTTGAGATTTCATCTCAACCTATCAACCACATCAAACAAAATATTTTATTCAACCTGTTTGATGTTACTGTCTCTTTAGCACAAAAATGGAATCATTGTTCAAAAATGAGTGTTGCTAAAGGCTGATGAGTTCACACATGAGAACTACCATTTTTGACGAAACAGTGTCTGATTCGAATGCTTTTCAAATCCATAGAACAATGGAAAATTAGGACCGTCTATTCGGTTACTCAACTGAAAGCTCACTTATGTCTAAATTTGTTGTTTCTTAGAATTTTACATGAATTTGTCTCATTTTTTGTATAGGAAAAAGTATGCTGGTCTTCCACTCTTCCAAGAACTCCTCGACATTTCATATACGCGTGATCAGCTCGTGCATTTCCATACATAACGCGTTGACGCGTTCTTAAATTTTTCACCGGGTAGATTGTCTGTTTCCGGGGTTTTAAAATTTCTGCGCCTCGAAATTTCCGCTTCAACTTCTTGCATCGTTGGTTCTTCTATGTATGGTACGCAGCAAGAAATGGCAATTCGTTATTTTCTTCGTTTCGATTGAGCGGTGTGTTCGGATTAGTCAATTCTTTGAAGTACTCAGCCCATCTCGCAATGTACCTTTCCTCATCTGCTACCAATCCATTCTTGTCCTAACACAGCAAATGTGGTTGACTGTAACCATTTTTGGATTCGTTCACTTTCCGATAGAAGTTCCGCAATAGGAACCAAACTTTTCAGTTTCGATCGAAACGTTCCATTGAGTTTACTTTCTCTTCTATTTATTTTAAATTGTGCATACAAACATTAGTGTTTACCGACCGGTTTTACATGCTATGCATGCATCTTCAAGGTGGGAAAGTGAAAGATTTCCCGCAACTCTTCACACCAATTCACACACAGATAGCCACCGATTATTATCGAAATTTCGACATCATAACCTTTGCTTGTATTTGTTCAAAAGCAAATCCCATAATTGCTTATACAAATCTTGAGTGAAATATTTTATCAAATTCCAAGTCTTAAACAAAGAGAATATTAATCCTTAGCAAATTACACTTAGCAGCGTCGTAAAGTTAACCGCAAAACTAATAAACAAGTGATTCACTTCAACACAATTTGGAACAATTCAAATCTGCGACGGCTTCTCGTTATAAAGATGTAGTACATTTTTGGCATTGAAGCACGAAAGACGCTTTTACTTGCATATTTCTGATGCCTTCATAAAATCTGTAGATATAATAGTCTTAAATGTTGATTTGGAACGAATCACTGAAAAACGAACTTGAATCGTTTGTATCTGCATTAGGGTCTTGAATGTTAATTTGGAAAATTGGATATTTTTAACTGATCGATTTTGCAAACCTTCTTACCTTGTTACTTTTTAGGATCTCGGAAACGGCTCCGATGATTTTGCTAAAATTTTGAGTGTAGCTTCAGATCATAAAATTAGTCGACACATATTTTTTTTCCTTAAAAAAACTGACCCTTCCTGGGATTTCTGGGATTCCAGACTCAGTCAGGATGACTCAATAGATTAGATTAGATTAACATTGGGTGGGACGAGCCCTACACCTAAGCCTCCATTGGATCTGTTGTGTTCAGTTAAATTATGTTTGTACTATTCATGTACTGAAGGATGTCTTTTAGGGGAGTGCTCTTTATAATACTAGGCGGTATAGTGAAACCTCCTTAGTATCTAGCTCTAGCTGTTATGTAAGCCGGACATTCACACAGAAAGTGTTGAGCTGATTCTTCTTCGCCGCATTTTTCGCAAAGTGGTGTATTGGAGATTCTGATTGTGTGAAGATGTTTGTTAAGCTTACAATGACCTGTGAGTATATTTGTGAATCGCTTTATATTTTGTTTGCTCTATGATATCAGATAGCGACTGTTGTTTTCGTTTATTGTAATGAAAATTTTCGCCTGTCGTTTAGTGAATTCTAATGTTTTTGGAATTTTATGTTTTTCCATCTTGTAATGAATTTGTGTAGCTCTGAAATGTTTACTTTGATTCCTGGTTCGGGTCCGAATAGTTTGCTGTTGGAGCCGAGTCTAGCTAATTGGTTGGATATTTCATTTCCTGTCATTCCGCAGTGTACCGCTATCCAAAGTAAGGAAATTCGGTTGCAATTAGAGATTCTTTGTAATTTGTCTCTACATTCTTACACCAGAGAAGAGGTGTACCTATATATCTTTATTTCTTTCAATGCTTTAATTGCTCCTTGACTATCGGAACAGACCTGAATGTATTCGCCTGAGTATATTTCTTTTGCGCATTGCAGTATACCCACTATTTCTGATTGAATAGGATGACTCAATAACTCCATAACTATAAGAGTTAGAAGGTTGCTTATTAAATTAAATTTTAGTGAATACCTGTTTTGGGATTTTTTCGAGAAATAACCCAATCCGTTAGAAACTTGCTTCCAAAGGCGAAGTTGTACAAAATTAAATTTTAGCGAAAACGTGCCTCAGAGTTTTGGGGAAATATGGCCCAATACTTAGGATATGGCCATTTCTAGAATCGGGAGTGATGGCCCATAACTGTAGAACTATACGAGTTTGAAAGTTGGTTCCATAGGCGAAGTTGTAGAGAATTAAATTTTAGCGAACAAGTATTTGAGGGTTTTGGAGAAATATGGCCCAATCCTTAGGATATGGTTACTTCTAGAATCAGAAGGGATGACCCATATAGACCCAATGAGAGTTAGAAAGTTGGTTATAAAGGTGAAGTTGTGGAGAATTAAATTTTAGTGAACACCTGTTTGGGGGTTTTGGTGAAATATGGCCCAATCTTTAGGATATGGTCACTTCTAAATTTTTTTTTTTTGTTCAACGTATTTATACATTTTTTCACAAATACAGTGACTCGATGTGCTTTTCGGTCAGCAGTCTAATTGATGGAACTGACTAGTAGGTTGGTTTTTTTCGGGTCGGGAATTCAGTTCTTACAGTGTCTACGTGGTACAGAAGGCAAAAATATTAGACACGTATTTTTTATAGACCTTTTAAATTTGTTTTGGGATTGGGAATCATAAATTCATTCACATATACGAAAGCGTTGAAAAGAGCGAGACAGGTATAGTTAGTCTCGCTCTAATCAGCGTGTTTGTACATTTGCGTCACCCTTTTACTGATTTCATAACTTTTGTTAGCAGACATAAAGACTTGCGTCACACCGCCTCTGTAAAAGTTTTTTTTGCGTATTTTTTGCGTTTTATGTTATTAAATTTACATATAATTGAAACAAATTCCAAAGTGATTAATGTTTTATGTTTGATTAAAATCTTGTGAATAATTAACCAAAGACCCGGGGGATGCGGGAATCGTTAAGAGTCAATCTGCGAATTCTTCGAACAGTTTGTATACAACTCAAATACAACACCTCACCGATTTTTGTGATTATTAGCCCATTGATTCCTTGGACCAATCCGAAAATCCGAAGAATAACATTTTTCTGTTAGCGACCATATATGAGCTGTACAGGTGTTAGAAAAATGGTCTACCAAGGGGTGGCGAAAAACAATTTTGTTTAATATTTTCGCAAAGATGAATCGCTTTGATCTGAAACTTATATACTACGTAGACCTCATTGATACAAAAAGTGTGGATGCCTATTTGCTTGGAAGGTGAAGGTGTCTGAGGACCTGGAACAGTTGATAGTCGAAAAAATAGAACTTTTGAAAAGCGATTTAAAAAAAACTCCAGCGCCGTCCAAAGGCAATGAGATGTGGTTGTTTAGGCCATGGTCCCTAGTATCTAAAACGATGCGAAGTAATCTGGACTAGGACTGGAGTGAGCTAGAATACGCGAAAAGTTGAAATGTTACACTGCCCGGAAGACTTTTGGAGGTCGGTGATCCACGCGCAATACTTAACTGTTCTCAAACTATTTTTCTGAAAAAGTTGACGTCTTTTCCTTTGGAATGACACCCCACAACATAGTTTTGGGTAAAAATTGTATTTTTGGCGAACCTCCAAATACCTAAAGTGCTTGCTACTCTGCCGGAGAATGTGCCTGAAGACGCTAATATGTCTTGAAATTAAGACCTTATCTATATAAACTAAATAGATAATATACTTTAAAAACATTTTTTGTTAAAATACGAACACAACTTCTGGAATTTCAGTGAGAGTCTGATAAGGATTTTGTTTTGTATAAATGAATGTGTGTGTATTTTTTCTATGTGGATAAATGAATGGATTCTATCTGAGTGATTTAGCGGGTTTTTCCTGATTTTTTCTAATTTGAGGCCTTTCCTGTTAAACAGGTAATTTCTCCCAAAACACAAAACACTAACGCGTGCTCAAGAGTTGTTTTATGACTGTCTCGTGAAGGGGTCAACGGAAGCGACTGATGATGGGTAGACCATGCTAGCCGTTGACCGCCGTTGAGCCCCGAGGTTGAAACAGTTTCCTTACTTCTTTTTATTCACTTAACGTGAAATGTTTGTTGGGTAAGGGAAGAGCAAAAAAAGCTCTGTTTGTTTTTAGATTTTTCAGATTTTCAGGCGATCACTTGCATTGAACTCCAGATTATTGGAACCCAACCGGGTTGTCTTAGGCTTTAAGCATGTTTTCTCCTTGAGTGTTTTTGTAACAAGTGCTGACAATCTATAATCGTTACGACGCATCTACATTGCCTCACGGGTGGCAAAGAAAAAACTCGATAACAAAAATTTTCTCTTATATCGGGAAAAGAGACAGTGGAACCGACTGACAATGGCTAGACCACGCTAGCCTAAGACCACCACTGTACCCCGAGAATGAAACAGCTTTTTTCATCTTGATTTTCCACTTAACGTGATGCACCATAGGAAAGGGAAGAGTATGAGACTCTGGTCGTACAAATATTTACTTTAACTTTAGCATTCATTGATGAATTTACTTTGAGTCTTTGGGTAAGAAACGAGTTACAGCTCGACTGAGGTTGTGATGAAAAGATGATGAAAAGAGATGATTTCTTCTGATGGCTCGTGTAAGTCTTGATGTACACTTCATCAAATTTTGTATGTCAATAGAATTAAAAAAAAGTTTTTTGAAGTATTATCTATTTAGTTTACATAGATAAGGTCCTAATTTCAAGACATATTAGCGTTTTCAGGCACATTCTCCGGAAGAGTAACAAGCACTTTAGGTATTTGGAGGTTCGCTAAAAATACAATTTTTACCCAAAACTATGTTGTGGGGTGTTATTTTAAAGGAAAAGACGTCAACTTTTTCAGAAAAATAGTTTGAGAACAGTTAAGTAGTGCGCGTAGACCACCGACCTCCAAAAGTCTTCCCAGCAGTGTAACATTTCAACATTTCGCGTATTCTAGCTCACTCCAGTCCTAGTCCAGATTATTTCGCATCGTTTTAGATACTAGGGACCATGGCCTAAACAACCACACCTATTAGCCTTTGGACCGGTGCTGGAGTTTTTTTTTTAAATCGCTTTTCAAAAGTTCCATTTTTTCGACTATCAACTGTTCCAGGTCCTCAGACACCTTCACCTTCCAAGCAAATAGGCATCCACACTTTTTTTATCAATGAGGTCTACGTAATATATAAGTTTCAGATCAAAGCGATTCATCTTTGCGAAAATATTAAACAAAATTGTTTTTGGCCACCCCTTGGTAGACCATTTTTCTTACAGCTGTACAGCTCATATATGGTCGCTAACAGAAAAATGTTATTCTACGGATTTCTCGTATTGGTCCAAGGAATCAATGGGCCAATAATCACAAAAATCGGTGAGGTGTTGTATTTTTTTTTGTTCGAAGAATTCGCTGATTGACTCTTGATAATTTTCATTTTTTGTTAATATTATCAATCTGCGACGAAAACACATATGAGCAAGTTGTAAATATAACCCGTGTTATGTTGTGAAAGTTTAATTTTCTAAACATCAGGCACTTTATCAAAAGTCATAAAATTCGAAGGATTTTTTAAAAAGATATTGTCGTTTTCTATGCCTAACATGATATTCGGCCTACATTCGGCTGCTATTATCAAAGGTGTGGACATATTTATAGTTGAATTTGTTTTTCGTTGTTAAAATAACAAAACTGAGTATATGAAATGTGAAGATTTCCATGAAAATGTTAAAGAAAGCAACTTTCATGCAAATTACCAATTTTCTTGTGTATAGTTATTATCTTTTTGACCTCTATCGGCCCACTATACCCTAGTAGTGAGCTAAGTTTCAATTAAAGTAGTTGTTGGGTAACCTGAAATACAAAATTACCCGAGAACTGTGGAAATGAAAAAGATTTTTCTGACATTTGGTGAATATTTCATGAAAATTTTATCAAATGTGAAATCTGGCTACTTTTAAACGGCCCATTTTCTGGATCTATGTGACTTACGTCAAAAACGACTTCTGATTTAGGAAGGAAGAGCATACTCAAATTGCTCTGGAGATGACTTAGATGCGATGTTTTGAGCTATATTGTGGACGCATTGTAACGACTTCTATGTAAATTACCGGATTTTTGCGTATTTTTAGCATGTTTTGACCTTCCCTGGCTCTTTATAGACGAGATGTGACCACATTTAAGTTGAAATTACTTTTTTATGACCCAAAATACAAAATTAACCGAAAAATGTGAGGATGTGAAAAGATGTGATTCACATATTTTCACAGACGTGAGTCACATTATGTGAAAAAATGTGAAATGTGAAATTTTAGAACGCACATTCTCAGTTTCTATGATACTTACGTCCGATGTTGGGCCACATCTCGATTCTGTAGGTGAAAATGTGACGAGATGTGACCTAAGTGGTCATCCACAAGCAACGGTGTCAGAGAATGTGCGATTCACAGCAGTAACATATGTGGTTTTTTCCACAGATGTGACTGATGTGAATCGCACGTTCTCTGACAGCGCAGATTGTGGATGACCACTTAGGTCACATCTTGGCACATTTTCACCTACAGAATTGAGATGAGACTCATTATTGGACGTAAGTATTCTAGAAACTGAGAATGTGCCCTCAAAAATTTCACATTTCACATTTTTTCACATAATGTGACTCACATCTGTGGAAAAAATGTGAACCACATTTTTTCACATCTTCATATTTTCCGGGTAATTTTGTTTTTTGGTCTATAAAAAAGTAATTTCAACTTAAATGTGGTCACATCTCGTCTATAGAAAGCCATGGGAGGCCAAAACATGCTAAAAATACGCAAAAACCCGGTAATTTACATAAAAGTCGTTACAATGCGTCCACAATATAGCTCAAAAAGTCGCATCTAAGTTATCTCTAGAGCAATTCGGGTATGTTCTTTCCAAATCAGAAGTCGCTTTTGACGTAGGTTACACAGATCCAGAAAATGTGTCTTTTGAAAGTAGCCAGATTTCGCATTTGACAAAAGTTAGAAAAAAAAATTTTCATTTCCACAGTTCTCGGTTAATTTTGTATTTTAGGTTACCCAACAACTACTTTAATATTGAAACTCACTAGCTCACTACTAGGGTATAGTGGGCCGATAGAGGTCAAAAGATAATAACTATACCCAAGAAAATTGGTAATTTGGATGAAAGTTGCTTTCTTTATTATTTTCATGGAAATCTTCACATTTCATAATACTCAGTTTTGTTATTTTAACAACGAAAAACAAATTCAACTATAAATATGACCACACTATAGATACCAGCCGCCGAATGTAAGCGAATATCATGTCAGGCACAGAAAACGACAATATCTTTTTAAAAAATCCATCGAATTTTATGACTTTTAATAAAGTGTCTGATGTTTAGAAAATTAAACTTTCACAACATAACACGGGTTACATTTACAACTTGCTCATATGTGCTTTCGTCGCAGATTGATAATATTAACAAAAAATGAAAATTATTAATGATTCCCGCATCCCCCCGTACTCATCAGAATAGATGTGGCAAATAGAATAGATGTGGCAAACAAAATAGATGTGGCAAACAGAATAGATGTTGCAAAAAGAGTCGAACGTATCTAATTATAGTAATGAACAAACAATCCAATGTTTTGTGATCTTAAGAATTTCAAAGATCCATAGAAATTACTCAATGTAATGTCAAAGGCCCTACCCAAGTATGTATGTATGTATTTATTTCGATAAGCACAGAAGGCTGAGCACCTTATCTTTACCTGTGCTGGACAAGGATAAACAATAACAAATTTTAATTTTACTGCTTACTGCAGGATTACAATATGTATGTACAACCTTACAACCTAACACAAATTACATTCATATTCTTATTATAACGAAACCAAAAATAACAATAAAAGTATAATAAAAAAATAACAATAAAAATGTAATAGAGAGAAAGAAAGAGAGAGAGAGAGAGAGAGAGAGATAGAGAGAGATAGAGAGAGAGAGAGAAATGAAAAGCAGCAAAATTTAGAACCTAATTAACATTTTTTATGGATGCAAGTTCGACAAATATTTCATGAAGAGAAAGGAAGGAGACGATACTGATCTTTTAAGTTGTACGGGGAGCGAATTCCACAATTTGACGGCAAGAACTAAGAAAGATTCCTCTAAAATACTCTTTTCTGCCATTGGCACTACCGCAGACGGATTGCGCAGAGACCGCGATCTATTCAACAGTTCAAACAAATATCCCGGTTTCTTCTCCAGTAGAATGCCGCTCATAAACTTACACATCCTGAACTTCCTAAAGTAAGGCTAGCTACAACCCAAAACAGATCTTTCCTGTTCCGAAGTGTTATCCCTTCGTTTTAAGTTAAATACAAAACGGATACACGTTTTCATAGCTTTCTGAAGTGTGTCGGTAGACCTCGCATCCATATCGGACATCACCACATCACAGTACATAAAGTGAGGCAAAAGAAGTGTGTAAAATAACAACAATCTGGTAGATATAGGAACAATGCGGCTACAGCTCCATAAACTCCTGAACCCGCCATAAGCTACCTGTTTAACGTGACTCACTTGCGTACGTCTGAGACCATTGATTGATTTAAGCACGCGGTCTTTAAAATTTGCCTTTGGAAGCAACTTTCTAACTGCCATTGTTTTGGAGATATGAGTCATCACAACAAAAACCTCTTAAAACGCAGAGTGTGTCGCAGTGCGTATGTCCTCTTCCAAAATTAATGACACCACTTCCAAAATAAATGATATCGCTTGAGGCTACGCTGTCGCTGATAATACGCAGAAAATTGTTTGAATGAAATCTTGTGTTCAAAGTTCAAAGTTTTAATTTTCTAAAAAAATTACAGCGCTTTTTATAAAACAAAATTACGATATGTTAAAAAAATTGCGGCACAAATGCCGGACCCAACGACGAAAAAACTTTTCTGTACTTTTAGTTTTTGAGCTGCAAAAATTTGACAACAGTACAACAGTAACAGCGATCATGTCATCCGAAAAAAACGCAACACAGACATTTCAAGAATTCGCTATGTTCGGCCATCAAATTCGATTTACAAAGCCTTTTGTTTCACCTAAACGTGACTACGCAAAGAACACGAAAATTGTCAATATTTCCCGAATACATTTACTGTGTACACTGTACTGTACAGACAGGACAGAGAGTCTTCTAGAGGTGGAGATTAAGAGTGCAATAGTCAACTGTGGCATACGTCAACAAACCCGAAAACGTTTTACTGGGGAAGTATTACAATGTTGTGAATAGACTCGTGTCCGTTGTATGCAATAGCAGAATCGTCGTTTTGGGCGACTTTAATCTTCATCACATCGTTTGGAGTCCAGATGAAACCGATACTTTCTACTTGCCTCAAGACGTTGTGTCGCACACGAGATCCGAATATTTTTCCGATGCATCAGTTTTCCTCGCAAACATTCAGCAACTGCCGAAGTATCAGATATCAGGCATTAAAAACGTTGCTTCGAATGTGCCGGATCTAGTCTTTGTAAACGATCTGCAAGATATCAGATGTTGTAAGACCCGATTGCAATAACAAAAGTTACCGGAATAATCCAGCTGCACCCTCCAGTCGAATTGACTTTTGAGTATCATTTATCCGAAGTGTCAACGTCATCGCCAGAATTCATCGAAGTGTTTTCGTACAAGAAAGGTAACTGAGAATGAATCAGCAGCTGAATTCGAAAAATTTCGCTCGTGTTTTTGACCGTATGGGCGTCGACGAAGGTTTTAATTATTTTTATGATACATTGCAACGATTGATCGTGGAAAACATTCCTAAGGTCCTAGTCAAAAGTTTCAAAAACAAACCGAAGTGGTGGAAGAAGAAGGTGCTGCAGAAGAAGAAAAATCGTCGAAACAAATTGTTCAAACGAAAACCTAAAGACGCGTCGTGTCCGGAATATGAGGCAGCACTGAGGGATTTTAACGAATTGCAGGGCAAGTTATACACGAAATACATCGATGGAGTGGAAGAAAACATTTGTAACAATCCGAAAGATTTTTGGGCGTATGCAAAAACGAAACAAGAGATCCGTATATCCCTCCGAAATGAATTAGAACGGCAAAGTTGGAAGTCATCCCAGTAAAATCGTGGAATTACTCGCCGATTATTTCGAAGACATTTACGCCATTGACGATGAAAGTTACGATTTCGAGGAAATCGACGCGCACGAACCACGAAATCATAAGGACATCGTCTATGTTTGATATTGAGAGAGCAATCGACAAGCTGAAAAACGAAAACAATTGTGAACCAGTTAATATGTTATCGCCGATTGTAGTCAAAAACTGCTGCGATGGAATTGTATGGCCGATCTGGATACTGTATCTGAAAACCTGAACATTGGGGCTGCCACAACAATTAAAATACTCCACAGTCGTACCTGTATTCAAAAAAGGCGATAAAACCGAAGTGATAAATTACCATATCGTTGCCATCAGCTCAGCCTTTTTGAACGTATTTGAGATTGGAGTAAAATCAAATCTTTTAGAAATCGTCAATCTGCAGATCTCAAATGCTCAGCATGGGTTCAGGCCTCGGCGATCAATTGTATCAAATTTAATGAATCTATCAGTTGCTGCTCACGATGCTTTCAGTAGAGGATATCAACTCGACGTATTCTACGGAGATTTCAAGACATCATTTGACAGAGTTATTATCAGGATTCTACTGAAAAAGTTATGGATGTTTGGAGTAGGCACAACAACGGCAATGTGGTGCTACCATTTCCTGACAGGAAGCAAATTTTATGTTCAAATTGGAAATTTTGAATCGAGAGTCTACGAAGCAGCGTCATGTGTTCCAGCTGGCAGCATTCTAGGACCTATCCTGTTTCTCATTTCGATAGACGACATAGCGAGGAGTGTTTTGAATGCGGGTGTATTGTTTGTGGAAGACATTAAAATGTTCGGTTTTTGTACTGCACTGTTTTTACGTCCGATCCAGACTAGAATTCGCCAGTGCCATTTGGGATCCGCGTGAACAAGTGTATCGGGTTGATATCGAGTCGATTCAAAGACAGTTCTTTATGCACGCATTGGGTGATAATAATCGAATTCCGCCGTATAGATTACGACCGTACGAAGAGAGAAGTCATGAACTGGGGCTGGATTTGCTACTGGACCGCAGGAAAAGGACAAATCTGAAGTTTGCTTACGGTCTATACAACGGAAAAATGTACGACGTGAACTTCTCACAGAAAATATTGTCGTTGAACCAGCTTACAAGTTCAGGAACAACAGACTGGTCAGGGAATTAGCCAGAGAAACGGACTACCAGTTTCATCAGCGGTTTGCTAGAATGATGAGACTAATAAACAATTTCTCATCGCTAATGGGTTTAATTGAAAATCGATTTAAAATCGCATTGAAGGACGAAGACGCGATGAGGAAGCTAAAGGAAAGCGATTAATGGGATTGAGTAGCAGAAAAGTGTACACGAATTTCAATGGATGGCCACGTCCTTTCTGTCTGAAAAAATGTAGAACATTAATACAAAGCAGAATCCACATAATCAAAGACTATCATAGCATTGCGAGATCAGATAAATTTTGGTTTCTTTTCAAAAATTGATATTTCAACAGAAGCAACAAATTCAAGAAATTCTGCTGAAACAATTAATTTATCAGAAATTAATCCCGTATGTCGAATACGCCCGAAATTTGATAGAATATGTAAACGAAATCTTGGCAAATCTTTAAAATCTGAAGAATTAATTAATTAAATTAAATTAATTAAATATGAAAGAATTGCACAATTGTGACAAAATCAAATCAGATGATTCAATTCAAATGACTCGGTCATCCAATATTTCGGTGAACATTTTGAACAAAAGAGCAGTATGTACAAATTGCGGTTTTTTAGCCAAGAATGAACATGGATTAAACATTCATTTAAGAGTTCATACGAAAAAGGTAAAAAACAAACTAAAAGTCAATAATTTAGATACAAATGATATGGATGATCTTGAAAGAGTGGTCAATTTTGGGTTACTTCTTTTTACGAGAAATCAAAGAAATTTGTCCGGAAATTTTGAATATTATGTACCAATCATATAGTAACTTCTCAAACCTGTACTACGATTCTAATGTTATCTTGTCAAAAAGAGGGGTTCAGCAAGGTGACCCGCTTGGCCCGGTAGCATTTTGCATTGGAATTATGAAACTTACACATTCACTACAATCGAAGTTAAACGGCTGGTATTTAGATGATGGTACAATTGGTGACGAAATTGAAATAAGTTTAGAAGACATTCAAAAAGTCCTAAATTTTGAAGAGATATCTGGTCTTTCGCTAAATTTTAATAAATGTGAAGTCTTTTTCATTGTTGCTTCACCTGAAGAAGAACTTTCTATGTATGACAAAATTTCAAAATTATTGCCTGGTATTAGACAACTCAATGAAGCTAATTTTGAATTACTTGGAGCACCAATCTTTGAGTCTTGTTTGGAACACAATTTGTCATCAAAATTAGAATCTGTGGAGTTACTTTGCAATCGACTGAAATCAATGGATGTCCACCCCGCACTATCCCATATTCAGAAAGGCTTTTTCGAACGTGAGATTTAATTATCTTCTCCGCACAAGTCCGACATTTTTGTTTCCAAATGAATTACGGAAAGTGAATGAAATGTATCGTCAGACCTTTGAAACTATCGCTAACACAAAAATCAATGTAGTTTCATGGATTCAAGCGACACTTCCGCTTGCTTTTGGTGGTTTGGGGTTGAGAAATGTTGAAGATCTTTCATATCCAGCATATATGTCGTCAATTTATCAGTCGTCGAACTTATCTGACCAGATTTTAGTCAAAGTGGGTCTACATATTCTGAATCCTGAAATCTTTGCAATAGAAAATAGTATGCCTAAAGAGTTTGTTCCATTAACAGACGATTCAAAGAAAGTTCAAAAAAATTGGGACCTACCAAGAGTTAAATATTCCTTCAATAAGCTCTTAGATTCAAATGATCGAAGAGTCCGTGCCAGAGTTTTAGCGTCATCAACGAAGGAATCCTCAAAATGGCTACAAGTAATTCCATCTTCACAACTTGTCCTTTTATTAGATAATGATTCAGCAAGAATACCAATTGCGCTCCGTCTGGGTTGCCAAATTTGCGAGGTCTATAAATGCGTATGTAACGCCCAAGTGTCATCAGATGGCCTACATGGTTTGTCTTGTGCGAAAAGTACAGCATGTAGAATGGCAAGACACGCAGAAATCAATAAAATAATTTCCCATGCAATGTCATCTGCTGGATTCCCAAATATTTTAGAACCTCCTGGACTGTCTCGAAAAGATGGAAAACACCCCGACGGTTTGTCTTTAATACCTTGGTGCCGTGGAAAGGCATTACTTTGGGATGTAACTGTTCGTGATACACTTTGAACTCATCCAGTAAAAATAGTGGCAGTGTAGCCGAAGAAGCCGAGCGAGAGAAACATAATTATTATTTAGAATTCAAAGATAATTATTTATTTACTCCTATAACTTTTGAAACGTTGGGTGCTTATGGTCCAGAAACTACAATTTTCTTAAAGACATTGGGGAAGTTGATGAAAACTTATACAGGTGAACCTCGTTCTTTGGACTATCTTTTACAAAAAATATCGATAGCAATACAACGGGGAAATTCGGCATGCATTTTTGGAACATTTGGAAAAAACAAAATTCAAAATTTTTATGCATTTTAAATAACAATTTAATTGTGATACGTTTCATAACGATTTTTATGAAAAAATCAAATAAATAAAAAATTCGTGCAACTCAAAAAAAAAAAAAAAAAATGAGTAGCATGACCATTAGGGTGGTCCAAAAATGTATGGGATAATTAACTTGTCGAAAAGTTCGGGGCCCCACCCCTGAAAAGTTTCTAAATGTGTCCCTGATAAAAAGTGTATATGGAGCCATCTGAATCCAAAGCCGTCCTGAGGGTTCCCCGAAGCAAAATAGTTCAAAAAGCGTGGAAACCGTGTAAAACGTGGGTTTTAGGACAAGTGCATAAAACTTGTCAAAGATGAGGAGCGGTGTTAGGGCAACTTTGGTTTATTCCGTTCAAAATAGTCCCGAGAAAATACTTTTTCATGTGGTGGGCGCATCCGAAGTGTTTCGATGTCAAGAGAGTCCGTCAAGTGGCTTTCTTAGTTCACAACTTCTTTGCTTTAGGCCTCGGTGAGTTTCACAGTTTTTGGAAAACGGTCTTCTACGAAATTTTGAGTCTAGATAGGACTTCAAAATATCGCCTAAACAGTTTGTCTTGGAAGCATAAAATTCATTAAGTCTGAATAAAAAATTTATTTTTCGAGAACGTCCGTGAAATTTCATGAACTTCCATAAGCCTGCCTAAGTGGCCGTCCGTATGTTTCGTCATTATTTGGCTATTTTAGGAAGGACTGAGACTATAAGAGTAGAAAAATGCCAAAAGTCACTTTGAATGACAGGTAAATGCTTGCTGGTGATGCCTAACACGTAGGCATGTCACTCTACGCTCTGACAGCTGGCAGCCATTTTCTTAAGATCCCAAAAAATTCTCCTGACCAAACTCTATAACCAGAAACCAACCAACCAACTCTCAAAACCCTCAAAATTGACCACTTTTCCATATGCCACGGCTTTTCCAGAATATTCCTGGAAAAGCGGCCTATGAAATTTTTCATTTGGGGCCGAGATTGATGTTCCCTGAAAATTTCAGGAAGATCGGCCGTCTAGTTCTCGAGATCGAAAATTATTAATAGGTAGAACATCTATAGATAGATAGATAGAACATACAAACCGACAGATCCAGAGCCTAATATTTTGAATTTTTTTGTGTGAATTTTTTCCAATTTTTTTAAATTTTTTCAAATTTTCACATTTTTATGAGTTTTTTGCTATTTTTCGAATTTTTGTCAACTTTTCAGAACAGGAATAGAAAATGTGTTGAAAATTACTGGAATAAGCCAATGTAGATTTTAGATTTTCTGGTCGAGGCGGCCAACTGGCCTTGAAACACAGATCCTATGATCCTTTGTTCCTTCACCGTTACTCTTCTATCATTCCACCTAGTCATGTATTCTGTCTTAGTTAGATTCCCACATTTTAAATGTTCCCATTTCAGAACGCATAGTTGTAACCGGTACGCTGTTTGGGCCTGGACATTACGATACATCTTCAAGCCTCCGACTTAACTATGCTTATTCTAAACGAGCCCGTAAATGCAGTGTATCACACACAACTGAAATACCTTTTTCTAGGGCATTTGTGTGAGCAACCATTAATCTGTTTGTTGGACCACATGCTTAACGTGAATTCCGAATCACGCCTATATATTGTAGCTGCATATATAGGATTTCATCTGGTGTTCATTATATATCCGCCTTAAGATAGACTCAGATATCTGTAATTAAGAAAGTCCTTTGGAAATTGCATGGACGCTCTAAACACTGCGAAGCGAAATAGGAGTCAGAGGGATGGAGTTGGGTCATAGGTTTATTTGGCAAAAGTGGATGATTTTTTATAATGCAAAACGTTATATGTTCGCTTTTGCAAATTTATTCGTAATTAAGAAGGTCCTTTGGAAATTGCATGGACGCTCTAAACACTGCGAAGCGAAATAGGAGTCAGAGGGATGGAGTTGGGTCATGGGTTTATTTGGCAAAAGTGGATGATTTTTTATAATGTAAAATCTTATATGTTCGCTTTTGCAAATTTATTCGTAATTAAGAAAGTCCTTTGGAAATTGCATGGACGCTCTAAACACTGCGAAGCGAAATGGGAGTCAGAGGTATGGAGTTGGGTCATGGGTTTATTTGGCAAAAGTGGATGATTTTTTATAATGCAAAACCTTATATGTTCGCTTTTGCAAATTTATTCGTAATTAAGAAAGTCCTTTGGAAATTGCATGGACGCTCTAAACACTGCGAAGCGAAATAGGAGTCAGAGGGATGGAGTTGGGTCATGGGTTTATTTGGCAAAAGTGGATGATTTTTTATAATGTAAAATCTTATATGTTCGCTTTTGCAAATTTATTCGTAATTAAGAAAGTCCTTTGGAAATTGCATGGACGCTCTAAACACTGCGAAGCG
Source organism: Pseudolycoriella hygida (assembly GCA_029228625.1). NCBI lineage: Eukaryota > Metazoa > Arthropoda > Insecta > Diptera > Sciaridae > Pseudolycoriella > Pseudolycoriella hygida. Next base: position 107,608,727 of record CM055403.1, read on the forward strand.
AAATGGGAGTCAGAGGTATGGAGTTGGGTCATGGGTTTATTTGGCAAAAGTGGATGATTTCCTATAATGTTAAACCTTACATGTTCAGTTTTGCAAATTTATTCGTAACAGATATCTAAGTAAAGGACAAAATTCATATTTTATTGGACCTGATATAATAACCCATTACAAACGACGTGGTGTTAACAATATCAAAATCAAGTTCGATTTTCTGGAAAACTGAGCTTATGCGTTTAACACCACGTCGTTTATAATGGGTTATTATATCAGGTCCAATAAAATATGACTTTTGTCTGTTACGAATAAATTTGCAAAACTGAACATATAAGGTTTTATATTATAGGAAATCACCCACTTTTGCCGAAATTAGCAAAGCGAATTCATTTTTACTTTATTTGATGCCAAATTAAAATTACTTCATTCTCTTTAGTAACTCTCTGTGATGTTATGCTTATGTGGCCAAATAATCTAAGTAAAACTTACAAGAGAGAATCAAACAAATTTAAATTGGTATCAAATACATCTTCAAATATAACCGCCGTAATATAAAGAGAAAACGGTATCATTGTATGTACGGTTCTTTCAAAAATTCATAGAACAATAGAAGCATTGAAGCTTCTCTTTTTCTTCTTTTGTTCAATGTACAGTGACTTTTCGAGTTCATCATATTTTGTTTCGCTATCATCATTATTATTAGGGAGAGGGCTCTCTAGAGAATTTCTAGTGGCTCATATTTTGAAATTATATAAAATGTTTTGCTGAGCTCTCTTCTCTAAACGCTATTGAATGAGCAAATCAATTAAAAACCAATGCAAGCTGCCCGTACAATTATTCGTGTTGAAAATTGATAACTTTTCAGACTTTTGATAATTTCAGGTTTGAAGCACCACACTTTAAATCAACTCCCCACGTATTACAAGAATAGCGCCTTTTTATATTCACAAAGCTATGCCCAAAAACCCGATCCTCTATCTACCATAGCTTCCTACATAATCCCGTTATTGATTCTGCATTTACATCATGCTGGAATTTTTGTAGCAAAAACTTCCATGCCAAGTATGTTTCGGTGAATAAGAATATGCCGAACGTTGTCTCGAATTGTCCAAACATTCATTGGTACTGTAACACATGAAACGATGCCAATAGAAATAACATTACATACAAGGACCGTATGAAGGAAACGATTCATTTGTTTTTGAATAAAATATGTCTGGTAATAACTTTAAAGTGATGCTAAATTATCAACTGCTACTCCAGAGGAAGAAAATATTAATTCGTAAAAAAATGCAATACATCATGCAAAACGTCATGAAAAACTTGGAATCGAATCGAACGCCGAACTATGTTATTATATCAGACAGACAGACAGACAGTAGTTTTTTTTTGCAGAATTCTCTTATTTAGATCCCACAACGAAAACCCACCAACTTCCGGGTTGCCCAATTACAAGTCCAATAGACCCAGTTCCGAAGCACTTCGTTGTTTGAACGGGTCTAACAATTTTCGTGACGCCATATTGTTTCTGCCATTCTAGAAAAGTGAAGCAAGTTTTTGATTAAATTATAAATTTTGTTATAATTTGCCATTTTTTGAGAAGAAATCTACGACTATACTATTGGTAAGTTTATCTGAATTAGTGTTTTGCGATAGTAAGTGGCCGTGACACAAGTCTTACTGATAAAAAATACAAAATTGAAAAACAGCAATGGGTCGTCCAAAATCTTGGATATCTAAGAAACGGCAGAATTTGTCGGTTCTTAGAGAGTTTCGTTGGCCACCATCAGCACCACAGTCACCACCACCATACTCAACAACACCACCGACATCACGGCCGTCATCACCATCGACACCCCCGCCACCTCCACCGCCGACGCCTGATCAACGGATGCCGAACGCTAATCCACCATCGACGCCTGATCAACGGACGCCAATTTATACAGGTCCTTTGTACGAACGTACTCCAACGAGTTTTCCATCATTCGTTCCATCGCATCTCACTCCGTTCTCTCAGGAGGACGAGGACGAACTCGTGGAGGATGATGAAGAATTCGTTGAGTACGTTGACGAAAACGAGCCGATTTCTTGGATCCCGTTGCAGGACCAGAACGTTCACGGCAAAAACCCGATCCCCAAACCACCAGCGGATCTGGTTTTCGAACGACACGGATGCAACGGCGTACGTTTAGTGCCGTTTGACGGCAATTACAAAGAGTTGTTCCAGGTAGTTGTAGCCAAATACTACGTGGCAAATACTCACTGCTAGTCTGCCGTTGGAATAACCACAAAAGAAGACATCCGCAAATGGGCGACAAACGCAGCCAGGAAAGCCCGTTACGAATTGATTCAGCAGCGGTTTTCCAAGTTCACATCATGTCGTTGCATTCGCGAAATATATAAAATGCATCGACTAATGCAATTGAATCCGAATGAAACCTATGGCTTCCGCCTATTTGCGAGAACGCAAGTGGTGGGAGAGAAAGTCAAAGGAGTTGTGCGTCGAGTGATGAATGTTATTCATGCAGCAGAAGCGCCGGACCACTCTGAGTCCTTAGCGCCATACAAAACATTCATTATGGAACGCATACTTGAAATGCGTTTCCGTATGAGTTATTTCGAAGTAGCAAACATACAAGCCTAGAAATCTATAGGAGAGTGTAACAAAAATGTCACTCGATAAGTGGCTACCACATACTTCTCCAGTTTGCTAACATGTGGTAAAACAGCCCATAATGCCGTCTGCATTATGTGAAGGTCCAAAGACCTTGAATAGTTGATGGCCACACGGATTCTCGTCTTCTTTAGATGTCGTGGGGCGAAAGTGCGAATTTACACAATATTCATACACAGAATTCATCGTGTATGGGTAACGATTTACGCTATCAAACAAGTTACATTTACTACTGCTAGCGGAACCAATTTTCTGACGAAAGCACCCATACTATTATGAATTCAGTTAAATAAAAATATGAAACAGAATCCTTTCAATACGAAATCATAATGCGAAATGTGTGTAATTTGCATGTATGTGTTCTTTTAGAGTTGCAATTAAATCATTTTTCTAAATACGCATGGACACTTGAGTGAATGAGTGAATGAATTGATTATGGTCAAAAGACAGAACGAGTTTTGTAATCAAATAATGGCTCAGTGGAATTATTGTGGCTTGGTACTTTTTTGCAAATTAGATAAGATTTCGAATTCTTTTGCAGTTTTTTTTTTACTAAAAACAATAAATTTTTAAATTTCAAAATCGTAGGGCTCAATGACTTTCATAAAGTTTTCATGTAATTTTTCGATTCTTATGTCTTATTGACAACTTTTTGAAAAATAAAAGAGCACAGAAAAAAATTCTTCCATCTAGTGGCATTCTGTATGATTCTGCTAATCAATCCCTTCTAGTGACGTTCTGTACTTTCCCCTTAGTCAACTCTTTCTAGTGACATTCTGTATAAAGAAAATGTTCCTCTTAATAAACTCCTTCTAGTGACATTCTGTATAAGGAAGATTTTCCTCTAGTCAACTCCTTCTAGTGACATTCTGTATATGGAAAATTTTCCCCTTAGTCAACTCTTTCTAGTGACATTCTGTATAAGTAAAGTGCGGCCAAGGTTCATTTTCCACTTTTTGGAAAGACACCTACAGTCAAACTTTTTCTAGTTGAAATTTTCGGCCTATGAAACTGCATCATGTTTTTTTTTTTTTTTAAAGCTGTTAGAAATCATTGTACAAATGTCATCTATATATTTCACGTTGTACACCTCTAAAAGGATAAGGCTGTAACTATCAACATTTTTAAAACACAAAAAGTGAGAAAATAACCCTTCACCGCATTTTAAAATTTTCCTCTATTCAACTCTATTGACGTTCTGTATAAGAAAAATTTTCCCCTTAGTCAACTTCTTCTAGTTACATGCTCTATAAATAAAGTTATTTATTAAAGCGCCATTTTGTAGAGTTTATCCAATTATTCAGCTGGGCGTTAATAACGCCCCGGGTGTTATTAACGCCCCGGGCGTTATTTGCGGCGGAGAAATGTCCTGCCACCTCATGTAGTAGTGTTCTTTTCATACACAACGGCAATAAACCAGTTGAAGAACATACAACAGAAGCAAAAATTTTTTTATGTTTCTATGTATGAGTGCACCAGCTGGTCAATCAACAGAAACGAAACTATGAGCAAAATATTTTTCTAATTGTATTTATATCGTAACGCTGGTCGAATGTCACGTCATATCTTAACCGCCACAGAAGACAGTCAATATTAATTTCAAATCGAAGCCATCTATAACCAAGAGCCGTGATATATTTTATAGGCGCTAAATTTAAAAACTGGATGCTTCGAAAAGTGAATAAATTATAGTTCGGTGTTGGGAGTGTACATAGTCCAGAGCTACAGAATCACAGTTCGGTGTTGGGAGTGTACATAGTCTATCATAGTCTATCATAAGAAAATGGCTGCCATCTGTTATAGCGGCGCTATCTTGGATTTTCGTTTATGCTTTTTCGGTTTTCGAATTTAAGCTCCGGAATCACGCTACTTAGAGAGACGGTTTCTTCTACAAAGTTATAGACTTTCATCAGGAGAATTTCTTGGTATCATTAAAAAATGGCTGCCAGCTGTCATAGCGGCGCCATCTTGGATTTTCGTTTATGCTTCTACGGTTTTCGAATTTTAGCTCCGGAATGACACTACTTACAAAGATGGTTTCTTCTAGAAAGTTATAGAGTTTCATCAGGAAAATTTTTTGGTATCATAAGAAAATGGCTGCCATCTGTTATAGCGGCGCCATATTCGATTTTTTGCTAAATTCTGTATAATAATACATAGACAGTTGGTTTCTTCAGGAAAGTAATATGAATCAGTGGGAAGAATTCGTGACACGAAGTGTTCCGAAGGTGACCTGAAGTGTTTCGAAGGTAGCCGAAGGTGAAACGGAGTGTTCCGAAGGAAGGCGAAGGTGACACAAAGTATTCCGAAGGTGATACGAATTGTTCCTATGGTAGCCGAAGGTGTTGGAGAACAAGTTTTTTCGGAGAAAAATTTTTTTGGAGAAAAACTTTTTAGTATAAAATTATTTTTGGAGAAAATTTTTTTCGGAGAAAATTTTTTTCGGAGAAATTTTTTTTTGAGAATTTTTTTTTCGGAGAATATTTTTTTCGAAGACAATTTTTATCCGGAGAAATTTTTTTTCTAAGAAAATTTTTTTTTCTGAGAAATTTTTTTTCAAAAAATAGAAATTTTTTCAATAACTGAAAACTTCCAAAACGACTGATATCACAACAAAAACCTCTTTAAAGGTAGAGTGTGACGCAGTCCGTAAGTCCGCTTCCAAAATTAATGATATCGCTTGAGGTGACTCTATCGCAGATAATACGCAGAAGTTTGTTTGAATGGAACATTGTCTTAAAAGTTTTGATTTCCTGAAAAAATTAGAGCGCTTTCTTTGAAACAAAATTACGTTGTGTTAAAAAAAATTGCGTCACAAATGCCGGATCCACCAGCGGAATAATTTTTCAATACTTTCAGTAACAAGTAAGGTCTGGAAGTGAAACTAGCATAATTAGTGAAAATTCTGGACGAGTTTGTTACACTTAGAACCAAAAAAGGTACCTCGAATGTGAGTTTTTCGTGAACAATTTGGAATTTCCACTTCCAAACATAATTTTTGTTTTTCACACAATATAGGATTTCCCTTCTCATTTGAGTTAAGTTTTTTATTCCATTTGTGGAGGTACGTAAAGTTAAAGATACAAAAAGTTACGGATTTTGAATTTTTTGAAAATTTTTACTTAAATCAACTCCATTTTTTTTCTACGCGTCACAAAGTTCTACTTAGACATTCATTTGAAAGCTAAGGGCAATGACTACAGCCTCCCACTTTGGATTTGGGAAAAAATTGTATACCGTCCCTTCCACGACTCTTTGAAAATGACCATTTTTTCGAAGTTTTTGACTTCTGTAGCCCGCTACTTGCACTTGCCAGGAGTGTTGCCACAGCCAAAAGCTTTGTATCATTGGACTACTTGGTCTTGTCCAAAATATTCATCAAAAACTATTTTTTTGACCTCTGTGCAGACCATTTTTCGGAGAGTTCAAAACTACAAAACAATTTTTTGAAAAAAAACTGTTCTTCTACGAAAGTCTTCTATTGGAATGAAGAATCGAATAAGCCATAGAGATCAAAATTCCGCGACACGTTGGATTCGTGTTTCATACAAGCCGTGCCGGCAAATTCACTCTAAAGGTTTTTCATGTAGATATCATACATTTTCCGCATAGGTATTTATTTTCATAAGACCCTTTGACTTTCAGTCAAGGGAATAATGACTTTCTTAAAATGCTTTTCTAGCACTGACTCTTAATTTAAATATTTATTTTCTCGATCACAGTGCAGAGTATTCTACTTTTTTAGTTAACAGTACGCTTTGATTTTTTTCTCAATACACAGTGTTTTGTGCAGAGTATTCTTTGTTTTACAAACTTTTTTAGCACAAACTTATTTTTGCACAATGCTTTTTTTTCACAAAAAAAAAGATGCTTGTTGCTCTAAGCACGGTTATATGATTTTTGATAGTTATATAGATATCAATATCGAATTTAATTTGAACAAGCATATTGACAGTCTAGAGAAATACGGCCAAAACGAACAGCAGGACGAAGCTATCAAACAATCGTATCGAAGGTACATGAAAAAGTCCGGCAACTTCGGTACGTTCAGTGAATCAATCGCACTAGCAGAGCTCTACTGCTTTATTGTCCACATCTTCTAAAGAGACGAGAGTAACAACTACACATGTTACGAAGCAGGATCAACCGGAAAACATACGATAGACCGAAAAAAATACGGCTTTTCATGTTATTCACTGGCTCCACAGACTCTGGTCACTACCGACGACCGAGGTTAGCTCGGTAATAGACGAACGTGGAGTTCCTGCAGAGAAGCCAAAGTCAGTTGATAGCCAGTCCAATAAAGCATCGCTGGATTCGGAATGTAATTCATGGCAAAAAAATATTCTTAAATCATGAGAAAGCTGAAGAATTCAACACAGAAACATTCGAACGTGACATCTAGAAGTTCCGAAAATTCCTATTTAAGGCCAACCAACGCCTGGCAGAACCTCAACATCCATCAGTAAAGTTTTACAGGCTGCGCCAAGAGAAACGAAACAGAAAAGTAACGTCGGCGCAACAGTCACGCTCATCGAACCAGAACAGATGCTAAAGCGAAGCAAAGACGTAGAGACAAGTTCCAATACGATCTCTGGTACTGCAATCAGCGAAAGAAGGCAGTTCGTGCTGTGATTACATCTTGTAACATAACGCAATGCAAAATTAAAAGGGAAGTGATTGAAAACCATTTCAAAAAGGTTTTTGAAAAGATTAACGATCGAACGTTAGAGTACTATCCAGCTAGTAAAGCCGAAGCAGGTGTCACGCTGTGTGAGGAGGACATAAAAGAACAATTAAAAAGAACAAAACTGGACACCTCACCCGGCCCTGACCGTATATTAATGAAAACACTACGCCAACTAAACGTGACGAAAACACTAGCATCTATTGGCAACATCTATTGGCTCAGGACATCAGGACATCAGGGGTTCCGAAAAGGGAGAGTAATCTTGTCAGACAAAGATGGCGATGCAAACTCGGTAACAAACTGGCGACCTATTTCAATCTACTCTATTCTCAGAAGATTAATTGAAAGAGCGCTTGACACCATCCTCCGTTCCCAGACCAGCATCAATTGTAACCAACGTGGATTTGTCATAGGAATACCAGGCTGCCACGTCAATGAAAAACTAATCAACGCCTGCCTCCTAAGAGCAAACAAAAACAAAAAGAACTGCGTGGTGGTGTTTCTCGATGTCCCAAGAGCCTTCGATTCCATCGGACACTCGCATATTTCAGGGTCACTGATGACCAAAGAGGTTTCGAAGAATCTTCATGATCTAATCATGAATCTACTCATGGGCAACACCGGCGAAATTGCAATTGATAAGGAATCTTCGAATCCGATTCAAATAAAGTGCGGCGTTCCCCAGGGCGCTCCATTATCTCCGATGCTGTTCAACTTAGCAATTGACTACATATACGAAGACATATGTGATTCCCAATTCGCCAATAACAATGGCTACAAACTGTCGGACGATTATGACGCGTTGTGCTTATCCGGCTTCGCAGATGACCAAGCGGTGACTTCAGAATCAACCGAATCCGCAATCCGCACCATGGATCTCATTCAAATCCTGTTTTCAAAAATTGGATTAAATGTGAATCCGGCGAAAAGTCAGGCGATAATAATCAAAGAAGGCATAATGGTAAACGAAGAACTGAAACTTTCAGACGGAAGTAAGATTCGAGAAATTACAGTAGATGAACGGATCAAGTACCTGGGCTGTTCATTTAACACCGAACTTATTTTTGATAACTCAATTGTCGAAGAGCTGTACAAGAATCTGGAGAAACTGTCGATCTCATCACTCCTAAAACCTGACCCGACGCTCATATATCCACTTCAATCGGCACCGATCAACAAAATTCCTGGATACTATACGAAAGGAGTAGACGTGATGATCCGCCGATCGGTGAAAGAAATAATCGGAATTCCACAACGCTCCAACGACAACCTTTTCTATGCACCAAGAAAGCTGAGAGGGCTCGGACTACTTAGGACAGAATGGGAAGCAGATCTGTAACATTTCTCCATCGCGAATAAACTGTCAAAAGTTGAGGATGGCCTGTTCCAAAGTATCGCAAACTGTGATAAAGAGATGACAGAATGTGTTCTAGCACTTAACGTCGAGGGCCATACAACAAAAGCTCTGAGAGCCGCGCTGCGAAACGATGCATATGAACGTTGGTGCAACCTGTCGTACCAGGGATCTGGTGGTATACATATTGGCCACCATACAGCTAGCAATGACTTCGTATATAACAAGAACTCACTCTCTTCATCCGAATGGGTATCGGCCATAAAACTTAGCATCAACTATGCGAACCTTAATGGTGTACCGGGTGTCTCCAACTCTTCCAGCCTCTGTCGTAAATGCGAGAGAGAGAATGAAACGATCGCACATGTAACTGGAAGCTGTCCGTCGAGTAACCTGTTAGTTACATCAAAGCACCATAGTGTGAAGCACAAAATAGCTGATATGTTAAGAGAGAAAGGGTTTGAGTGCTTCGAGGAGGTGTATGCCATTGACACTAAGGTAAATCCCGCTTTAGCGACATTATCGCCCTTGGCTCGAAATCATAAAATGCCTTCATCATCGATCCCCCTATACGCTACGAAACCAACGACCACAATCAAGATGAAGCAATCAGTAACGAAAAACGGGAAATTTATGAGAAGTGCATACCATTCTACGAGGAACGCTACAGAAATACATACGGTGAAAGAAACTGGTCAATACGCGGTCTTTGGTTTGGAAGTAGGGGCTGCATAGGGAAAAGTGTAATAAATTTCTTCAAAGAATTTAAACTTAATTGTGATAAACTCAAAGACATTTCGGAAATGATACTAAGCAAGACTATCTTTATAATTAACAACAATATCTACAATTGACTTAATTATTAATATTAAATGAAACATATGCAAAGACCCGTACGTAAAGCCTTCACGTGCGAAAAGCCTCGATGTACCAAACTCTCACTTACTATTATCATAAATACAATGCGCATCAGAATGCATAGTCAGGTTCTTTTAGAACTATCAGAATTTAGACGACTCTCAGAAATTACCCAAAGTAATGTCGAAAGCCCTCCCGAAGTACATTTTCTGAACTCTGATACCAATCACGCGTTGTCTAATGTTCTTATCCCTCTGAGTTCTAGAATTAGCTGAATCTCAGGAATAAGACATTTTGCAGGAAAACCATGAAACACGTTTCCCTAAAATTTGATTCTTTTCAACTTTGCCCTTTAAAGCAACTTTCTATTTATCATAGTTCTTGATATATGAATCACCCCTTCCAATTCTAGAAGTGGCTAAATCTCGGGATTGGGACGTTTCTGAGGAAAACCCTGAAACACGTGTTCGCTAAAATTTAGTTCTCTACAGCTTTGTCCCAGAAAGTAGCTTTCTAATTGCCTTAATTCTATAGAGATATCTGAGAAAAAGTCTCACCTCCCCTAATAAACCATGTTTTTGGACATTTTTTCGACCATATTTCCGAAACTACCCGATCGAGTTTGCTCGTCTTTGAACTTGAACCATGGGACATATGTACCTTTCAGCGAAAAAAAGTTCAGGTTGATCGGTGCAGCCGTTTCGAAAAAAAAGTGGAGACGGACAATTTTTTAAATATTAGATGTGTGGGAGCCCTGAATTTGTAGTAAACGTATAGGACCTTCGTACTTCGTACGGGTCCAAAAAAAAACAAAGAGATGTTAGCAAAAGCAACTTTCAATACGAGGGCAGCAGCTTTATTTATATATTTTTATAAATAAATGATTCTTCTTCTAACGAACGGCGACCAAAAAAATTTCTTGAAGCATTGATGAAAAATTGATCGGCGCACACCTTTAGGTGGAATGTGACGCTAAATTACCTAGCCGGTATGGATTGAAATCTTTGGAATTTTTTCATTACTTTTGTACGGTATTATTACCGAAATAATTCCATTGTTCGGACAATTGAATTCCCAGAAAAGCTTTCGATATAAAAAAAGTTAATTTGGACCGAGTGTAAAAAAAATTAAAATATCGCCGAGGTGTTTTCGCTTTAAAATTATCTGCAAGAATAATTTTTTAAAAGGTGCGAAAAGTACTGCAAGATAATAAATTACACTCATGCTCACAAATACACACAGATCCACACAACGAAAAGATACATAAGACTTTATGAGTTGCTTCATCTGTAAACTCTTTAATTTAGAGAGAGACTAAGCATTCACCATCCACCGGCTCTTTTTCTTCGTAATTATACGAATAAGGAACAACCCTTTGTTGAACAACCCAGGTGAGTTTAAGAAAAATAGCTTTTGTACGTGTAACAATCAAACAGCACCATCATCAACAAAATCTTTACCTAAATTATTATCTTATTCTAGATGAATCGTCTCATTTATTGTTGTTTGTTGATCTACAAGATAACTGATAAGACACTCTAACTGCAGACTATAATACAGAAGCTTTGCCTGAGGAAAGCTTAGTAACGAAACGAAATTCAACATGGAAACTCGAATTTTATTATTAGCTACGATAATTTTGGTAATTGAATTATTTTTTGTAAAATAAATTATGTGAATAAAATGAAATTTTATTTCTTCAACCTCGATGAACCGATTTATTAAAACTAAAGGATTTAACAGTTAATTAAAGCGGTACAACGGCAATGCAGGCTTTTTCTGCATTTATGTTGAGAACTTGAAAACTTTTTTAATTGTTTTTGTTAACGTTACCCGTTGATGAACTCGTCATTTTGTTTTGGAGATTTGTTTAGCTTCTTTAATTTGATTTTGTAATTAAATAAATTTCGACCAAGACATCAAAAAATATCTTCAAATTGTGAGAAAAATTTATAAGTGAAAGGAACTTCCAATTTTCGAAAGTTTTTTCGACGAAAATTCGAACTTATTTTTAAAAGTTTTACTCTAGATCTCATGTGTTTTATTTCGTAGATTCATTTTATGAAAAAAAAAAATTAACTTTAAATCAATTAATTCAACAGTGGTTCATCGTGATTCTTGTTAGTTTGATAACAACACATGATGAAGGAGAGGTGATTAAAATAATAAAAAATACATTTTTGCTAAAAAAAAATCAAAGAAACATTCAAAGAGGAAAATTGAGACGATTATGACTTGTCAACAGTAACAGCGCTAATAAAACCGTTGTTACATTTCAGAACCTTGCACAAGTTCAAGGTGTACCAATTCAAAACGAACTCGCAACTCCCATTGATTGTAAAGGCAAAGACTTTTACTGCGTTGATTCGAAACATTTCTTAATTTGCTACGATGTCAACAAAAATGGTCAGACTCAAACGGTAGATAACAAAATGCAACTGTGTGGTGCAATATTCTTTTGCGACAATAATCAACCATTTGAATGTTCATCCGATGTTGATCCAGGGATAACGACACCAGGTAAGTAAGAAAACATTGGTTTAACTCCACTTCTAACTGCTACTATAACACTAGGTCCATGAGAACAGATAGATAGATACATTTATAGATAGATATGCTGTAAATTACACAATTCATCATAATTTTTGCATTACATTTTCAAATTTTAGTCAATTTTTTGTTTTTATATATTTGTTTACTAGTTCATTACTGGTTCAGTACATTACTAGTTCATTAAGAGTGATTTTGCGAAAACTTCGAACGATTTCGTACACTTTTGGGACAATATTTCCTACTTTTTCCCGATGAATGTGTCATTCGATTCCTTGTTCTATAGTAAGAAAAGTAATTTCTCATTTTTGGAAAATTTGATATTTTGGGGGAGTTATGGTGCTCTAAGTAAGTGCATGTCAGGGGCTGATAAAAATGGGTTTTTGGCTATAACTCGTGCAAAACGAAACGAAATCAAATGAACTTTTAGGTGATGATAAGCCCCGATGATACAAAGGTTTTTCATCATTGGATTCCTTGGAGCCTTCCCCCACTCCTGAGTTATTAGCCATTTTAGGTGAAAACTTCGGGAACGCTTTCCTGCTTGAAGCAGCAATGAACCGAAAAACTGAGTATGGGGTGTTCTGGTATACTACCCCTACTATAAGACCATGCAAAGATTTCCCCGGTTTAAGGCTGTTGCACCGGTCTGGAACAACTTTTGTAAGAAAGGTCAATTTTTGTGACTTTTTCTTGACTATTTTCAGCTGAAGAAGTCTGTATAACTGCCCTGAAACATGATCTGCAGCTGGATATGCGAAAAGGAGCTATTCACAAGTGACGTGGTACTCTACGGAAAAGGGGGGGGGGTGGTGGTTACCAAAGAAAGCGTCAAAATTAGAATAATAGGGGTAGTATACCAGAACAGCCCATACCCAGTTTTTCGGTTCATCGCTTCAAGCAGTAAAGCGTTCCCGAAGTTTTCACCTAAAATGCACCAAGGAATCCAATGATGAAAAATCTTTGTACCATCCCATTAAAGTAAATTTGATTTCATTTCGTTTTACACGAGTTATAGCCAAAAAACCCTTTTTACCACACATTTTTAGCACACCCACAACTCCCCAAAATATCAAATTTTCCAAAAATGAGAAACTACTTTTCTTATAATAGAACAAGTAATCGAATGGCACATTCATCGAGAAAAACTAGGACATGTTGTCCCAAAATCGTTCGAAGTTTTCGCAAAATCACTCTTAAGAACACGCTAACAACAGCAATCAAACCAAAGTCTACATGTCTCTATTTAAAATAACGTTAAATACAACAATTATTTACTCCAATTATTGTTGGTTCAAATGACCTCAAGTTCGGTTCTACAAAAATCCCGCAAAAAGAATGAATGAAATCCAGAGAGAACGATATATTATAACTTATATTTGCCTTGCGACACAGTATCATATTTTAAATTGTTTTTTGGGTATACTAGTTATACAAGTGATTGTGTTCAATTACATTTTCTGTTTTATCCTTTACTAACGATGACCGCACCCAGCATCTATATTCCGTACAACGGGACGTGAACCAAAAATACATTCTGTACGTTATTAAACTTATCGATACCTCTGAGAACTCACATCAATATTAATTGACCGGATGTCATACAGGAAAAACCCTAAAACTCTTGCACATACTATTTAAAATTCTAAACCAAGCAACAATAACCTACGAAGAAGCGTTCCTTACAATTCAAACAGCAAAGTTTTCGAAACATTCAATGCACAAAATACTCAAAAGTGCGGGCGAGTCCTGCCTTGTATTAAAGATTTAACGCCTTAAATTACCTTAGGTGGTGTCAATCCAACACAACCACCAGGGATAGTTAATCAAAGTCCAACACAAGCACCTGGAGTAGTCGATTCAAATCTAACTCAAGCACCTGGAATAGTTGATCCAAATCCAACTCAAGCACCTGGAATTGTTGAAACAAATCCAACGCAAGCACCTGGAATTGTTGATCAAAATCCAACTCAAGCGCCTGAAATAGTTGAGCCGAATCCAACGCAAGCAGCTGGAGTACTTGACCCAAATCTAACTCAATCACCTGGAATTGTTGAACCAAATCCAACGCAAGAACCTGGAGTAGTCGATCCAAATCCAACTCAAGCACCTGGAATCATTGATCCAAATCCAACGCAAGCACCTGGAATAGATGGTCCACACCCAACTCAAGCACTTGGAATTGTTGAACCAAATCCAACGCAAGCACCTGGAATTGTTGAACCAAATCCAACACAAGCACCTGGAGTAGTCGATCCAAATCCAACTCAAGCACCTGGAATCATTGATCCAAATCCAACTCAAGCACCTGGAATCATTGATCCAAATCCAACTCAAGCACATGGAATTGTTGATCCAAATCCAACTCAAGGACCTGGAATTGTTGAACCGAACCCAACGCAAGCACCTGGAGTAGTCGATCCAAATCCAACGCAGGCACCAGGGGTAGTTGATCCAAATCCAACTCAAGCACCTGGAATTGTTGAACCGAACCCAACGCAAGCACCTGGAGTAGTCGATCCAAATGCAACGCAGGCACCAGGGGTAGTTGATCCAAATACAACTCAAGCACCTGGAATAGTCGATCCAAATCCAACGCAAGCACCTGGAGTAGTCGATCCAAATCCAACTCAAGCACCTGGAATCATTGATCCAAATCCAACTCAAGCACCTGGAATTGTTGATCCAAATCCAACTCAAGCACCTGGAAATGTTGAACCAAATCCAACTCAAGCACCTGAAGTAGTCGATCCAAAGCCGACTCAAGCACCTTTAATAGTCGATCCAAATCCAACGCAAGCAACAGGGGTAGTTGAGCCGAATCCAACTCAAGCACCTGGAATTGTTGATCCAAGTCAAACTCAAGCACCTGGAGTAGTCGATCCAAATCCAACGCAGGCACCAGGGGTAGTTGATCCAAATACAACTCAAGCACCCGGAATAGTCGATCCAAATCCAACGCAGACACCAGGGGTAGTTGATACAAATCCAACTCAAGCACCTGGAATTGTTGAACCAAATCCAACTCAAGCAACTGGAATTGTTGATCCAAATCAAACTCAAGCACCTGGAATTGTTGATCCAAATCAAACTCAAGCACCTGGGATAGTCGATCCGAATCCAACGCAGGCACCAGGGGTAGTTGATCCAAATCCAACTCAAGCACCTGGAATTGTTGAACCAAACCCAACGCAAGCACCTGGAGTAGTCGATCCAAATCCAACTCAAGCACCTGGAATTATTGATCCAAATCCAACTCAAGTACCTGGAGTTGTTAATCCAAATCCAACACAAGCACCTGGAATTGTTGAACCCAACACAACGCAAGCACATGTAGTAGTCGATCCAAATCCAACTCAAGCACCTGGAATTGTTGATCCAAATCCAACACAAGCACCAGGAATTGTTGAACCAAATCCAACGAAAGCACCTGGAGTAGTCGATCCAAAGCCGACTCAAGCACCTGTTATAGTCGATCCAAATCCAACACAAGCACCAGGGGTAATTGAGCCGAATCCAACTCAAGCACCTGGAATTGTTGATCCAAATCAAACTCAAGCACCTGGAGTAGTCGATCCAAACCCAACGCAGGCACCAGGGGTAGTTGATCCAAATCCAACTCAAGCAACTGGAATTGTTGAACCGAACCCAACGCAAGCACCTGGAGTAGTCGATCCAAATCTAACTCAAGCTCCTGGAATCATTGATCCAAATCCAACTCAAGCACCTGGAATTGTTGATCCAAATCCAACTCAACCACCTGGAATTGTTGAACCAAATCCAACTCAAGCACCTGGAGTAGTCGATCCAAAACCGACTCAAGCACCTGTAATAGTCGATCCAAATCCAACGCAAGCAACAGGGGTAGTTGGGCCGAATCCAACTCAAGCACCTGGAATTGTTGATACAAATCAAACTCAAGCACCTGGAGTAGTCGATCCAAATCCAACGCAGGCACCAGGGGTAGTTGCTCCAAATACAACTCAAGCACCTGGAATAGTCGATCCAAATCCAACGCAAGCACCAGGGGTAGTTGATCCAAATCCAACTCAAGCACCTGGAATTGTTGAACCAAACCTAACCCAAGCACCTGGAGTAGTCGATCCAAATCCAACTCAAGCACCTGGAGTTATTGATCCAAACCCAACTCAAGCACCTGGAATTGTTGAACCAAATCCAACGCAAGCACCTGGAGTAGTCGATTCAAAGCCGACTCAAGCACCTGTAATAGTCGATCCAAATCCAACACAAGCACCAGGGGTAGTTCAGCCGAATCCAACTCAAGCACCTGGAATTGTTGATCCAAATCAAACTCAAGCACCTGGGGTAGTCGATCCAAATTCAACGCAGGCACCAGGTGTAGTTGATCCAAATCCAACTCAAGCACCTGTAATTGTTGATCCAAACCCAACGCAAGCACCTGGAGTAGTCGATCCAAATCCAACTCAAGCACCTGGAATTATTGATCCAAATTCAACTCAAGCACCTGGAATTGTTGAACCAAATCCAACGCAAGCACCTGGAGTAGTCGATCCCAAGCCGACTCAAGCACCTGTAATAGTCGATCCAAATCCAACGCAAGCACCAGGGGTAGTTGAACCGAATCCAACTCAAGCACCTGAAATTGTTGATCAAAATCAAACTCAAGCACCTGGAGTAGTCGATCCAAATCCAACGCAGAGCCCAGGGGTAGTAGATCCAAATACAACTCAAGCACCTGGAATAGTCGATCCAAATCCAACGCAGGCACCAGGGGTAGTTGATCCAAATCCAACTCAAGCACCTGGATTTGTTGAACCGAACCCAACGCAACCACCTGGAGTAGTCGATCCAAATCCAACTCAGGCACCTGGAATCATTGATCCAAATCCAACTCAAGCACCTGCAATCATTGATCCAAATCCAACTCAAGCACCTGGAATTGTTGAACCAAATCCAACGCAAGCACCTGGAATTGTTGAACCAAATCCAACGCATGCACCTGGAGTAGTCAATCCAAAGCCGACTCAAGCACCTGTAATAGTCGATCCAAATCCAACGCAAGCACCAGGGGTAGTTGATCCGAATCCGACTCAAGCACCTGGAATTGTTGATCCAAATCAAACGCAAGCACCTGGAGTAGTCGATCCAAATCCAACTCAAGCACCTGGAACCACTGATCCAAATCCAACTCAAGCACCTGGAATTGTTGAACCAAATCCAACTCAAGCACCTGGAATTGTTGAACCAAACCCAACGCAAGCACCAGGGGTAGTTGAGCCGAATCCAACTCAAGCACCTGGAATTGTTGATCCAAATCAAACTCAAGCACCTGGAGTAGTCGATCCAAATCCAACGCATGGACCAGGGGTAGTAGATACAAATACAACTCAAGCACCTGGAATAGTCGATCCAAATCCAACGCAGGCAACAGGGGTAGTTGATCCAAATCCAACTCAAGCACCTGGATTTGTTGAACCGAACCCAACGCAAGCAGCTGGAGTAGTCGATCCAAATCCAACTCAAGCACCTGCAATCATTGATACAAATCCAACTCAATCACCTGGAATTGTTGAACCAAATCCAACTCAAGCACCTGGAATTGTTGAACCAAACCCAACGCAAGCACCTGGAGTAGTCGATCCAAATCCAACTCAAGCACCTGGAATTGTTGATCCAAATCAAACGCAAGCACCTGGAGTAGTCGATACAAATCCAACTCAAGCACCTGGAATCATTGATCCAAATCCAACTCAAGCACCTGCAATCATTGATCCAAATCCAACTCAAGCACCTGGAATTGTTGAACCAAATCCATCTCAAGCACCTGGGATTGTTGAACCAAACCCAACGCAAGCACCTGGAGTAGTCGATCCAAATCCAACTCAAGCACCTGGAATTGTTGATACAAATCAAACTCAAGCACCTGGAGTAGTTGATCCAAATCCAACGCAGGGACCAGGGGTAGTAGATACAAATACAACTGAAGCACCTGGAATAGTCGATCCAAATCCAACGCAGGCACCAGGGGTAGTTGATCCAAATCCAACTCAAGCACCTGGATTTGTTGAACCGAACCCAACGCAAGCACCTGGAATCATTGATCCAAATCCAACTCAAGCACCTGCAATCATTGATCCAAATCCAACTCAAGCACCTGGAATTGCTGAACCAAATCCAACGCAAGCACCTGGAGTAGTCGATCCAAAGCCGACTCAAGCACCTGTAATAGTAGATACAAATTCAACGCAAGCACCAGGGGTAGTTGAGCCAAATCCAACTCAAGCACCTGGAATTGTTGATCCAAATCAAACTCAAGCACCTGGAGTAGTCGATCCAAATCCAACGCAGGCACCAGGGGTAGTTGATCCAAATACAACTCAAGCACCTGGAATAGTCGATCCAAATCCAACGCAAGCACCAGAGGTAGTTGATCCAAATCCAACTCGAGCACCTGGAATTGTTGAACCAAACCCAACGCAAGCACCTGGAGTAGTCGATCCAAACTCAACTGAAGCACCTGGAATTATTGATCCAAATCCAACTCAAGCACCTGGAATTGTTGAACCAAATCCAACGCAAGCACCAGGGGTAGTTGATCCAAATCCAACTCAAGCACCTGGAATTGTTGAACCCAGCCCAACGCAAGCACCTGGAGTAGTCGATCCAAATCCAACTGAAGCACCTGGAATTATTGATCCAAATCCATCTCAAGCACCTGGAATTGTTGAACCAAATCCAACGCAAGCACCTGGAGTAGTCGATTCAAAGCCGACTCATGCACCTGGAATTGTTGATCCAAATCAAACTCAAGAACCTGGAGTAGTCGATCCAAATCCAACGCAGGCACCAGAGGTAATTGATCCAAATACAACTCAATCACATGGAATTGTTGAACCAAACCCAACGCAAGCACCTGGAGTAGTCGATCCAAATCCAACTCAAGCACCTGGAATTATTGATCCAAATCCAACTCAAGCACCTGGAATTGTTGAACCAAATCCAACGCAAGCACCAGGGGTAGTTGATCCAAATCCAACTCAAGCACCTGGAATTGTTGAACCCAGCCCAACGCAAGCACCTGGAGTAGTCGATCCAAATCCATCTGAATCACCTGGAATTATTGATCCAAATCCATCTCAAGCACCTGGAATTGTTGAACCAAATCCAACGCAAGCACCTGGAGTAGTCGATCCAAAGCCGACTCAAGCACCTGGAATTGTTGATCCAAATCAAACTCAATCGCCTGGAATAGTCGATCGAAATCCAACGCAAGCACCAGGGGTAGTTGATCCAAATCCAACTCAAGCACCTGGAATTGTTGAACCAAGCCCAACGCAAGCACCTGGAGTAGTCGATCCAAATCCAACTGAAGCACCTGGAATTATTGATCCAAATCCAACTCAAGCACCTGGAATTGTTGAACCAAATCCAACGCAAGCACCTGGAGTAGTCGATCCAAAGCCGACTCAAGCACCTGGAATTGTTGATCCAGCCCAACAAAGCACTGGAGTAGTCGATCCAAATCCAACCGAAGCACCGGGTATTGATCCAAATCCACTCAAGCACCTGGAATTGTTGAACCAACCAACCGCAAGCACCTGGAGTAGTCGATCCAAAGCCGACTCAAGCACCTGGAATTGTTGATCCAAATCCAACACAAGCACCAGGGGTAATTGAGCCGAATCCAACTCAAGCACCTGGAATTGTTGATCCAAATCAAACTCAAGCACCTGGAGTAGTCGATCCAAATCCAACGCAGGCACCAGGGGTAGTAGATCCAAATACAACTCAAGCACCTGGAGTAGTCGATCCAAATCCAACGCAGGCACCAGGGGTATTTGATCCAAATCCAACTCAAGCAACTGGAATTGTTGAACCGAACCCAACGCAAGCACCTGGAGTAATCGATCCAAATCTAACTCAAGCTCCTGGAATCATTGATCCAAATCCAACTCAAGCACCTGGAATTGTTGATCCAAATCCAACTCAAGCACCTGGAATTGTTGAACCAAATCCAACGCAAGCACCAGGGGAAGTTGATCCAAATCCAACTCAAGCACCTGGAATTGTTGAACCCAGCCCAACGCAAGCACCTGGAGTAGTCGATCCAAATCCAACTGAAGCACCTGGAATTATTGATCCAAATCCATCTCAAGCACCTGGAATTGTTGAACCAAATCCAACGCAAGCACCTGGAGTAGTCGATCCAAAGCCGACTCAAGCACCTGGAATTGTTGATCCAAATCCAACACAAGCACCAGGGGTAATTGAGCCGAATCCAACTCAAGCACCTGGAATTGTTGATCCAAATCAAACTCAAGCACCTGGAGTAGTCGATCCAAATCCAACGCAGGTACCAGGGGTAGTTGATCCAAATACAACTCAAGCACCTGGAGTAGTCGATCCAAATCCAACGCAGGCACCAGGGGTAGTTGATCCAAATCCAACTCAAGCACCTGGAATTGTTGAACCAAGCCCAACGCAAGCACCTGGAGTAGTCGATCCAAATCCAACTGAAGCACCTGGAATTATTGATCCAAATCCAACTCAAGCACCTGGAATTGTTGAACCAAATCCAACGCAAGCACCTGGAGTAGTCGATCCAAAGCCGACTCAAGAACCTGGAATTGTTGATCCAAATACAACTCAAGCACCTGGAATAGTCGATCCAAATCCAACGCAAGCACCAGGGGTAGTTGATCCAAATCCAACTCAAGCACCTGGAATTGTTGAACCAAGCCCAACGCAAGCACCTGGAGTAGTCGATCCAAATCCAACTGAAGCACCTGGAATTATTGATCCAAATCCAACTCAAGCACCTGGAATTGTTGAACCAAATCCAACGCAAGCACCAGGGGTAGTTGATCCAAATCCAACTCAAGCACCTGGAATTGTTGAACCCAGCCCAACGCAAGCACCTGGAGTAGTCGATCCAAATCCAACTGAAGCACCTGGAATTATTGATCCAAATCCATCTCAAGCACCTGGAATTGTTGAACCAAATCCAACGCAAGCACCTGGAGTAGTCGATCCAAAGCCGACTCAAGCACCTGGAATTGTTGATCCAAATCAAACTCAAGCACCTGGAATAGTCGATCCAAATCCAACGCAGGCACCAGGGGTAGTTGATCCAAATCCAACTCAAGCACCTGGAATTGTTGAACCGAACCCAACGGAAGCACCTGGAGTAGTTGATCCAAATCCAACTCAAGCACCTGGAATCATTGATCCAAACCCAACTCAAGCACCTGGAATTGTTGAACCAAATCCAACGCAAGCACCGGGAATTGTTGAACCAAATCCAACGCAAGCACCTGTAGTAGTTGATCCAAATCCAACTCAAGCACCTGGAATCATTGATCCAAACCCAACTCAAGCACCTGGAATTGTTGAACCAAATCCAACGCAAGCACCTGGAATTGTTGAACCGAATCCAACGCAAGCACCTGGAGTAGTCGATCCAAAGCCGACTGAAGCACCTGGAATTGTTGATCCAAATCAAACTCAAGCACCTGGAGTAGTCGATCCAAATCCAACGCAGGCACCAGAGGTAATTGATCCAAATACAACTCAAGCACCTGGAATAGTCGATCCAAATCCAACGCAAGCACCAGGGGTAGTTGATCCAAATCCAACTCAAGCACCTGGAATTGTTGAACCGAACCCAACGCAAGCACCTGTAGTAGTTGATCCAAATCCAACTCAAGCACCTGGAATCATTGATCCAAACCCAACTCAAGCACCTGGAATTGTTGAACCAAATCCAACGCAAGCACCTGGAATTGTTGAACCAAATTTAACGCAAGCACCTGGAGTAGTCGATCCAAAGCCGACTCAAGCACCTGGAATTGTTGATCCAAATCAAACTCAAGCACCTGGAGTAGTCGATCCAAATCCAACGCAGGCACCGGAGGTAATTGATCCAAATGCAACTCAAGCACCTGGAATAGTCGATCCAAATCCAACGCAGGCACCAGGGCTAGTTGATCCAAATCCAACTCAAGCACCTGGAATTGTTGAACCGAACCCAACGCAAGCACCTGGCGTAGTTGATCCAAATCCAACTCAAGCACCTGGAATCATTGATCCAAACCCAACTCAAGCACCTGGAATTGTTGAACCAAGCCCAACGCAAGCACCTGGTGTAGTCGATCCAAATCCAACTGAAGCACCTGGAATTATTGATCCAAATCCAACTCAAGCACCTGGAATTGTTGATCCAAATCAAACGCAAACACCTGGAGTAGTCGATCCAAAGCCGACTCAAGCACCTGGAATTGTTGATCCAAATCAAACTCAAGCACCTGGAATAGTCGATCCAAATCCAACGCAGGCACCAGGGGTAGTTGATCCAAATCCACCTCAAGCACCTGGAATTGTTGAACCGAACCCAACGCAAGCACCTGGAGTAGTTGATCCAAATCCAACTCAAGCACCTGGAATTGTTGAACCAAATCCAACGCAAGCACCTGGAATTGTTGAACCGAATCCAACGCAAGCACCTGGAGTAGTCGATCCAAAGCCGACTCAAGCACCTGGAATTGTTGATCCAAAGCAAACTCAAGCACCTGGAGTAGTCGATCCAAATCCAACGCAGGCACCAGAGGTAATTGATCCAAATACAACTCAAGCACCTGGAATAGTCGATCCGAATCCAACGCAGGCACCAGGGGTAGTTGATCCAAATCCAACTCAAGCACCTGGAATTGTTGAACCGAACCCAACGCAAGCACCTGGAGTAGTTGATCCAAATCCAACTCAAGCACCTGGAATCATTGATCCAAACCCAACTCAAGCACCTGGAATTGTTGAACCAAATCCAACGCAAGCACCTGGAATTGTTGAACCGAATCCAACGCAAGCACCTGGAGTAGTCGATCCAAAGCCGACTCAAGCACCTGGAATTGTTGATCCAAAGCAAACTCAAGCACCTGGAGTAGTCGATCCAAATCCAACGCAGGCACCAGAGGTAATTGATCCAAATACAACTCAAGCACCTGGAATAGTCGATCCGAATCCAACGCAGGCACCAGGGGTAGTTGATCCAAATCCAACTCAAGCACCTGGAATTGTTGAACCGAACCCAACGCAAGCACCTGGAGTAGTTGATCCAAATCCAACTCAAGCACCTGGAATCATTGATCCAAACCCAGCTCAAGCACCTGGAATTGTTGAACCAAATCCAACGCAAGCACCTGGAGTAGTCGATCCAAAGCCGACTCAAGCACCTGTAATAGTCGATCCAAATCCAACGCAAGCACCAGGGGTAGTTGAACCGAATCCAACTCAAGCACCTGGAATTGTTGAACCAAATCCAACGCAAGCACCTGGAGTAATCGATCCAAATCCAACGCAGGCACCAGGAGTAGTTGATCCAACTGAAGCACCTGGAATAGTTGATCCAAATCCAACTCAAGCACCTGGAATTGTTGATCCAAACCAAACGCAAGCACCTGGAATAGTTGATCCAAAGCCCACGCAAGCACCTGGAATAGTTGATCCAAGCCCAACTCACGCACCTGGAATAATTGTTCCAAATCCAACGCAAGCACCTGGTGTAGTCGGTCCAAATCCAACGCAAGCACCAGGGGTAGTTGTTCCAAATCCAACGCATGCACCAGGGGTAGTTGGTCAAAATCCAACGCAAGCCCCAGGAGTAGTTGATCCCAATACCAATTTCATTTGCAAATCTGTAGGTGTTTTTCCCAACGGAAATGATTGCAGTAAATTTTACCGGTGTTCGAAAATAGCGGGATTCGGTTTATTCAAAGTTGACCTCAACTGTCCGACAAATTATGTATTTAATCCTAAATCCGGAATATGTACAACGGATGGAACCGTTTGCACAAACAAGGTATTTAAATGTACCGCTTCCGGTATTTTCCCGGATCCATTGAATCCTAGATTATACTACATTTGTTTCTCGAATTTGTTCGGAGGATTTTATCAGTCGCATCGTGAATGTCACAAACAGGAAGTTTTCGTATCACACAAAAATCGTTGTGAAAAAGTAAAATTGCCGAAACCTGGCCTTGGTGAATCAAGTGATAGCAATGAGAGAGACAAATCGTACGGAAAACCACATCGTAGTGACGAAGAGCGAGATGATGAGAATGACAGTCAGAACGAAAAAGACAATAAAAGAGAAGAAGAAAATCATTCAGTTGAACGAAAGGAGTCAAAGGGAGATAGCAAAGACAAGTCGCAAGTGGATTCTAAAAATGAGTCGAAAGGAGATAGTAAAAACAAGTCGAAGGCAGACAGTAGAGACAAATCGAAGGAAGATTCTAAAGATAAGTCAAAGGAAGACAATAGGGACACGTCAAAAGAAGATTCTAAAGACAAGTCCGAAGAAGACAATGAAAATAAGTCAAATGAAAAGGTGAAAGACTTCGAATGTACAGAAGAAGGAACATTTGCCGATCCAAAGGAAAATAACAAATTCTATGTTTGTAAATACAAAAACAAAGAGAAAAACAAGTTTAAAAAGAATCATTTAAAGTGCCAAAAGAACTACATTTTTGATGCTGACGAAGAGGAATGTGTTCGCAAATAAATTAGAAACACACCGAGCTCAGAAAATATTGATTGAAGATTTCAGTACTTGAGGGAAATGTTGTGTCATTTTTGTTATTTTTAATTTGTTTGGTGTTTTTCTTTGGTTTGTTACGTGCCGTTAGTGCTATATTGTCATCTCTCTCGAGTTAACCATAGATTTAGATAAAAAATCTTTCATCTTACTTCAAACATAAAATAAATATTTAGTTACAAGCATTAACTAGTTTTTTCCTTGAAAAGCGACTTGCAGTATATCCCAAGTAGAAAACATTTGAGCCATAATTTTTTTTACAGAATTACTTATTTACAACAGAATTTTTAATCACTCACAAGACGTTCACAAAAGTGCCGATTTAAATTTTTTCTTAGATTTTTTTGATTTACTCGTTATTTGTTAAAAATAAAAAGAATAGGTACGAAAGTATCTCCGAGTGGTGTATTATATTTTTCATGCTTCATATGGGGTGCGAAAGTAAAAAAAATT
>CM055403.1:107634370-107653829 GCA_029228625.1 Pseudolycoriella hygida
ATAACATTTTTCTGTTAGCGACCATATATGAGCTGTACAGGTGTAAGAAAAATGGTCTACCAACGGGTGGCGAAAAACAATTTTGTTTAATATTTTCGCAAAGATGAATCGCTTTGATCTGAAACTTATATATTACGTAGATCTCATTGATACAAAAAGTGTGGATGCCTATTTGCTTGGAAGGTGAAGGTGTCTGAGGATCTGGAGGAGTTTTTAGTCGAAAAAATGGAAATTTTGAAAAGCTATTTAAAAAAAAAACTCCAGCGCCGGTCTAAAGGCTAATAGGTGTGGTTGTTTAGGGACTCTCTAAAACGATGCTAAGTAATCTGGACTAGGACTGGAGTGAGTTAGAATACGCGAAAAGTTGAAATGTTACACTGCCGGGAAGACTTTGGAGGTCGGTGATCTACGCGCAATGCTTAACTGTTCTCAATCTATTTTTAAAATGACACTCCACAACATAGCTTTGGGCAAAAATTGTATTTTTGACGAACCTCCAAATACCTAAAGTGATTGCTACTCTGCCGGAGAATGTGCCTGAAAACGCTAATATGTCTTGAAATTAGGACCTTATCTATGTAAACTAAATATACTTTAAAAACATTTTTTTAATTCTATTGACATACAAAATTTGATGAAGACTTACGAGCCATCAGAAGAAATCATCTCTTGTGGGTTTTATCACACATCAAATAAACAAAATTCTCCTTCCTCCCAAACCGCATTAAAAAATTTTCATCACAACCTCAGCCGAGCTTTAACTCGTTTCTTACCCAAAGACTCAAAGTAAATTCATCAATGAATGCTAAAGTTAAAGTAAATATTTGTACGACCAGAGTCTCATAATCTTCCCTTTCCTATGGTGCATCACGTTAAGTGGAAAATCAAGATGAAAAAATCTGTTTCATTCTCGGGGTACAGTGGTGGTCTTAGGCTAGCATGGTCTAGCCATTGTCAGTCGGTTCCACTGTCTCTTTTCCCGATACAAGAGAAAATTTTTGTTATGAGTTTTTTCTTTGCCACCCGTGAGGCAATGTTGATGCGTCGTAACGATTATAGATTGTCAGCACTTGTTACAAAAACACTCAAGAAGAAAACATGCTTCAAGCATAAAACAACACGGTTGGGTTCCAATAGTCTGAAGTTCAATGCAAGTGATCGCCTGAAAATCTAAAAAATCTAAAAACAAACAGAGTTTTTTTTGCTCTTCCCTTACCCAACAAACATTTCACGTTAAGTGAATAAAAAGAAGCAAAGAAACTGTTTCAACCTCGGGGCTCAACAGCGGTCAACGGCTAGCATGATCTAGCCATCATCAGTCGCTTCCGTTGACCCCTTCACGAGACAGTCATAAAACAACTTTTCAGCACGCGTCAGTGTTTTATGTTTTGGGAGAAATTACCTGTTAAACAGGAAAGGCCTCAATTTAGAAAAAATCAGAAAAAACCCACTATATCACTCAGAATCCATTCATTTATCCACAGAGAAAAAATACACATTCATTTATACAAAACAAAATCCTTATCAGACTCAATAGAATCCTCTCACTGAAATTCCAGAAGTTGTGTTCGTATTTTTATCTATTTGGTTTACACAGATAAAGTCTTAATTTCAAGACATATTAGCGTTTTCAGGCACATTCTCCGGCAGAGTAGCAAGCACTTTAGGTATTTGGAGGTTCGCCACAATTTTTAGCCAAAACTATGTTGTGGGGTGTCATTTTAAAGGAAAAGACTTCAACTTTTCCAGAAAAATAGATTGAGAACAGTTAAGTATTGCGCGTAGATCACCGACCTCCAAAGTCTTCCCGGCAGTGTAACATTTCAACTTTTCGCGTATTCTAACTCACTCCAGTCCTAGTCCAGATTTTAGCATCGTTTTAGATACTAGGGACCATGGCCTAAACAACCACACCTATTAGCCTTTACGCCGGCGCTGGAGGTTTTTTTTAAATCGCTTTTCAAAAGTTCCATTTTTTCGACTATAAACTGTTCCAGGTCCTCAGACATCTACATCTTCCAAGCAAATAGGCATCCACCCTTTTTGTATCAATGAGGTCTACGTAATATATAAGTTTCAGATTAAAGCGATTCATCTTTGCGAAAATATTAAACAAAATTGTTTTTCGCCACCCCTTGGTAGACCATTTTTCTTACAGCTGTACAGCTCATATATGGTCGCTAACAGTAAAATGGTATTCTACGGATTTCTCGGATTGGTCCAAGGAATCAATGGGCCAATAATCACAAAAATCGCTGAGGTGTTGTATTTCAGTTTCATACAAACTGTTCGAAGAATTCGCAGATTGACTCTAAATGGTAAAGTGATGAATTGCGAAAAACTTTTCACTTACTTATTATTCAAAAAAAGGTAAATCATAACAAAAAACTTCTTCGAAGGTAAAGTGTGACGCAGTCCGTAAGTCCATTTCCAAAAACATAACCAAAGACCCGTACGTATCAGAATAGATGTGACAAACAAAATAGATGTGGCAAAGTGACTCGAATGTACCTAAATATACAAATAAGCAAAGAATCCAACGTTTTCTTTTCTTTTATAACTGTAAGAATTTCAAAGATCCATAGAAATTACCCAAGGTAATGTCAAAGGCCCTACCGAAGTACGTCTCAGACCATTCAAATCTAGAAAAGCTTATATCCAAGGACTAGGTCGTTTTTCCCTAAAACCCAGAAACACGTGTTATCTAAAATTTTATTGTCTACAACTTTGTCCTTGGAAGCAACTTTCTACCTCTCATAGTTCTGGAGATCTGGGTCATCCTGCCCAATTATGGAAGTGGCCAGATACCAGGATAGAGGTGTGCGCCGAAAATAGGGTCACGCCGATGCCTCGCCGCCGCCGACAAAAATTTGTTCAGGCCGCCGACGCCGCCGACCATGTTTCGTCAGCGCGTGTAAAGTGAAAAATACATTTTTATATGAATTTTTTACAATCTACTGAGCTTGAAGTCTCAAACATTACCTTTTTTTGAAAATATTTTAAAAGTTTCTTTATTTTGACGGATTACCAATGTACAAAGGGTTCTAAAGGGAAAATGGTATTTACATTTATAGAAATTTCAATTAGTTCAGAATTGGCAGTAGCAGTGACGTGTGTGCGTTCCTGATTGAAAAATTTTCAAATAAGTAACTCCTTAATATCTGAATCTATCGAAAAAAAAATTTTCAATGAGACTTTTCATACGAAATTGTACTTTCTTAGTTCGACAGATTTAGACGTTTAGACATTAGTTGAAATGAAAATTGAAATTTAGAACTTTCAAAAGCGGGGAGCAGCTAATCTGGATTTTCCATCGATTTTTTTTCAGTTGTTTTTTAAATATTTAGACTTTTACGAAGAACGACGCTCTTCAAGAAGGAGTTTTTGGGTTTACCACGATGTTTGTAGCCAGTCGAATTTGGATTCGATAGTTGTGGTTTAAAAAAGACAAATCCAAAAAAAATTGTCTGTCTGTCCGTCAACGCGATAATTCCATTTTCAAATTTTTTTCCCCCTGAAAGGTATTCTGATATGGGCATTTTTCGACCAAGTGCCGCCGAGCTGAGGCTGAGTAAGTGTTTTCCGATTTTGATAAATCTAGTTTTAGTCGATAGTCGATAGATGAATACCCAACAATTTATGAAAGAAAATTTTTCAGTTTGGACCCTTGGACTTTCTTAATTCTTTATTTATTTGAGAAGTAACCGAAGGCCTAACAGCATTAAAAAAATTGGGGGAGATGCTTCTACTTAAGGCCACATGTGGGTACAAAAATTGTCCATAAGTTTAGCCCCCTAGAGCAAAAAAATATTTTTGGCTATGTTGCTGAGAAAATTAAGTGAAACTTTTTTGTCTATGAATGTATGGGTCCTAAGCCTCGAGTATGGGTTCGACTGATTTAATGGGGATTCGTACGGGTTTTTTAATATTGGCTTTTGGGCAACCTCCAATGCATTTTGCTTTTATTTCTTTCTTTGTTTTCAAAATTTAATTTAATTTAATTTGTTTTTTTTTTTTTATTTTAATTATTTTAAAAGTGTTTATTTTGTTGTTCGCTCGATGCGACTTTATTTTTTTCAGAATATCTGCACCTCATTCGAAACTCTCCGCACTTCGAAAAGAGTATTCTCAATGAGATTTTCATATAAAAAACTACCTCGCTGGGCCTATCTTCAATGTACGAGAGATCAATGTCCCTGGAATATGACGGCATTGCCCATACAAGTGAGACATAATATTCCAGCACCATTCACCACTCGTCCAAACACTTCACTGGGGTTTTGATGGAGACTTTTTTACTCGGGTAGTACACAAGTAGAAATGACCTGGTACAGATTCGTTACAAACTCTAATTTCTCTAAGTGACTTTTTGAATATCTGCAATTTTATTTTATTAACGTAACGTAATTTAGCATTATTTAAGGAACTAAAGATTGGTTTTGGAAATATGTGCAAGTTCTCTCGATTTTACAATAAAAATGTTGCAGTCAAAATTTTCGAGACCTGATTCGAACTGAAAAACTAAGTTAAATATGGGTCTGAAATTCCCGAAAACGTTGAATTATATTTGAGATTTTTTTAAAATCTGTTCTACTTGCCTCCAAAATAGAACGTTATCACCTCTCTAGTGGCATTTCCGATTCATTGAACTTTTCATTTTATATGTCAATTTAAAACAGACACGCCGACGGCGCGCCGCCGCCGTGCCGCCGATGTTTTGTAAACTTCAGCGCGCCGCCGCCGACTAAAAATTTATCACGCCGCCGCCGCCGATCATTTATATATCGGCGCACACCTCTATATCAGGATTGGGCCATATCTCCCCAAAACCCTGAAACGCGGTTTCGCTTAAATTTAATTCTCTATAACTTCGTCTTTGGAACCAACTTTCTAACTCTCATAGTTCTGGAGATCTGGGTCATCCTGCCCAATTATGGAAGAGGCCATATACCAGGATTGGGCCATATTTCCTCAAAACCCTGAAACACGTGTTCGCTTAAATTTAATTCTCTATAACTTCGTCTTTGGAACCAACTTTCTAACTCTCATAGTTCTGGAGATCTGGGTCATCCTGCCCAATCATGGAAGTGGCCATATACCAGGATTGGGCCATATTTCACCAAAACCTTTAAACACGTGTGCGCTTAAATATAATTCTCTACAACTTCGCCTTTGGAACCAACTTTCTAACTCTCATAGTTTTGGAGACCTGAGTCATCCTGACCAATTATGGAAGTGGCCATATACAGCGAACCGTATATAAAAACGGACAAGTCGAATTTTAAACAATGGAATTTCATTGTTCAAAATTTTACTTGTCCCTTCTTATATTCGGTTCGCTGTACCAGGATTGAGTCATATTTCCCCAAAACCCTGAAACACGTGTTCGCTTAAATTTAATTCTCTACAACTTTGCCTTTGACGGAGATTTGATGAAGATTTACTCATATTGCATAGTTAAGGAAATACAGACGAAAAACTGTTTTCGTATATGGCCAAGAATCTCAATTTGGTCCATTCCATTGGTCACAGTGCCCAGGCATCTGACCCGATTCTTACAAAATTCCCACTTTTGTGACATCAAATGCTTTCATTTGACACCTAAATGAGGAATTTCCGTGCTATACTTGCTGAGATATTTGCAAAAAAGCTTCACCGACCCTCGAAAAATCATGTTTTTGGTCTCTTCCTCGACCATATCTCCGGAACCACTTCATCGATTTTGCTCATCTTCGAACTTGAATCATGGGAGGCATGTACCTTTCAGGGGAAAAAAGTTTAGGCTGATCGGCTGAGCCGTTTGGAAAAAAAGTGGAGACGGACAGACAGACGGACAGACGGACATTTTTTTTATTGCTGATTTGTCATCTCTAGACGATAATAGATACATTCCCCCACCTCCCACCTCGATTTACCCCATGTTACAATAAAATTGTTTGTAGTAAACGTATAGGACCTTTGTACTTCGTACGGGTCCAATTATTGATATCGTCAGAGGAGACCCTTTCGCTGATAAGACGCAAAAATTTTTTAATCTTAGATGCAACTCATTACGCATTACTTTTACTATGAACGTGTATGCTCTTATTTGAATTATTTTGTCATTGACGTGACGCTCAGACATTAACACATCTAGAACAGTTGCGTTATAGAGATCACAACAAAAACCCTTTTAAAAAGGAAATGTGACGCAAGTCGTTGTCCCTTCTTCCAAAACAACTGATATCAATTTGGGTGACGCTGAACGCTTCGAAACGCAAAAAAACTTTCAAAATATTTTCACATTTGATTAAAAAAATAAGTCACAAATGCCGGACACTGATGTTATAGTTTTTCTGTTCTTTCAGCTTTCACACCGCAAAAATTTGACTTGAATGTAGGAATGTATGTAGTATTTTTGTACAGGAAGTCAAATTTTTGCGTATAAAAAGGAGTCCCACTCTTGCTGCCACTGTCTCAGTGATTCGGCTCTTAATTTCGTCCTAAATGTTTTGGTAGTTTGACCCTCCATTCTCTTCTTTCTATGACATTCACTGTCTTCTGTCAGCGTTATGCATATGGGCATCGTCCCGGCTATAACACATACCGCTTCTAAGGATATTGTTCGATATGCGCTTGCTACTCTTATACTTGTCAGCCTCTGGGCTCTATTAAGCCTTCTCCGATTCTTCTTCGTATCTAGCGCCTGTATCCACGCTGGTGCTCCGTAGCGCAATATCGATAGGGTGACACTTGCAAGGAACCTCCTTTTGCTGCTGCGCGGTCCAAAGCCGTTTGGCATTATTCTGGCCAATGCTGCGGTGGCTTTCATTGCGTTTTCGCACGTGTAGTCCACATGGCTATTAAAATTTCTGCGGTCGTCCAGCACAACTCCAAGGTATTTTAATTGGCGAGTGGATGTTATTTCTTCCCCGTCAATGTTCAAAATGATTCGTTCGGTTTTTCGGCAGTTACTTACTAGCATGATCTCAGTTTTTTGGTGGGCCAGCCTCAGCCCCGCCGTTGTCATCCAGTCTTCGACAGTTTCTAGCGTATCCATCGTAACCACCTTCATCTTCGACGTTCCGGATACCGTGAGGATCAAGTCGTCGGCAAAAGCAATCGTCTTAGCACATCTTGGCAGTTTCAGCCTCAGCGCTGTGTCATACATAACATTCCACAGCGTTGGTCCTAATATGGATCCCTGTGGTACTCCAGCTGTGATGTCGACTGTCTTTTTCCCTTCATTAGTATCGTACGTTAGTACTCGTCGCTCGAAATAGCTTTTCAGTATCTTACAGAGGTAATCGGGGACTCTCATGACATGTAGCGCCTTGGCTATCTCTATCCAGCTTGCGCTATTAAAGGCATTTCTAACGTCTATCGTCGTTATAGCACAGAAGCGGTTACCCCGTATTTTTTGCTTCCGCGCCTTGTCGGTGGTCTCTATGACTTTTTTAATGGCCTCAATCGCCGATCTCCCTTTTCGAAATCCGAATTGTTCGTCCGACAGTCCGTGCTCGCCCTCCGTGTGTTTTCTTAGTCTATTCAGGATCGCGGTTTCCAGTATTTTTCCCAACCCGTCCAACAAGCATATAGGTCTATATGATGATGGCTTGTCTGGCGGTTTCCCTGGTTTTGGTATTAAGACCAGCTTCTGTTTCTTCCATATTTGAGGAAAATATCCGTCGTCGAGGCACTTCTGCATTGTCAATCTGAGCATGTTAGGCTTTGCGCATGCTGCTGTCTTCAGAGCTATATTGGGGATTCCATCTGGTCCTGGCGCTTTGTTATTTTTGGCTTTTGTGCAGCCATCTGGATCTCTTCTACAGTGATCGACCGTTCAAGTCTGTCTTCCGCTTCATCGTCATAAGGAGTTTGCGGCCATGTGATCTGTTCGTGCTGTGGGAAGAGCTCTCTCACAATGACACCTAGGCTATCCGGGCACTTTTCTTTTGGCCACAATGTACCTTTCATCATCGTCATTACTGTTCTGAACACTTTGCCCCTATATATAGATATTCCTTAAAAACTTCTTGATCGAAATTTCCGGTTCTCCATCTTCGCTCTCCTCTATGAGTCATCTGTCTTGTTGCCTCTGTACCCTTTTTCACGGTGTACCTCAATGCCTGGTGATCGCTGTGTGTGTAACTTTCGTCGACTCTCCAGTTCAGACTTGGAACTAGTACTGGACTGCAGAATGTCACGTCAATAATCGACTCTCGCCCATTCTTGCGGAATGTAGTTGCATTTCCCACGTTTGCCAGAACCACATTTAATCTAGCTAGCGCTTCTTGCAGACTGAAGCCTCTATCATTTGTGAATCTACTACCCCACTCAACTGCCCATGCGTTAAAATCACCTCCAATATGAACTGGGTTGAGTCCCGTCAGTTCTCCTGTGAGTAAATCTAACATTCGTTCAAACTGCAGAATCGTCCATCTTGGTGGTGCATAGCAGCTGGCAATATACACTCCATCAATTTTCGCTATCACGAATCCTTCGTGAGCGTCTGATACAACTTCTTGTATGGGGTACTTGCCCGTTGTCAATATTGCGGCCATCTCGGCTCTGTCAGCAGCCCATTTACCGTTGTTTCTATATACACGGTACGGTTCTGAAATAATCGCTACGTCACATTTTTGTTCCGCTGAGGCTTGCCACAGAAGTTGTTGTGCCATGTCACAATGATTTAGATTTATTTGTATCACTTCCATTCTTGTCCTGTTTTAGATTTAAGCGCCTGTTTAAAGACTGGACATCTCGCTCCACCAGTCACGTGGTGCAAATCTAGAATCTTATCGACTTATATTTTGTAGATTTGCAAAAAAAAATTAGGAATTTCATCAAAAAATGGCCAAATTTCACTTTTGAAAATTATATCATTCCAAATCTTTGCAAATCCTTTAAACAAATGTTTGGAACAAATGTGATATATTTTCGACATGTTTGTCGGCATAATCTAACTTCTGGCGTTTTTAGATTTTCAATGTATGCTTTGTGCGTTTCAATACATGGTATGCATTTACACGTTTGATTTAGATAACAAATTTTTTTGTTGGCGGCTAAATATTTTGGAAATTCTGATTTTTAGAAAGAAAATCGACACTCATATTGAAGTAACTACAAATATTTTGAGCACAAAAGATGATTTTGTATAAGTGTGTGAGTGTTGTTTGTCGATTACAGATTTTAAGAAAGAAGAATTTTCAAATATTCGCTTTTTGATTTTGATGCTCAAAATTAATTCGTGACATAACGAAGAAATAGTTGTTTGTGTATCTAGTTTGGACGACTTATTTAGTTTTCGGAACAATTTCGTCTGATCATTTTGCTGAGCAAAATTTGTGATTTAAGGCAACGAGAACAATTTAGAATTGAAAAACAATTGAAAGCCATACGACTTTTAAAAAATTATTTGATAATGTATATTTTTTTATGCGCAAAGGAAACGGCTATAATGCTCAAATGAATTTTCGTATACAAAATTGAATCTCAATTTATATTAGGCCGATGTCACGGATTCATGTTCTTGACTATTGGCTTATAATTTGGAAATCGCATTTTGGCTAATTCGCCTCTAACAGAACATTGCGAAATTCCGCTGTTTTTACGGAATTGAGTCTCATGTTTTCGCAAAGTTGGGTAATTTGTAATCAGACAAGTCGGATCGAAGAGCGCCACTATATGATCGTATGAAAGAGTTCGAGATTCTTGCTAGTCGATTCAGACCTCTTAGAAAAGGCGTCCATCTTCGTTCCATGCGGTTGTAAAAGGCATTTAAGTTTCCATCTCTAACAGCTAGCGATTGCTCGAACTTTGAATAAAATTTTACAGTTACAACTTAAGAACGAATTTTATTACAAAACAGCTTGATCCAGTCAATATAATTTTGAACCTTTAACTAATTAGTTTGCATAAGAATGCATTAGTACGAATGCGACAGAACATCATACGATGAAAGAGACGCATTTGTTCAAGGTGCTGCTCGTACTTTATGATAAATTGACTGGATCAGCTATTTTCCGCAACTCCCTGCATTCTGTTGAAACGTGGATTCACTCTTTTATTTTTTTTTTTTTTTCATATAAAAACTGTTCACTTTGATAGTTCGTCGTCCATTTATTAAATGAATATCTGCCATATTTATTCACAAATAGAAATAAGCCATTGTAAGAAATATAAACTTCTCAATGTTATTGGCGTTCCCAGCATTTAAATTGTAATATTTCACTGTAAAAGATTTTTATTGCTTTTTCCAACGACACTTCTACAATGCTTTCCTTAAAATTTTTGTCTACAAAACAATTGTTTTTGTGTACTGTCCAACTTTAGTAACTGACTTAATGGTTGACCATCCACTTTGATAGTTGCTCATCGATTATGAACATTTACTATCCGAATTTATAGTTATTTTCCATTCGTGAACAAATAATTAAACTCGTGCGATTACGGACCTCGCTTTGCTCGCCCCGCAAACTTCGCACTCGTAAAAGTTTTTAATTAGTTTTTCCAACGATACTTCCTCAATGCTTTATTTAAAATGTTTTTTTGCAAAACCATTATTTTTGTGTACTATCCAACTTGATCGTCGACCATCCGCTTTGATAGTTATTTTCTACTTGAGGACATATAATTAAACTGGGCAAGTGCAAACGTCGCACTGATCGACAGTTTATCATTTTTTTTTTTTATTATTTATTTGTCATCTAAGAACCATGATCGGTGCTCCCACCATACTCCCGGGTTGAAATTAGACTAGTTACAAACGTCGTGGTAAACGCAATAGACTCATTTCGAAGCGCTACGTTCTTCATACGGGTCTAAAAAATGTCCATCCGTCTGTCTGTCAACACGATAACTCGAGTAAAACTGAACCGATTTTTTATTTATTTATTTATTTCATCAATGGCCGAAGCCCACTGACTGAATACAAATAAGTATGACAAAAAACATAAATTACGAGCAGAACCAGAAGTGAGCTACCGACCCAGTCGACCCGTCGCGTCGGAGTCAGTAGCCACCTCTGCTCATCGTCATTATTAACAATTATTAGACGAAAATAGAAAATAGATCGACGCTCTATCAAGCACCAACGTCTCGTGCAGTCAATGGTCCACCTAAAACAAAAATGATTAGTGGAAACTAGTCGACTAGACTAGCTGTTTTTGCAAGTCGACGTGACTTAGAGTTACATTTGAGAGTCGTGAGACCCGAGTTGACTAATCAGATTCTGATTAGAGTGAGAATTATAGGTTCAGTTTAAATAAAGATAGAATCATATTGACATTGATTATGAAATTCTGGTCTTACCATTCAGTTTATACGCAATTTTTAACTTCCTGAGAGTCATCTTGAACGATACACGTGGTATGTTTAGAAACCAAAGTAGTGAAATGCGGTTAAATGCCATGCACATGTTATTGATTAGGTGTGGGTCTAGATCTAGAATTACGAATGACCTTGCTTTTAATTTTAGGTGCGTCGATATTGCCATTCATCAGATCGGATACAAAAAGTGCGCAGGCATTAATTCTGCGTCGGCCGAGTGTTTCAATGTTGATTGAATCGCACCTCTCAATATATGAACGAAGCTTGTGGTTTTCGTCCCGTTTGACCGTCCGCCTCAGTGCGTACATCAAAATTTTTTTCTGAATTGATTCAATTCTGTCAACAAATGTGTCCTGATAAGGATGCCAAACAACTGAAACATATTCTAAGTAAGAACGGACATAGGCAAAGTATATACTTTTTAAAGTTTTAATATTTTAAAATTCCTTACAAGTTCTCATGACGAAGCCAAGCATTGAGTAAGCTTTTGCAATTATATATTCAATGTGTTTACTGAATGTCAATTTTTGGTCCAAGAGGACTCCCAAATCTTTAATTACCTTAACACGAGTCAACACAACATCGCCGATATTGTAAACGAACTCAATTTTGGATCTCTTTCGAGTGAAGGAGATAACCTTACACTTATCGACGTTCAAATAAAGTTGGTTGATTTTGCACCACTGTAGAAACCTGTTCAAGTCACGTTGGAGAGCACTTGCGTCAAGAACATTTTTGATTCTAGCGAAAATTTTCAAGTCGTCAGCATACATTAAGTAAACTGAAGAAGAGAAGACTTTAGTAGCATCGTCCATGAATAATAGGAACAATAGGTGGCCCAGATGGCTACCTTGAGGAACACCAGAGGTTACGTTGAACATTCGAGAGGAGCAATTTCCTAATTTGACGAATTGTGAACGCCCATTAAGATTGGATGCAATCCATGCTAACAGGTTTGAATGAACATCCATTTGGTTAACTTGGATAACTTGATACAAAGTTAACTATCAATTAGACAGTCAATCTATTAAGTTCTATCAAGTTCATACTTCATAGTCAGCAATCAAGTTGATAGTCAACAATCAAGTTGATAGTTAGTCAACAATCAAGTTGATAGTTAGTCACCAATCAAGTCGACAGTAAGTCAACTATGCAATGCAAAATACAAACAAGACGATAAAATACAATCTATCACGTTTTTAGTTAGTCGACTATCAGGTTGTGCTAATACCTCCACTTCTTGATTATTTTTTTAATTCTTCAAAAATTTCTTTCTAAGACATTTTTTGAGTTCTTACTGAGCTTTTGAAGTTTGCCCTACAAAAGCTGATTCTCGACTGATAGAAATGTTTACTCCCGCTTCGTTTTTATACTTGACTATACGCTTGATAGATGACTATCAACTTCATTGTTGATAATAATGACGGAGATGGCTTCTGGTCGAAATATGCGTAATAAACGATGAAGTAATTTGTCGAGGTTTCTTATTTATCATCGCCCCACGGTAGTAAGGGGCCGTGACGCAAGTCTTACACGCCAAAAAATTCACGAGAAATTTTTTCGTAGACTAAGGAACATATATACAGAAACTTTTTGACTTCCCCCCCGAGCGACGTACCCCCCGGAAAATATTTTTCCCGGATTCTACGAAAAATTTTGCTATTTTGTGCGGAAATGGACTCAAATCGAATATTTTTAACTAGTTAATTTGGTAAACCTTTCTTTCTTTCTTTGTGGCAATTTTTTTTTGACGTTGTAAGGTTTTGAAAGTTTCATTAAATGTATTCCGTATCTCTAGAACTATGAGAGTTAGAAAGTTGGTTCCAAAGGCGAAGTTATAGAGAATTAAATTTAAGCGAACACGTGTTTCAGGGTTTTGGGGAAATATGACCCAATCCTGGTATATGGCCACTTCCATAATTGGTCCCAGGATGACCCAGATCTCCAGAACTATGAGAGTTAGGAACATATATACAGGAATTTTTGACTTCCCCCCCCCCCCCCCCTGAGCGACGTACCCCCGGAAAATATTTTTTCCGGATTCTACGGAAAATTTTAGGCCGAAGTGCCTTTTCACTCATTAAAATCGGTTCAGTCGTTCCGGAGATATGAATTAAACAATTTTGCTTTTTTGTATGGAAATGGACTCAAATCGAATATTTTTAACTAGTCAATTTGGTAAACCTTTCTTTCTTTCTTTGTTTGTTTGTCAATTTTTTTTTTTTGACGCCCCACAAGAAAAAATCCGTATTAATTCGGTTCTCTTGTGCACAATAGAACTTAATATGTATGTCTGGCATTTGTGACGCGATTTTTTGAACTCAACCTAATTTTGTTTAAAAATGTTTGTTGCGAATCCAAGCTTAATGCGTCTACCCCCTCCGATTTCAGAACTTTTGTAACTGGAAGAAAATAGTTTTACCTAAGATATTTAATCCGTCACACTTTTCTGATTTCACAGCTTTTGTAAGCAGACATAAAGACTTGCGTCACATCTCCTCTGTAAGAGATTTTTTGAGGATAGCTCATATTTTTGACAACTTGATAGTTGGCTATCAGTTTGATAGTTGACTATCAACTTGATAGTTAGCTATCAGCTTGATAGTTGCCCATCAACTTGATAGTTGACTATCAATTTGATAGTTCACTCTCACCTTGATAGTTGAGTATCGACTTGATAGTTGGTAGTTGACTACCAACCTGATCGTTGACTAATCACTCAATAGTTGAGTATCAGCAATCAACCATAATCTACTATCTACTATGAAACTCTCAACTATCAAATTATTATTAACTATCAGCTATTATTAGCAATTAGCTACAAACTATTAAAATATCAACTAACAACTGCCCCAGTATCAATCCAATCGGAATCGTTTTGAAGTGCTCAGGCGCTATTTCTTACTTTGTCACTATAGGAGATAAAACAATTTAATTGACTAAAACAATTCTAATAGACTCTGGCGATAACTTCGTACGAGTCTAAAAACCTACTTTCTCTGCAATGTCTACCAGATAAGGATCAGAGTGGGTCAGCTGACCTGAAGTTTTCAGGTTAGGTTCAGGTCGACATTTCCTCAGCCTGAACCTGACCTGATGATATCAGGTCGAACCTGAATTGAACCTGATCAACCTGTTTGACCTGAAATTAAAGGTCCACACAGTTCAGGCTTAATGCGACCCGACTCAGTTTCGACGTAAACTGTTTCCTGATCATTTTTAACGAAAAAATTATCAAAGTAGTCATACCTATGAACTGCTTCAAAAAATAAATTCTGAACCGTAGCTGAACCGAGCACTCTGAATCAAATCAAATTTTTTGCGCCTTAATAAATTAAATCTTTTATTTTTTCAAGTTGGTGATTTTCAGTTGTCAGTTTTCATTTCTATTTTTTTATTCGAAAACCTTTCTCGAATCAAATTTTTTTATTTTTAAATTCTAAGATGAATTTGCTATTCAACTTCAACAGGTATATTTCAGTTCTTTATTCATTTCACAGGAAAAAATTTTTTTGTAAAATGTTTTTGTTAGCTGGCTATGTCGTTATCATAACCTCAATAATTCCGAAGGCCCGTGCAGAGTGGCTAGAAAATTGAAACAAAGAATTTAGTTAAAATTGGCTGTTCTACAGCTTCGTGATGGCAGGAGTGGCTGAACAATTTTGTTGCCAATTGGTTAACCAAAACGTTGGGAGAACTTCACAGTCTGCAAGTTTAGAACAACATTGTGTTTGACAAGTAGACAATAAAATTTTGTAACACTTTTACTTGATTTCACAAGCCAAAAAATAAAAAGTCGATCACAGTATAAAATGTTTCCATTAGTCTGC
The DNA here is from genome assembly GCA_029228625.1 of Pseudolycoriella hygida. Classification (NCBI taxonomy): domain Eukaryota; kingdom Metazoa; phylum Arthropoda; class Insecta; order Diptera; family Sciaridae; genus Pseudolycoriella; species Pseudolycoriella hygida. The sequence goes on from CM055403.1 coordinate 107,649,511, forward strand.
GAAAGAAATGTGTAGTATTTTGCGGTCTTGTGAGAAGGGATTTCTTACCTAATTTAGACGGATTGGGATTAATGATGCTTGTACCAACTTTTAAGGCACATACATGCTCGTATTGTGTTTTGCTGCAACGAGCAACGTGTTGGTGTAACTAAATCTGCACCTCCGGAAAAATCTCGTTCCACTGACACAGAACCGCTTTGTACCGCGAAATAGTCCATTGCCATTTTGCTAAGATTTGGAAATTCCGTCACTTGAGCGCAACAGTAATCCAAAATATTAACATTGGCATTAGCCAGAGGAGTGTTGAGGTATTTTTGAAACTCTTTTGGCTGTTTAGTAACTTTTGTTCTTTTGTACATGTGGTCGAAAAATTCGTCCGACGGCTCTTCCTTCGGGAGCTCATTTTCATCATCGCCATTCGCCTCGTAATCTGATTCAAACAGTCCACAAATAGTTTCTTGAATTTCTTTCAGAGATTGCTTGGAATAATTGTGCTCTTTGAAGTAGGTCATTTTCAATGCCGGATTCAAGAAGGTCGCCACGTACGGTATACGGGATGTTTTAATTTGCGATTCGTTTTCGTATTTTTGTAGTTTCTCAAGACCGCGTCTAGCAGCATCTCCAATTGGACCAGTATTTTCCTCAATGAAAGTTTCTAATGACGCGAGTAGCCAGTTCAAAGTTGGTAAATAAGCCGAAATGGTAGGATGTCGCTCCATACTCATTAATTTTGTAGATCGATCAAATTTTTCCAACAACGTTTGTACACAATTAAGCGAGTTCCATTCACTTTCATGAATTACCAAATTTTTTAGTTTTTTTTCATTAAGGCACAATGCTCGCAAAGGAATTTTCAAGCGTTCAGCTCTTTTCAACATTTCATACGTAGAATTCCATCTGGTACTTACGTCAATTATTGGCACAAGATATTGCATTCCAAAGAACTCACAGTGTTTACTCAACTTCTGTCGCATCTGTGGTGACTTGCAAATCTTCTTAACGAGTTGGCGTAACTTCAAGATCGTCGGTTTAGGTTCTTCTTTCGACTTTTCATTGTCTTTTGTTGATTCCGGCTCTTCAATTTCATCTTCATCGTCTTCGTCAATAAATCCTGTCACGGTCAGTTCGCTGACATCCTATCGTGAAAAGCGTAAATAAATAGTTCTAGAGACATGGACTGTTATTGATGTACTGACCAGGTTATCTAAATGTTCGTAGGCATCGACATCATCGTTCAACGGTACCTTCAATGCTCCTAAAATGTCTTGAACACCCAAATTGATTATATGAGCCATACATCGAACCCGATTTTGAGGTGCAGACACTTTAACCCCCATTCGAATTCCGTGAGCTTGGAGCGTGTCCATTAGTGTGTCGTTTGAAGTTACATTATCCATAGTTACTGCTAATACTTTGGATAACGGAATGGCAAATCGGTCCAGGCATTGAAGAAAAATATCACAAAAGTGAGCTCCTTTATGTGATCCAACGACGTAAGTAAAATCAAGCAAAACTGTTTGATAGATCCAGTCAGAATTTATCCAGTGCGCTCTTATAGCCAAGAACGGAAGTCCGTTTTTCGATGTCCAGGCGTCCATGGTTACGGAAATTTTGCCAGGCGCATTGCTAAGACTGATTTTTACATACTTCACTTGTTCCTCATATTTCTTCATAATATCCCTTTTCACTGTTTCGCTGCAGATAGTGTCGGTTCATATTGCTTGTGCTTCCGTTATTTTTCGGAGAAATAGTGTACAATCTTTAAATCAAAATATTTTAAGTCTTGAATGTGTCTTGAAAAAGTATTGTAGGAACATACTTTTCACAGTAATTGCAATGTGCAACTTCGTTACCATTTTCATTTTTAATTGTGAAATGCTGCCAGACCGAACTAAATCGTTTCTTCTTTTTAGGTGGCGAATCCGTATCGGGAGTAGACTCATTTGGAGATGATTTTTCATTATTTATGGAGTGTCTGCTGTTGGTTATACTTTCTGGTTCTCTTCGAACTCGACCATCTTCTCGTCTTTGACTCGTACTAGCTTCTTCATCTTTGTTTGTAGGATACAATATATGTATGCTCCATCTTTGCATTTTTTTGCAAAAAGCAGAAAGCGAAAACGTTCTTTCGTCTACTTGATTTTTTCACAGTTCAACTTCTATCAACTTATTAAGTTACTAGTATACTAAGTTAATGATCGACGATTTGACTTGAAAATAGTGAAGTTTACTTTAGACTAACTTTAATCGACTCGACCAAGTGGCTTAGAAATATTTATTATCGTTCACATCGGGTATATCGGGTTTAACTGAACTGTGAAGAGCCTTACCTGAAATCGTTTGAATGCGTGAATTAGAGTTTAATGTTAATAAATTTAGAGTGTACTATTCGCACAGATTTGTAAGATAAATAATTTTTGTTTAGTTCAAATAATAGAATCAATGGGACAGTGAGTAGCACAATTCCAAAATTTCTTCAGTAAGTACTTAAGTTCTAGGTTTGATACTACCTTTATAGTTGACTCAATCATTTCCAAATATATGAAAATGTTGGGTAGTTTCATTGAAAACCTTCTACCTGCTCAGTACGACGTTTACTTGCTATAGCGAGTTTTTTACTAACTTGGTACAAGGTTTTCACTTTCATAGAAAACCTTGTATCTCCTCCGTACGACGTTTCTTTGTTATAGCGAGTTCTGTACCAACTGTAAACGGTAAGGTAAGGTAAGGACGTTTTTCTTCAATCTGCCACTTTGACTTTTCTTCGTTTTCTGTAATCACTAAAACAATCAAGTTTGTTGTTAAAAATAAATTTGCTGCTACTTTGCTAACTTCATTATCTTTACAATACTCGTTACAGCAAGGAAACGTCGAAACGAGCAGGTACAAAGTTTTCAATGAAACTAAAAACGTTGTACCATGTACCTGCAGATGTGCAAGCTCTCATACAAAAAGTAAGTATGGAACTGGGTTTGTTTCCAACATTTTCAAGTATTTGGAAATGATTGAGTCAACTATAAAGGTTGTAGCAAACCTTGTACCAAAATAAAGTATTAAGGATCTTAAGTCGTTATATCCTTACGTCGTTACGCAAGAAATTTTGGTTTTAGGCTTTCTTAACACACATACAGCGAGAGCATTTAAAACTGATCGAACATTACTTCAATCTTCAATTCAGTTGTTTTAATTATATTTTCTTAAAATAACCTGTGAGTTTCAGGTCAACCTGATCAAATTTTTCAGGTTTCACGTTACATTCAGGTCGGACCTGAATCTCAAAATCAGGTTCAGGTCAGTAATCAGGTCGTGACTTGACGTGAACCTGATCAGGTCGACCCTACTTGTTCAGATCCTTACTACGAGACGATTAGGCCAATATTGTCCATTGTCGTATTTTGTAAGGTTGTAAGTCTCACACATAATCTCTAATCTCAAAATATAATCTCTCTGAGATGATTGTCAACTTGATACTTATCTAAGTATCAACTTGATGGTTGTCCAACTATCAACTTGATAGTTGTCCAAGTTGGACTTAAGTTGGACCAACTTAATAGTTGTCCAACTATCAACTTAATAGTTGTCCAACTATCAACTTAATAGTTGTCCAAGTATCAACTTAATAGTTGTCTAACTATTAACTTGATAGTTGTCCAACTATCAACTTGATAGTTGTCTAACTATCAGCTTGATAGTTGTCTGACTATCAACTTGATAGTCGTCTAACTATCAACTTGAAAGTTGTCTGACTATCAACTTGATAGTTGTCTGACTATCAACTTGATAGTGGTCCGTTACTGCGACGTGACTGTGTAACTAGCTATAAACTTTATACATTTACATCCATAAGGGACTGTTACTGTTGGATTGAGCACACCATTTCCCATTTTCTCTATATATCATTCTACTACATTTCGATGTATCATTCTAATACTTTTCAAGTACTCCAGAAAAAAACAAAAAAAAAGTCTGTTTTTATGGAAAAAATTCCAGATCCGTAGTCCCACATAGCCCAACAACAAAAACCTTTTAAAAGGTAAAGTGCGACGCAGTCCCTAATGTCCACTTCCAAAATTAATGATATCAGTAGAGGTGACGCTTGCGCTGAAAATACGCATACATTTCCTTGACGACAACGTTACCCTGTGTTCAAGAAATCGCGTCACAAATGCGAGACCCAACGACGAAATAATTTTTCTGTACTTTCAGTTTTTACGCTGCAAAAACTTAACATTCGTGTCTTTTTGCGAAGATTGTTTTGAGTTTTAAATTTTTGCGTGTGAAAACTGAAAGTGTTGAAAAATTATTACGCTGGTGGGTCT
>CM055403.1:107663569-107678310 GCA_029228625.1 Pseudolycoriella hygida
CGTGTATGGATGAAGGCGCTGATATAGAATATTTGCAAATATCTTGTAAGCAATATTCAGCAGAGCGATTCCTCGAAACTTGCCACACTCCAATTTGTCACCTTTTTTGTATATGGGACAAAGTATGCTGGTCTTCCAATCTTCCGGTAACTCCTCGTCATTCCAGATGCGTATGATGAGCTCGTGCATCTCCATACATAGCGCGTTGCCGCCGTTCTTGAAAAGTTCACCGGGTACGTTGTCAGTCCCCGGGGCTTTGAAATTTTTGAGCTTTAAAAGTTCAGCTTCAACTTCTTGCATCGTTGGTTCTTCTATGTATGGTTGCGCAGTCTGAAATGGCAATTAGTCGTTTTCGTCGTCTCGGTTGAGCGGTCTGTTCGGGTTAAGCAGTTCCTTAAAGTACTCAGCCCATCTCGCGATACACCTTTCCTCATCTGCTAAGACCAATCCATGCTTGTCCTTACACAGCAAAGGTTGTTGACTGTAACCGTTTCTGGATTCGTTCACTTTCCGGTAAAAGTTCCGAGTCTCCTTCCGATTGCCAATCTTCTCAATTTCGATCAAAACTTCCTTGTCACGCTGTCGCTTTTTCCGTCGGAAGAGTTTTCTCTCGAAATTTCTTTTAGAACGGTACTCTTCCTGGCCAGCTCGAGTGAATCTACTTAGAGTTTTCAGGCGAGCTGCGTTTTTGTCGTCCATGGCCTTCTGGCATTCATCGTCAAACCAGATATTTCTTTTATTTCCCGTTCTCGTTCCCACTTTCTCTGCTGCGGCGCTCTCTACATTCCGTCTAATTTGATTCCACGCATCGTCTACGCTTCGTTGTTCGCTGACCATTCCGGCAATAATATTCGTCTCCAGCCTGTCGACATATTGACGTTTAATGTCTTCGTTCTGAAGTTTTTCCACGTCCCACCTTTCCAATGCCGGTTGTCGATTGTGTTGAACCGATATTCGAGACCTAACTGCCGCTCTCACCAGGCAGTGATCGGAATCTACATTCGGTCCTCTACAGCTTCTGACATTCAACATATTTGAACAGTGACGTGCATCTATCAAAATATGGTCAATCTGGTTTTTGGTTCGTTTATCCGGTGATACCCATGTCGCTTTGTGGATGTCTTTATGTTGGAAATAGGTACTGCTGACAACCATGTTTCTTGATGCTGCAAAATCAACCACCCGCGTTCCATTTTCGTTCGAGTTTTCGTGAAGGCTATGTGTACCGATTGTGGGACGATAAAATACTTCGCGGCCTATTTTAGCATTAAAATCTCCAAGCACAATTTTAATGTCTCGTTTCGGCGCTCCATCATATACATCCACCAGTTTCTCGTAGAATAGCTCCTTCACCTCGTTGTCGCTCTCCTCCGTAGGCGCATAAACGTTTATAAGAGTGTAATTGAAAAATTTTCCTCTTATCCGTAGAGAGCACAATCGCTCGTCAACAGGACTGAAACCAATCACCGCGTTTCTAGCTCTGCCGAGGACCATGAAGCCTGTTCCATACTCTCTTGGACTGTCGTTACTTTTCCCACTATAGTAGAACTTATAGTCGCTACTGGTCATGGTGTCCTTTCCAGGCCATCTCGTTTCTTGCACAGCTGTTATGTCAATTTTTGCCGCTCTTAGCGCACTTGTGAGAGATCTCAATCCTCCTGGCCGCAACAAAGATCTTACATTCCCTGTTCCTAATTGTAAATCGTTGTCCTTTTTCCGATGCTTGAGTCGTTGCCGTTTATCCTGTCCGATCCGAGGCTGTGTTGGGGAATTCATAACAAGACTGTTTTTACGGTGTCTGGGAGTTAGCCAAGCGCCCAACCTACTTTCCTCCTCCCGATGACCCGTAGGGAAGTCACCAGGTGGTGATGGTAGCCCATCTGACTAGGGCTGTGTATGCTGCCGTTGTCTCTTGCTGTTGAGATCATCCGCCACCATACTAAGTCGCCATCCCCTCTTGATAGCGCCTAGCTGCCTTCGGCCCTCCCTATACGTGCCGTTTAGGTACTACCCGAAGGCAGCCCCCCTCATCCTTATGCTAAGTGACCCACACTACTACACCAGGGTTGGTTACCTGATCGTTCATGCGGGTTGCTCACTATAACAGGTGTCACCACGGGTAGGATAGGATGTAGGAGTAGGTGGACAGAGGCTAAGGTACATAAAGGAGTACTATATTACGCTTAACACACCATTTGACACCCAATCTACACACTTTTGGGACAACATGTCCTACTTTTTCCCGATGAATGTGTCATTCGATTCCTTGTTCTATAGCAAGAAAAGTAATTTCTCATTTTTGGAAAATTTGATAACTCGGGGGAGTTAAGGTGCTCTAAGTAAGTGCATGTCAGGGGGTGATAAAAATGGTTTTTTGGCTATAACTCGTGTAAAACGAAATGAAATCAAATGAACTTTTATATGATGGTAAGCCCCAATGATATAAAGGTTTTTCATCATTGGAGTCCTAGGAGCCTTCCCCCACTCTTGAGTTATAATGAGATCAATGAATCTCATTACTATCGCGAAAGAACGCTCTACAAACCATTCACATTACTACTAACATTCATCTAAAATGCATCAAAACACCACTCATACTCTCCATAGTACAAAGCATTCCATTCGATGCTTCCCATCATACTTCCATTCTCAAAGCTAAATTAAATTACATTCGAAATGAGAATACTCCTCCGTCTATAAGCACATAAATAAATTCAAATCACTCAAAGCGATTTGACTCACATCACACACAGAATCGACTTCGATATTCGCAAAACATTCAAAATTCACTCCATCCATAAATCGAAGTTGTAGTGAAAAGGAAAACAGAGAACAAATTCAGCGTGCTTTATACGAGTTGTACTCAATAAAAGTACTTTGTTTTGTATAGAGTTTTTTTAGTTGAATCATTATTCTCTCATGCATAGCATGAAATACTTTGTACGCCAGCAATAAAGCATTTGTGAATAGAACACAATATCAAGTCAATGTGATTTCGTTGTTTCATTTTATGATACATAATTGTCGAGAGGACATATTTATCAAGAGAAGATTGTTCCTGATTGCTGACAGAGCATATTATTTTCGTACAATATTTCATACTCAATTGGAATATTTCATGCAAGTTCACGGACCGAGAGAAACCTAATTGGATGGTCGTTCATTGGAATTAGAAACGAGGACATAGAGAGACGTTGATTCCAGTATTTTCATAGTCGTTGACCCTTTACATTGAACGCCGATTTATCGCACGTAAGAGATTTGCGGGAAGAAGAATATTATCGTACGGAGGGATGTTAGATTCACATTCTGATGGTAAGAATTTTGATATCAATTCTAGTGAATGTGAGTGAAGTCGTATGGTATTCTCAAATATATTTAAGATTATATTCGTATGTGCATTCGTGGCGTCGAGCCAACCACGGGGCACAATTCATCCTCAACCGGGATTCCCCGCGCATTTTTTTAGATACATAAGTGCGCGCCTAGACATTACTTTATTTTTTTATATTTTATTTTATGATATTAGTTAGTGACATTATCTATTAGTGCTACGGCTAGTTTTCAATTTAGTCCGTTTGTCGAATCGCCGCGAAAATTAAAGAAATTTTCACGTCCGAGCAAAGGACGCCATCATTTTCAATTTTCCCGCCCTTCGCAATCGAGGTGAAATTGCATACCGTTACAAAGAAAATCAAAAAGCGTACCGCAGTTTAAATAGCTAATTAATTAAAGATAAATCGAATCGTGAGTTACATTATCAATTAAATTTATATTCCGGTAATGCCGGATAGACATTGTAGTCCGGGGATCCACAAAGACACAAGCTGCATAGAGGCCATCAAACGGGCATAGGGACCGTCCAATGGAAATGCGGAAGGCGAGTGTAATTGTGGAAAACTGGGTGATGAGTGTCTTATGGCATTACTGGCATACTTTAGCTTATTATTGATCGATTTTCTGTTTGTGTTGTAGATTGATTTTTTTATCAGCAACTTAAAACCCGACTTTACGTTGCTGAATGTTCCTTAGATTTTAGATTTTTTTATTAATTTTTTTTGTCATTATACTATCATTCCATCATTCATAACATGGATGATGACCTGAGGGATTATTATACCTTCGAATATGTCCCTCGTAGTTCAGAGACTCCTCTTAGGGCCCGAGTTGATGAGAGGGTCATATACGAAAAGGTGGGGGTTATCAGAGATAAAGTAGAGAGACAGTTGGGTTCCCTAAAAACTGCTTCTTCATGGGAAGTCGTGAGCGACATCCATGAAGAGGTTGCCCTTAAAGAACTTAGCGACTTAAACAGTCGATGTGACAGTTTTCTTGAAGATTATGTAAGAAAGATGAGGAGTTGCGTCTCAGAGTCCTACGCGATTTATGAAGAATGGGTCAAGAGGAAGAAGTCCTTGAGTCAAGATGACGTAGTTAATAAAGAAAGAAGGCTCGCCTTCTGGGATAGAGTCCGAAAGATCGTGAGAGAGATCGTTCGTCTAACTAACGAGTCCTCGGAGGTACGATCACTCTCTGAGCTCAAGGATCTTCAGAGCAAAGTTCAGTACATGATATCGAAGCTTGAAAGATTAGCTTTCGGTAACGGCGAGTTAATCGAGTTGACTCGGGACTTAATAGAATTTTCTCGTCGAACAATAGAAGAGTCGGAAGAAGAGTTGCAACAGTATCTCCTTTTCGAACACGAGTCCAAGCCTAACGAATTAGACGACTCTGATGACGAATACTTCGATGACCCTGTGTCATACGGGGAGTTAAAAGAGGCGTACTATAAGAGCATTTCTTCTCTTAAGTTAGACGAAAGGGGAGGAATGAGCGACCACGTCCTCCCTTACATTCGCCATTTATTCCGCGCGGAACCTTCCAGCAAGTACACGGACGATTCAATCGGAGACATCCGACATCTGTTCCACAACAAAGTTGAAGGAAGCATCCAAGATCCCCATCTGGCGTCCGTTCGATATCTATTTCGAGGCCATCCACAAATTTACTGTTCCTCCGCTTCTCTTGAGGGTCTGGAATTGTTGTTCTCGCCGACTCATGAAAAGGATAATCCTGATCTTGAGTCCTCCTTCCAGAAACTCGTGATGCGGCCTGACCTGAGTCGCTCCAAAGAAATTTTGACGGAATCAAGAATGATTGGAGAGGAAGAGACCGAAGCGGCTCCCACCAATGCTCTCTGGAAAGACAAGATCTTGAGTCATCCGAACAAGAGGCGCAAGACATTGGAAATCCCAATTATCAAAAACATCGGTTTTCCAATAATGACTATCATCCCATCAAGACTCTCCCGATCCCTCTTCTTGATCTCATGCTCGTCCACTCTTGCTATCTCACTCAAGGTCTTCACAAAAAGAGCTAAACGCACACCTCGATTTTATAGATTTTGTCTTTTCTCCATTCGTACCAGCAGCCTCATGGGAATGGTTAAACAAAGACTAGTATCATCTCTCCTTTGAGCTGACGAACTCATTCACTAGCCTTCATTTTAAACAGATCCTAGCACAGCCCTGGAAATTCTTTCACCTATTCCCGACCGCCCATAAAATCGAGAAACTTCACCCTTAAATTAGCCCAACACCGAGCTACGCAAAGAAGTCTTCCGACTTGCTCCTTGACAGCAAATTGCCTCTAAATGCCGGATACTGAATCCGTAGCATGGCACTTGAATGAACCTCTGAAGAATACATAGTCGAAGTTCATGTTCGTCCGTCTTTAGGTTAAGTTTACAATTAGAATTACAATTAGAATAAGAAAGTTTAGAGTAAGTAGACAGTAGAGTTAGGTTAAGGACACCTGTTAAAAATTTAAAGAAAAATAATACTTAGTTAGATCCAGCAAATACTTCTCTAGCACTCTCAATTTTCCAGTGCTGAAGAGATAACAACTTGAAATTCATGATTCAATTCAAGTCCTACAGGAAAGAAATCATAAGCTTGTGCACCTTTTTAATTTCTCTTTTATCGCTCTTTTCACGTATTCGCTTGTATTTTTCTCAAGTAAAACCGGTTTTTCGGTTGAAAGAGTTAAAACGAAGCGTTGCACAATCTTATGATTCTCTTCCTGTATTAATATTACATCCTCAATAGGGTATTATTTTATATCTCTTTACAATCATCCGCTCCACGCTTTCATTTTGACCGCCCGCGATCAAGGACGGAAAAGCCATATTGAATGTTGGTCCCCAAGGAACAGCATCAACCCACATCACCAGTTCATAAGTCATTAAATAGTTTGAACAATAAAGAAAGCTTTCTCCATTGCGAATACCCGGCTTTTACCCGGAAATATTGGCAACAGTTACATATCTTAAAGGCGTAGCATCGCATAGATGTCTGATGCACAGCTAGTCACTCCCATTTGTCGTAGTCCTCGTAGTATTCCAGAGACTAATCCCAGACTTATGTGGACGTCGCTGTGACAGTCAACTACTCCTAAAAGACACTTGTCTTCAAGAATAGCTTAATCGATTTATAAGAAGTCAGCATTAGGTCCCGAATTTATCGTCATCCTCCTGGGAAACGAGAGAAGCGATAATGTCTCTAGAAAAGTTCCCATGCTGATTCTATATAAAGGAATCGATTAAGATAGGATTGACCTCCTTGAATTTTGTCCGTAAAACGGCACCCTTTACCAAGTATTGCGTAGCCATCTTAGGCAACAAAATTTAACAAGATCTCCCGTTTAATAAATTATTTTCGTGGGCCCAAACCAGCCAATTGAACGATTGTTAACCGTTCTTGTGTTATATAGTAATTCAGCAGTTGGTAGCTCTGCGTCTCAGCGCTACTTTGACACACACATTCATTGTAGATTGACCGGCTGTCACCATTCGCATACACACTCCATTACAATAAAGACACATTTTAACATTAAACATGGCGCTGTATCACGAGGAATATTAAATTGAACCGTAAATTAATTTTGTTTTGTTGATTATTTTATCGGTTGCAAAAGAAAATTGATTTGTTAATGTTGAACTTGGATTTGGATTTGGATGTAAGGCAATTGAGATCAAGAGCAATTTCTGTGAGTGAACGACCAAGCAATAGCAATTCAACGGGTGGTGCAAACATTGCGTCCGATGACGAAATTATGTCGCAGTACAGTCACATTCGTATGCCCGAGCCGCTGCAGCTACATGAAAATGTCGCCGAAAACTGGAGAATTTTCAAGCAAAGTTTTGATATTTTTGCAGCAGCGATCGAATTAATGAAGAAACCGGAGGAAGTACAAGTAGCTACGTTTTTGAATGCATGTGGTGCTGAAGCGGTCGAAGTTTTCAACACATTGGAATTAGATGCAACCGACAGAAAAAAGTACGATAAAGTTGTTGAAGCGTTCAAGAAATTTTGTGAACCGAAGAAAAATGAGGTGTACGAAGCGTTCAAATTTAATTCAAGAAATCAGGAGAGTGGTGAAAAATTCGATAGTTTTGTTTTGGATTTGCGTAAATTGGTAAAAAATTGTGGATACACCGACAATGATCGAATGTTACGTGATCGAATCGTAATCGGCACAAATGATGACAGTTTGCGAAAAAAGTTGCTGGAGAAGGATGATTTAAAACTGGATAAGTGTATCGAAATGGCGCGAACCGCTGAGTTGACAAAGAAACACGCGGCCGACATGCAACGACAAACAGCTAACACAACCGTAGATGCGGTGAAGGCGAGGAAGAGACAACAACAGAAACCGTTTAGCAGCAGCAGCAGCAGTACGAATCGAACGAAAAGCAGTGACAGCAGTGGAAATAAATCGGCGAACAAAATCAACTGTAAATTCTGCAAATCGATGCATTTTTATGGCAAGTGTCCGGCCTTTGGGAAAAAATGCAATAATTGTGGTGGTCTCAACCATTTCTCAGTGGCATGTTTTGCATCGAAAATCCGAGAAGTTAAAGATGATCACAGTTCGGGCTCAGAGAGCGAAATCAACGAGATTCAAATCCATTCGTTGTCATCGGTGCCGAGAAAAAGAGTTCGTTGGTATGAAAAGATTCGCTTAAATGAGTGTATCATCGAATTCAAATTGGATACTGGAGCTGATTGGAACGTGTTACCGAGTCGATTTTTGAAGCACATGAAAAATGTCAAGTTGAAGGAGTACAATGGCCCGGTGACTGCGTATGATAATAAGCCATTAGAAATCAAGGGTGTTGCTGAAGTTGTCGCAATGTGTCGCAATGAAATATCAATGCAAGAGTTTCTGGTGATTGACACTCAAAGCGAACCACTGTTGGGATTGAATGCGTGCATTGCAATGAAATTAGTCAAACGAATCGATGTGCTGGAAGACCCGAAAACTAAATTCATCGAAAAGAATCGTGATATATTTGATGGTCTTGGATGTTTTGTTCAAAATTTGGACATGCAAGTGCGAAAAGATTCAGTTCCTGTTTACAAGGCAGCAAGACGGATCGCAATTTCATTGAAAGATCGTGTGAAGAAAGAGTTGAAGCGAATGGTTGAACGGAAAATCATCGAAAGAGTCGACGGTCCAGTTGAACGTGCATCGAATTTGGTCATTGTCGAGAAGCAATCGGGAGCATTACGTTTATGCATCGACCCACAAGATTTGAACAACGATTTGCTTAATGAAAATTACATCATACCGTCATTCGATACGTTGGCCTCTCAGTTAGGTGGCAAGAAATTTTTCACAGTTTTGGATCTGAAGGAAGGATTCTGGCAAATTGGATTAAGCGACCGAGCCAGTGATTTGTGCACAGTAAACACTCCATTCGGTTGCTACCGTTTCAAACGATTGCCGTACGGTGTGAAAATTGGACCAGAGGTATTCCAAAAGTATAACGAACGCAACTTTGATGGCATTCCGGGTGTTTTTGTTTTCATCGATGATGTATTGATTGCAGCTGACACGATTGAAGAGCATGATCGGATTCTCGCTCAGGTAATTGAAAGAGCACGAAAAAATAACATCAAGTTCAACGAAGACAAGGTGCAATATCGTGTCTCACAGGTGAAATATCTCGGTAAAATCATCTCAGCTGATGGCATTGCATGTGATCCGGATCGAGTTGAAGCAATTTGGAAAATCACGGCACCGAAAGACAAAAAGGACCTGCAAAAGTTGCTTGGCATGGTAAATTATGTTGGAGAATATGTACCGAATTTAGCTCAAGCAAGCCAGCCGCTAAGAGAGTTATTGAAAAATGATGTTGTTTTTGATTGGCAGGAGCCGCACGAACGATGTTTGGAGACGATTAAAGAGATGATTGGAAACGCTCCGACGCTACAGTCATTTGATGAGAACGAAGAGGTCACAATCGAAACGGATGCATCGAAATATGGAATTGGTTGCTGTGTTATGCAACGAGGTAAGCCCATCGCATTTGCTTCAAGAAGTTTAACTGACACTGAAGTGGGCTACGCTCAAGTTGAAAAGGAGATGCTCGCGGTAGTATTTTCGTGCACCAGATTTCACAATTATATCTATGGTCGTACGGTAACAGTCAGAAGTGATCACAAACCGCTTGAGCGAGTGATGAAAAAGGAAATTCATAAAATTCCAAACGCACGTTTGCAACGAATGAGACTGAGTCTGATAAAGTATCGTTTGAATTTGATTCACTTTCCAGGCAAAGAGCTGTACATTGCCGATTTGCTCTCAAGATATTTCAATGTGTCCGATCGAAAGCCCGAGATTGAGGACCTGAACGAGTTTGTACACACCATAAATGTCACCGATGAACGCATCGAACAGTTTAGAGCAGCATTGCAGAATGACAAGAGCCTGTCTGAATTGCGCAACGTATTAAAAAACGGATGGCCAGCGGATAAGCGCTCTTTGAACGAAGAAGTAAAATTCTACTGGAAGCATCGAGACGATCTCGTTTTGGATAACGACATAATATTTTTGAACGAAAGAGTGATTGTACCCATCGGTCAACGTGATATCGTTTTGTCACAGTTACACGCATCGCATTTGGGTATCGAGAAAACAAAGAAAAGAGCTCGCACGATTGTTTACTGGCCTGGATTGGATGATGCAATTGAAAAGATGATCGCACATTGCGCAATTTGCCAGAAAAAGCGAGCAAAGAACGCCAAAGAGCCAATGATTTCACACGATGTACCGGATTTGCCGTTCCAAAAGATTGCAATGGATATTTGCGAATACGGCTCAAGTAAATATTTGGCGGTGAGCGATTTCTATTCGAGATTTTTGGATATTTTGCCGCTGACGAATAAAACGGCTGGGCAATGCATCGCTAAATTGAAACCATTTTTTGCGACCCATGGAATTCCCATCGAAATCATAGCCGATAACATGCCGTTCAATTCGTACGAATTTGCAAAGTTTTGCAAGGAATATGACATTACGCTTACGACCACGAGCCCGACTTATTCTCAAGCTAATGGTTTTGCTGAAAAGTACGTTGGAATTGCAAAAGATCTGATTGTGAAAACACACGAAACCAAAACCGAATTGTGGACCGCATTGCTTGAATATCGAAATGCACCGTTGAAAGAGATTGATGCTTCACCTGCGGAATTGTTGATGAGTCGTAAAACCCGCACTTTGGTCCCGGTTAGTAAAAATCATTTCAAACCGAATGTTGTGCCAAACATCGTGAATAACATCAAAAAGAAGAACGAAAAACGTAAGGAGCATTATGATCGAAACGCAAGACAAAAACCATTGCTTCAAAAGGGAGACGACGTATGGTATCACGACGTGCGAAAAGGTTGGGTCAAAGCAAACATCGAAGATACACACAACACACCAAGATCGTTTTGGATTCGAGTGGAAGACGGAACCGTACTCAGACGAAATTCAAAGTGGCTGCGACCACGTCATTGAAATTAGTTTTAATCTTGTTGTTTCCATTTTTTTTCGTATGTTCAGATTATTCATCAGTTTCAGCAAATTTCATTTCAACATTTTTTTTTTAACATACATTTTTCTGATACTTTGTTAACTTCATAATTCAATTCATAGTTCATTTTGCTAAAGAAAAAGTAAAGTTTTCAAATGTAGTACATTTTCTCAAAGGGGGAGATGTGTTATATAGTAATTCAGCAGTTGGTAGCTCTGCGTCTCAGCGCTACTTTGACACACACATTCATTGTAGATTGACCGGCTGTCACCATTCGCATACACACTCCATTACAATAAAGACACATTTTAACATTAAACAGTTCTTACATGCCCATCCAAGACCCACATTCAACATACGCGAATCATCCATACTCAAGAGCATCAAAATGAAATCGTGGATAGTCCTAAGTAGGGAACCTCAAGATCTTGTTGAAAATTCACCCGTGCATTACCAGTTATAAGCAGCTTAACTAAAAATAAATTCAAATGTCCCAAGTTTCGGAACTCTCATTTTTACTTGGGAGAAGTCGGAAACTCACATTTGGAGGCATAGCATCTCTTTGAGAGACATCTTTGTTGATATCTCGGCCATTTTTCAGACCAGTAGTCCTCGCTAAGAGACTGCCAGAGACGAAATTAAGTCATGGAAAAATAGGTATCGACGCAGCTATGCCATAACCGACCATAAACAAGAAATAGCTCAATCGACTTAGTCCAAGGCTGACACTCGAGATCGATGCTTACTGTTATCCTCATGGGAAACGAGTGAGACATGAGCATTCTAGGGAAGTCTCGATGTTGGGTTGGTACAAAAGAAATCGATTAGAGGGAAAGTTTTCTAAAAGTTGAAGTCTACCCGTAAAGGCGCACCATTATTCCATAATCCGTAGCACCCAGGAAATAGATTCGACTCAAGAAACAAAATAGGACACTTATTTCGTACGTCTTTATGTAAATCCGACTGCGACAAAGTCCCGATATCAAGAACTATATCGCAGTCCACCCATTCAACAATTTCATAGGTACATCATCATCAATAGAAAAAAATCATAAAAGAAAATCTTAATGAACTAATCAGCGAAAACTAGTTCATCAAGAAAATTGAAAGTAAAAATCGTACAAAGACAAACTTTAAAGCCAGGCAATATCAGGCATTGCAAAGCCTTGCTCTCTTTCCTACAGGGAGGTTATTTGTTCAGGTATCCAACCCTGGCTAGGAACCCGGAAGCTTTAAAGTCAAGCCTTCTTAAAATCAAAAGAAAGAACTCAAAAAAAAAAAAATAAGAAGGAATTCGATAATAACTAGTAAATAAGTAATAATCACATAAAATATCATAATGAACTATTCCCAATCTTCTCAACCACGGCATAATCTTTGTAGCCAGGCGCCCCTTAGGTATTGCAAAGCCGCGTTCTCTTTTCAACAGGGAAACCACTAGTTCAGGTATCCAGCCCTGACTAGAGGTTCAATAGCTACAAAGACAAGCCATCACACTCACAGCGTTGGGAAAAGATCAATATGAAAGAAAAAAAATATATATATCTTCGAAAAAAATCAAACAATCGCATACCAATTTCAAGTTCATAGCCACGAACTATCAGCTCATGTCTAGGGGTATATAATGAGATCAATGAATTTCATTACTATCGCGAAAGAACGCTCTACAAACCATTCACATTACTACTAACATTCATCTAAAATGCATCAAAACACCACTCATACTCTCCATAGTACAAAGCATTCCACTCGATGCTTCCCATCATACTTCCATTCTCAAAGCTAAATTAAATTACATTCGAAATGAGAATACTCCTCCGTCTATAAGCACATAAATAAATTCAAATCACTCAAAGCGATTTGACTCACATCACACACAGAATCGACTTCGATATTCGCAAAACATTCAAAATTCACTCCATCCATAAATCGAAGTTGGAGTGAAAAGGAAAACTAGAGAACAAATTGAGCGTGCTTTATACGAGTTGTACTCAATAAAAGCACTTTGTTTTGTATAGAGTTTTTTTAGTCGAATCATTATTCTCTCATGCATAGCATGAAATACTTTGTACGCCAGCAATAAAGCATTTGTGAATAGAACACAATATCAAGTCAATGTGATTTCGTTGTTTCATTTTATGATACATAATTGTCGAGAGGACATATTTATCAAGAGAAGATTGTTCCTGATTGCTGACAGAGCATATTATTTTCGTACAATATTTCATACTCAATTGGAATATTTCATGCAAGTTCACGGACCGAGAGAAACCTAATTGGATGGTCGTTCATTGGAATTAGAAACGAGGACATAGAGAGACGTTGATTCCAGTATTTTCATGGTCGTTGACCCTTTACATTGAACACCGATTTATCGCACGTAAGAGATTTGCGGGAAGAAGAATATTATCGTACGGAGGGATGTTAGATTCACATTCTGATATCAATTCTAGTGAATGTGAGTGAAGTCGTATGGTATTCTCAAATATATTTAAGATTATATTCGTATGTGCATTCGTGGCGTCGAGCCAACCACGGGGCACATTACAGAGTTATTAGTCATTTTAGGTGAAAACTTCGGGAACGCTTTACTGCTTGAAACAGCAATGAACCGAAAAACTGAGTATGGGGTGTTCTAGTATACTACCCCTACTATAAGAGTATGCAAAGGCTTCCCCAGTTTAAGGCTGTTGCGCCGGTCTGGAACAACTTTTGTAAGAAAGGTCAATTTTTGACACTTTTTCTTGACTATTTTCAGCTGAAGAAGTCTGTATAACTGCCCTTGGTGTGGTAAATGTAGAAGATGACAATTCTAGTTCATCGTGTTTTAATTAAATCGGTGAAATCTGTGCCTTTTTTAGTGTTAAGGAGTGTAATTTTTTAGCCTTATTGTTATTCCTTTTTTGTATCAAAATGTACACAGTACTCGTGGCTTCAAATTGTAACATGTACAAACAAATACTTCAAAGGGTGCATAACTCAAAATGTGGTGGCGCCAAGGTTCGGAAATTTAGCCAAAACTTTCTTCCTGGCTTTATAACTCCGGATTTCGACTCCTCTGGATTTTGTAAGTGAACCCTGCCAGCCACCACCGAAAATACGTTTTACATATGACTCATTCTTCGTTACAATTCCATATTTTTAATTAAAATTGGAACATGAAATGTGTAATGTAAACGTTTCACAGCAGTTTTATAGTAAAGCCCATCTTGTAGATAGGGCTGGATACTTTCAATTCAATTTTGATTTGTTTCGATTTCGAAAGCTTCTTAACAGCAATTTTAAGCTACAGTGAGGAATCTTAAACGGCGTTCTCAAGTGATGCACACACTCGATATTCCTTCAATATTTGTAACAAATATGTCAAAAGACTTGGACATGACAGACACAAAAATAATAACATAACCTGATAAATTTTACCTCAGTGCAATCGTCTTCATGCCTAAGCCCAAACATTTTTTTGATAACTCACAAAAACCTCTGACAGTGGATTGCCAATTTTCCACATTTTTCGTTCTATTAGTAGTGTTTCCTGTTTCTTTTTCAATGAATTTCATCTTCGAAAGTATTTCTAGAGCATAATTCCAATACTGAAAATGTGCTGATTCGTCAGTAACAGGTGCTTTCAATTCATTTATTTTCAAACAGGATCCATTCATGCTGTCGAACAAATCGCTAAAAAACAGCAAGGCTTGTGCGGTGCCAGAACAGTCCCGATGTAAAATTTTCTTTTTCGAGCATTCTAGCATGATGTTTCCGTACGTTTGGCTAAAGACTTGTGTAGCTGTGGATACTTTCATTTTTAACTTCTCCCCCCCCCCCCCCTATACCATATAAGTCCGAGATGTTCTTCCAATTAGCCTTATGTCCTTCCCCTTTC
>CM055403.1:107687781-107707382 GCA_029228625.1 Pseudolycoriella hygida
ACCATCTCCTTGGCAGGCGATAGAAGGGCATGGAGGACGATAGTTCACCATTCTGGGGTTGTGACATAAAGACCTCACACCGGAGGGTAATAATGGTCTATAAAGTTTGATGATGATGATGATATGAAATTGGTGCATTTTTAATAAATTATCATGATAACAACATAATTACGTTTGAAAGTACGTACTAAAGTGTTCATTCAAGAATTTTAGTTGAAAAAGTACACTCCCGGTATGGTATGTCTAGAGTAGGGTAAATGCACCAGTTATCAGTTATGTAGTAGTCTCCGGCCAAACCATAGTTTCATTAGTAATCACTTTTTGCATATGGCCGGTTACTGGTACTGGCCGGATAACTGGTGCATTTACCTAACAAGAACGATATAATATAACAAAGTTATTTTGATTATATAATTATCAAATTAACTCATTGTAAAAATATAAAAATTAAACTTTCAAAAAAATTTTTTTCGAAAAATAACATTTCAGAAAAAATATTTTCAAAAGCTGGACGGTTTAAAGACCAAACTTCCATTAAAAAATATTCCTCTCAATTTTCTACACAACATTTCGTAAAAAAAAATTGGGCTTCGACCGACCACAGGCAAAACAAGAAACGACCGGCTTTGAAATTGATTGACATTGCCATGAGCTATTGTCATAAATTATACAATTATAAATTGACTGATATAAAAACGAGTGCTGACCGAGTCATTTCGTCAGTCGACTAGCAGCTCTCAACCGATAAACATGTACGCGAAATAAAATTACAGTCAATATTCACTATAAATTACAAAATTATACTTTTATAATTATAATTTGTAATTATAATTTTATAATTTGTAATTATAATTTTACAATTTGCAATTATAAATTTATAATTTGTAATTATAATTTTATAATTTGTAATTATAAATTTATAATTAATAAAAATTGTAATTACAAATTATAAACTTACAAATTGACTCATATAAATATGAGAGCTGACTGAGTAATTTCGTCAGTCGATCCTCAGTTGTTCGCGAGTAAGCTTCTCCGTAATAATACGATTATAAGTTGACTGATACAAATACAAGAAGAGACAGAGTAATTGACAGAGTAATTTCGTTAGTCGATTCGCAGCTCTCAACCGATAAACATGAACGCCAATTAATCTTGCACTCAATATTCACTATAAATGACAAAATTATAATTAAATTTGTAAATTACAAATTATAAAAATATATTTTATTATATTATATTATAAAATTATAATTAGAAATCATAAAATTATAATTTTTAAAATTATATTTATAAATTATAAAATTATAAATTGGCGGATATAAATATGAGAGCTGAGCGAGTAATTTTGTTAGTCGATTGTCGGTTGTTGGTGAGTAATCATCTCTGTAATAATAAAATTGATTTTCAGCTATCATATATTTTCATGGCTCATGCAGTTACGAAATTGTTTTCAGTCTTGCTGTAAGAGTACGTCGCTTGCATCTCGTATACATTTCAGTGGACTAACTTGAATCGATACATATCCGTCATCCAACGATGAATTAAATATGACTGTAGCTTTGAGCCACATATGATATTGTATTGGTCACAAATGTGACTGGCAAGAACGTCGGCTATTGGACTGAGAACTTTTTTCATGGCTCATGTAGTGACACTACAGGCTATATATTGCCAGCTGCCAACTAACAATTATTTGCCATCGCTGCTACTATTATGCACTATGTGATTGCCCGCCTCATGAACTTGTGCATGTAGTGGCAGTGGTGTGTGAATTTTTGAACTATGAACTTCCGTCAAGCTATCAACCAGATACTACATATTGCCACCTGACAGCTAACAATTATTTGCCATCGCTGCTACTACTATGCACTATGTGATTGCCCGCCTCATAAACTTGTGCATGTAGTGGCAGTGGTGCGTGAATTTTTGAACTATGAACTTTCGTCAAGCTATCAACTACATATTACATATTGCCAGCTGCCAACTAACAATTATTTGCCATCGCTGCTACTATTATGCACTATGACGGACGGACGGACGGACGGACGGACATAATTAACGAAGTAATAATAAAAACCACCAACTATCGTAATCGATCGTGTTACCTGGGTTAGACCCCTTCTTTGAATCCTACAGCCCAAATCACTCACCAGTTTCAGCAATTTTAGTGCTTTTTAGATATGAGCGACCTTGAGGATAAAAGTGACAACTTTTTGTCTTTTTTATGTAGTTTGAAAGCATGTAGTTTACTGTATTTGATTTACATACACACTACACACACATATCTCGTTTACGAGGGGAAATAGCTACGGGCGATATTCGACTTTTTATATGAGATCTAATCGCCGTGACTACCCCTCGTTTTTATATCTAAAATATACAAAGGCGAAACTAGCTGGTGAAACGTAAAAGATAGCAATTTTTGATGATCCCGACTGTACATTTTCAAGCAATAAAGTGCCTACACCATCCACCTAGCGTGGTGGACTGCACCTGGTCGCCGAAATGTTTGCTTTTTTCGTAAGTATTGCGGCAGTAGTTCGCCCAGGAAAAGTAAAGAAAACTCCAATATCTCTTTATAGTCGTGCCGAGATTTTTTTTTTAACATTTCTGTGATCCAAATATTCAATAATGGGAGGTTGTCATCCTTTAGCTTATGTTTCACATTTCGCTTTAATAAATGTCATTTCAAATCATTCAAGATTGAGTTTGTTCATGAATTCGAGTTGTAAAGAAAGTGACGGAAATCATTTCCGTATATATTAGCGGGTGTCACTGAAGCGCCGTCAACTTTTTGGGATGTGAAAGATGAAAGAACAGAAAAACTGTAACACTATGGGGTCCGGCATTTGTGACGCACTTTTTTGATTAAATGTGAATATTCTAAATACATCAAAATTGACGACGCAAAACACGGCACAATTACATTAATTAAATTAATAAAACGAGGTTTTTTTTTGTAACAAATAAATTTGGCACATCCAAATTTTTTATATAAATCAATTCTAGCGCCCGAATTCGACTGGTTACAAATGTCATGGTAAACGCATAAGACACGTAACCTACTATGGGTCATGCACAACTTTGGAATGAAACAAACGAAATTTATCATCTTTTTTTCCGTTAAGATTTGTTAGATATCCGAAAAGGCATAATGTTACGATTTATATTTGCATTGATGATTGATCATTCAATTCCAAGTACTGGCGCTAAATTAACATTTAATTGGGTAAGAAGAAGCTTGCCAATGAAAGTATAAATAATGAAACTCAGTACTTTTCATCAAAGATCAATTTAGAGTCAATCAAAATGTTACCTGCATAACATATAACTACAATACATTCATATCCTCGGCTAATGAAAATACACAAAAGCAGAAAGACATTTCCATTGAAGATTAAATGAAATATCTGTTCCATTTATATACACGGTCCACACCCACCATCCGCGATTCCATGTTAAACCACAAAACATATAAATACCCGCAACTTCCAGACTCATCTCACAGTCTTGTAAAACTTTCATTCAGAAAAGCAAAAAAAAAAAAATATTAAAAAATTTGTGTTAATAAATTATATCGACAATAACATTGCGGTTCGTGTGTTATTCAACAATCATAGGCAAAAGTGATTCTTATTGAATTTATTAACATTATATCACACATCTTTTTCAACATGAAAGTTTTGGTAAGTGATCATCTCTTCTTTGTTGACTGTGTGGTATACTTTATTTGGGTACGTGTGATGTTGTCGGATTTATGTTGCGTACCCAATGATGTGAGTTGGATTTTGATTACATAAGTATTTAAATACTAGCTGTAGCGCTATGTATAATATTTATTATTGTCTTGCATCTTTATTGTGTTTAAAGTTTGCTTTTCGTGTAATTTTAAATGCCAATTGAAATGGAAATTACACGATTACACCGTGAAGTTTAGATAAATTTATTAGGCTGAAATTGTATAAGAAACAACTTAGTTTGTTTGAAAACGTTTCCCATCCAAATTAAATTAAAGCGTTAAATTCTATTAAGTTTTAAAATTTGGATTAATGCAAATTAGTTAAAAATATGAATTGAATTTTAATTACTTGGATCCTTTGGATTTTAAGGCATCCAGCTTCTGTAACACCCGTTTTTTTGCGTTAGGATTTTGTGCAATCAAAGTTCTATCTTTCAATTGCCTTGAATTGTTTCTTCGTTTCGAGATAGTTTTTGCAAAGCACGTCTGACACGGTATTCATTCCAAGTCGGTGTTGCTGCTTTCGGAACTGAAGAAAATGATTTAAAGAAACAATTGTCTAAATCTTTATAAAAACCTGCAGCTAATAAAAACTAAATTTACTCACGAACCATCTAATTTGACTTCATCAACGTCAGGTAGAATTGTTTTACTCTACACATATTAGCTATCTAGTTAAACAGTTCTAAAATCGGCTTTTTTGTTGAAAAAAAATTGTGTGCAGGTAGATCGATATATTGTGTGCTATAGGTTCCTTCAATAAGATGGCAACATCTTTATTGTTAAAAAACGTTTTCTTCGACCGTGAACTTTAAACGCGTTTTTTTAAATTCAAATTCTTGAACAAATAAAATTATTTGTAAGCTTGTATTACAACACAAGCGACTTTTATAACTATTTTGACAAGTTTAAATAAGAGCACTGAGTTTCAATTTAACTGAGAATCTCCGGAAAACCCCTACCTGTCCTCCTTCGCTCTTCCAAAACAACTGATATCAATTGGAATGACGATTAAAGCTTCGAAAAGTAAAAAAGATCAACTATAAAAGCGTAATTAGTACTCATTTGTTACATAAAAAACTTTTTTGGATTGGCTTGAAAAAAAATGCGTCAAAAATCCTTACCCTCCAACGTAACAATTTTTTTACACTTTCGGCTTTTATACGTAAAATTTTAACTTTCTGTGCAAAAATACTACATACATCCCTTAAGTTCGAATTTTTGTAGTGTGAAAGCTGAAAGAACAGAAATACTATAACACTGGAGGGTCCGGTGTTTGTGACGCATTTTTAATCCAATATGAAAATATTTCAAAAAAATCTCTATGCAACAAATAGGTACTAATAAACTTTTTTATAAATAATGTATTTGCGTTTCGAAGCTTAAGGAGTCACCCGAATTGATTTCAGTTCATTTAGAAGTACGGACAAAATTTGGCGACAGTGCACCTTGCGCGGCTGTCATAGCTGGCGGCACCGACCCTTATTATACGTGCGGAAATGATCTTCGTCACTTTCTCTCCAACTTGAATTCATAAAATAAAACCGCCAAGGCACTTAGCGCAGCTGCCATAGCTGACGGCGGCGACAGTCACTTATGTATGCGGAAACGATCTTCCTCCATATACTATATGAGAAAATTAATCTCTATTCAATATTGAATATTTATGATATTTTTTATCTAATTTGAATTAATTAAAAAATAAAATTTTAATGTCTGGATGCATTTCAAATGAACAATATCGTTCATAAGCAATACAAGACTAACATAAAAAATGATAGCGAATTTTTTTGGAATTCATAATTCTTATGTTATTTTTTGTCTCTTCTTTCTCATAGGAAAATATTGCCACTTAGTGCAATGTGGCACCGCTAAAACCTACTTTCAATACATAATACCCAAATACACAAAAGTAAACAATTATAAAATGTTATGTTTTCTAGATCAGTATTCATTAATGGTTTGTTAAGATTCAGCTTATAATGTCTGTGAATATAGTAACTTGAAGATTCACTTTCAAAATTAAGATTGCAATGGACCGTTGAACGGACAACACGTACAAATGCTGCCGATTTGCACTTGTTTTGATTTTTTTCGTCGACTATTCAACGGCTGAATATTTAGTGTGGCTTATATAAATCGTACAAATTAAAACAAAGCATTCGGTTTTTGTTTTTGTGAGAATTTTGTGAACTGTTTTATTTTTTTTTAAACCTTTTAATTTTTTATTTCAAGCGAAAAAAAAGACTGCTCACATTGGCGCAGCCAGTAAAAAACCGATCTTTTCAACAACAAAATAATTACAATAAATAAAAGTCATCTATTCTATTTTTTCCTAATGTTACCAGGATGCTGCTTTATGTTCATTCGAAAACTATTCGTTTCGAGTTGATTGTTCTACATTTTATTCTTTCATTATGCGTTTCATTGATTTAATCATAGACTGTGCTTTATTTGGTATTTGTACTGCGTAATCACTATAAAGTGTCGATCAAAGTGTAGTTTCTTTGTTCAAACGTTTAGTCCATGTACCGCATTTGCGCCTTTTGGAAAATAACAGGAACGGGAAACGATATACTGATTTTACACACCTTTGTGAATCACATATGAATGAAACGTTTTACATTTTATGAGCTATCCGCTTTTTATCTTTTATGCCGAATTCATACCAGCAAGGGCTCCATATTCGTTTCGTTTTGTTGAATTTTAAGTTTACCACGCACACCGTAAATTCATTGCTACCACTGTACGTAACTTTATTTATCAAACATAACCAAAGACGCGTATGTATCAGAATAGATGTGGCAAACAGAATACATGTGGGAAAGAGATTCGAACGTATCTAAATATACAAATAAGCAAACAATCCAACGTTTTCTGTTCTTTTATAACTGTAAGAATTTCAAAGATCCATAGAAATTGCCCCAGGTAATGTCAGAGGCCCTACCGAAGTACGTCTCAGACTATTCAAATCTAGAAAAGCTTATATCCAAGGACTAAGTCATTTTCTCCTAAAACCCTGAAACACGTGTTCTCTAAAATTTTATTCTCTACAACTTTGTCTTTGGAAGCAACTTTCTAACTCTCATAGTTCTGAAGATCTGGGTCATCCTGTCCAATTATGGAAGAGGCCATATACTAGAATTGGGCCATATTTCACCAAAACCCTGAAACACGTGTTCGCTTAAATTTAATTCTCTACAACTTCGCCTTTAGAACCAACTTTCTAACTCTCATAGTTCTGAAGATCTGGGTCATCCTGCCCAATTATGGAAGAGGCCATATACTAGTATTGGGCCATATTTCACCAAAACCGTGAAACACATGTTCGCCTAAATTTAATTCTCTACAACTTCGCCTTTGGAACCAACTTTCCAACTCTCATAATTCCGGAGATTCGGGTCATCCTGCCCAATTACGAAAGAGACCATATACCAGTATTAAGCCATATTTCACCAAAACCTTGAAACACGTGTTCGCTTAAATTTAATTCTCTATAACTTCGCCTTTGGAACCAACTTTCCAACTCTAATAGTTCTGGAGATTCGGGTCATCCTGCCCAATTATGGAAGAGGCCATATACCAGTATTGGGTCATATTTTCCCAAAACCCTGAAACACGTGTTCGCTTAAATTTAATTCTCTACAACTTTGGCTTTGACAGTAAATCACCATATTGCATAGTTAAGGAAATATAGACGAAAAACTGTTTTCGTATATGGCCAAGAATCTCAATTTCGTCCATTTTATTGGTCCCAGTGCCCAGACCCCTTACCCGATTCCCACAAAAAATTTTCCCAGTTTTGTGGCATCAAATGCTTTCATTTGACACCAAAATGAGGAATTTCCGTGCTATACTTGCTGAGATATTTGCAAAAAGCTTCACCGACCCTCGAAAAACCATGTTTTTGGTCACTTCCTCGACTATATCTCCGAAACTACTTGATCGATTTTGCTCATCTTCGAACTTGAATCATGGGGGGCATGTTCCTTTTAGGAAAAAAAAAAGTTTAGGCTGATCGGTTGAGCCGTTTGAAGACGGACAGACGGACGGACATTTTTTTTATTGCTGATTCGTCATATTTAGACGATAATAGATGCATCCCTCCAACTCCCACCTCGACCTACCCCATGTTACAATAAAATTGTTTGAAGTAAAGGTATAGGACCTTTGTACTTCGTACGGGTACAACAACGAACCAATGGCCCATCCGCAATTGAAGTTCAAAGCGATTTACGTATTCCCTCTAGGGTCGTATTGAGAGAATAGTTCTAAATCATATGCTTCAAAGGTAGCTGCAAAGACGACTAAGGGAACCATCTTCCAAGTCAAACTTCCCTGAGACATGTCCCGATTATAGAAAACTTTTCCCTTTCCATTCACTGACGGATGTTTCACAGACGTATGGACTTTATAGGAAATGTGTTTGACTTTCACTCCACTGCGCCATAATTTTGAGTTTGCTTAATCTTGTTTCGCTTCTCTATTGTTCATTTTGTATTTTTGTCTCAATATTGAAATTAATAACCGAAAAAAAGTATGGTTAGATACTGCCTGTGTGTGTATATCGTGTAATTGTCGAATGACAAATAATGGGTAGTGGTTTTTGTTTTCTTTGAAATGCAAATCAGTTGTGTGCCACACCCCATCATCTGGTTCACCATTATCCCATCATCTCGATCACCATTTGTTGCTTTTTGCATGGAGAAGAATCTAGCATACTCGCAAATTAAAATTCACGCCCTCTAATAAATTATACGACAAATGAAAACAAGACAATAAAACTTGTTAAAAATTACTTAAAATTTAGATGGATTACGTAAAATTTAGGTGGATTATGTATTTTCAGCAGAATTGTGTATGTGATGGTGTACAATGTGCATACTACACACAAATTACATACTTTTGGCTACATTACATATAAATATTGGCTTGCCTCTTGAGTATACGAAATTACGTCGGAAACTGCCGAAAAGGCAATATTGACAGAAACGTCCGAAGCAACTATGAAAAACAAATTTTTCAAAAAAATTAGTGCTATAGTTACAAATCACCTACGTTACAATAGTACCACTTTTTTAGTTTTGTAAAGCGGGAAAAGTGGAACTATCTTCCTAAAAAAGTGGTGCTAATGTAACGTTGCATATGAAACGTTACATTAGTACCACTTTACCCGCTTTAACAAAAAGTGAAAAGTGGTACTATTGTAACGTAGGTTTACGAATCTAGGTCTTAAAGTAATGAGTAACTTATCGTGGAGTGCGCAGTGTAACCATATTGTTTCTAGGGTTTATGTGGGTTTAAGGACACTTTGGAGTCACATTCCTATCTCCCTAAGATGATACGTATGAACTTAGTCAAATCTCTGCTTATCCCGCATTTTGCCTACGTGTGTTCGGACTTGATGAGAATAACAAGCATACTCTCCGTAATAGTATATTACAGAGGAACACTGTTATGAGTAATATTACAGGTGTGCGATGTTTACGCACACTTGTAATATTACTCATAAACAGTGTTCCTCTGTACTATGTTTTAACGTGTACCCACAAGGTAAGTTGAAATCTACAAAACATTTTATTTCATAAAAATCAATTCAAGTTTCAAATTTTGTTATGTTCACTCTACGAACGAATCAAAGTTGCCGCGTTCATGTTTCTATGAAATGAATTTAGTTGTCGGTTAAATTTTTGTTTAGTGTCGAGATTTAATTCGAGTTTTTCATCTTTATTGAGAATTTATAGGCGGCTTTAGGGAACACGTGTATTGCCGATAATTGAGTAATGTCATAGGCAGGACATTCGTTTCCGTCAAATACCACAAATTTAAGAAATTTGAGAATCACAAACTTTTACTATATCAAAACAAACACATCACATAAGATTTACCGACTACTCTGACTACACGTACGTTATGAGCCATTTACCTATCGCACCGTACACCGGTTATATCAACTTACCGAGTGGGTACACGTTAAACTATTTAACGCATGCGTAAGATTTGTCTTCGCCATAAAACGTAGGCGGCCATTAGAAGAATACAGGGATAAGATCTTGGGATGCGACATAATAGAAT
Organism: Pseudolycoriella hygida; assembly: GCA_029228625.1. NCBI lineage: Eukaryota > Metazoa > Arthropoda > Insecta > Diptera > Sciaridae > Pseudolycoriella > Pseudolycoriella hygida. The sequence continues at coordinate 107,697,599 of CM055403.1, forward strand.
ACCTCGAGATGAGTGTTCTGCTTTTCTTGCATAAGGTCATCCCGAATGGTACCCCTTCTTATATTTTCCAGAAGACTGAAACATGCCACTCAAAAAGGCTACGTAACTACCTAGTTCCTCATACTGATACGTCTAAAACATACAATTCGCTCCTGTTCCGTGGAATTGAGAAATATAACGAACTTCCGGGTCATGTGAAGACCACTTTGTTCGGATTGTTCGTTATACTTCTTTGCCGTTGATATAATTTGTTTTGTGTATTTCTTGGATACTAGCGGCAATATTAATGTTAAAATGAAAGGCGATTTGTTTTGCTATATTTCGAGTCGGTATTGACTCTTCATCAGGCTATAATTGATAAAATGAGCTTACTAGAAAAGAATATTAATCACATTGAATCTGACTATTTACCTATAAAGCTAATTTAAGTTACATGTGAAGACCACTCACACGATGGATGCGTTCAAGAAAGCATACATCGATTACATCAGTAGCAGCAAAGGGTAGGGTTTCTCATGCGTCTCACGGTTTAGGGAAATGAGTTGAATGGATCCGAATATTGCGTGGATTCTATAAATTCCACTTCTAACTAGATATCTATATTAAATAAATTGTTTAACATTTACAATCAGTTTACTAGCTTATAAGAGATTATTATTACTATTATTGTTATTAACTTACCTTACTCAAAACATGCGGAATCTAAGATAAGAAAAGCAATTTAATCCACAACATAGCAAAGGAATTTTTTTGAGCTGGGGTCTCAGATCCAACCTTAGATTAACCCGATGTATGTAGAAAAAACACGTTGGGCTTTAGTAGAGACTCAAGGGCTCTGACTGAGTCCAATGGCTCAAAATCAAAAAATGTTCTTCCATAAATTGTCGGCCTAGACGTCTCGAGCAAAAAAAATTTATGAAAATCGGAAAACATTTACGCTAGTTATGTACAAAAGACCAAAAACCACTTAAACGGTCCTAGCTCGGCCGCCCTGGGGCCGACAGTGCCCAGATTTAATTCTATAATATATTTTTTGATAGCCTTTCAGGGAAAAAAATTTTACTTGAGTTATCGTGTTGACAGACGCACTCCCATTTAGACCCTGAAAGGTTTTATTAAAATTATGCATTCTGGCTGGACAATCTACAAACACATATGCTGATTTCGGTTTGTCAAGACTTCATTACACGTATGCTGCATGGCTGCATCAGCAGAAGACATAGTGTGTTATTAGGTGTATCATCACAACGTGTTTCCTTTTATAGGCAGTTCGTTTGCTCGATTATATTTGGTGTGCTTATTTTTCATTTTGAAAAAATGCTACATTTGCCATTTCTTGCATGTAAATATAAGATTTGCCAATTCTTACATTCACATGAAGTAAACTACTTCGATTTTTAATGGTTTGTGATATTGTATATCAGAAACTGTGCTTTATTATGCCAATAGCAGTCATTAAATTTAAAATATACCTTTGTATTGTTGGTCAAAAAGAATCATTTTCTACATAGATTTTGTCCTTTTAAAAATACAACATTTCTAGTGTCCAAATTTGACTGGTTACAAATGTTCAGGTAAGCGCATAAGACACGAAACAAATAAAATTTATCATCTTTTTTTCCGTTATGATTTGTTTGTTAGACATCCGAAAAGGCATAATGTTACGATTCATATTTGCATTAATGATTGATCATTCATTTCCAAGTACTGGCGCTAGATTAACATTCAAGTTGGTAAGAAGAAGCTAGCCAATGAAAGTACTAAATAATGTAACTAAGTAGTTTTTATCAACGATGAATTTAGAGTCAATCAAAATGTTACCTGCATAACATATAGCTACAATACATTCATATCCTCGGCTAATGAAAATACACAAAAGCTGAAAGACATTTCCATTGAAGATTAAATGAAATATTTGTTCCATATACACGCTCCACACCCACCATCCGCGATTCCATGCTAAACCACAACACAAAGATACCCGCAATTTCCAGACTCATCTTACAGTCTTGTAAAACTTTCATTAAGAAAAACAAAAAAAATAATAAAAATTTGTGTTAATAAATTATACCGATAATAACATTGCGGTTCGTGTGTTATTCAACAATCATAGGCAAAAGTGATTTTTATTGAATTTATTGGCATTATGTCACACATCTTTTTCAACATGAAAGTTTTGGTAAGTGATGATCTCTTCTTTGTTGACGGTGTGGTATACTTTATTTGGATACATGTGATATTGTCGGATTTATGTTGCGTACCCAATGATGCGAGTTGGATTTTGATTACATAAGTATTTAAATACTAGCTGTAGCGCTATGTATAATATTTATTATTGTCATGCACCTTTATTGTGTTTAAAGTTTGCTTTCCTTTGAATGCCAATTGAAATAGAAATTACACAATTACTATACACCGTGAAGTTCAGATAAGTTTATTGGGCTGAAATTATATAAGAAACAACTAAGTTTGTTTGAAAACTTTTACCATCCGAACTAAATTGAAGCGTTAAATGTTATGAAGCTTTTCTGAATTCGTTTAATTTGCACAAATTGAATGCAAATTAGTTAAAAATGTAACCATAATCCCGTACTTATCAGAATAGATGTGACAAACAGAATAGATGTGGCGAACAGAATAGATATGGCAAGCAGAATAGACGTTACAAAAAGATTCGAATGTATTTAAATATAGAAATGAGCAAACAATCCAATGTTTTGTGCTCTTTTAAAACTATAGAAATTTTAAAGATCTATAGAAATTACTCAAGAAAATGTCAAAGGCCCTACCGAAAACCGAAGAACGTCTGAGGCCATTGATTTTGATGGCATAAATGCTCAAAAAGAGGACCTTTCTTGAAGAAACTGTTTTCTCTATTCTCTCTATTTTCTCTATATATCACGAATTTTCCATTGTTTAATTCAAATGTTCCATTAGGAATTCAAACGTTACAAAACTTTTTCCTCAATGTCACAAAAGAAAATGACTTTTTTCCAATGTGAAACACCGAATGTTGCAATATAAATTCAAATGTTCCAAAGCTTTACCGGGATCGTTCCATAATAATATGTTTTTGTGACAAAGAAAATTCTTGTATTTTCCAATGTAAAATAACAATTTTCCAATACAAATCGAAACGATCCAATTTTCCTACATTTTTGTTCAAAATTAAAATTGTTGTTTCACAAAAAAACCTATGTTCTTGCTCATGTGAGCAAAAAAAAAAAAAAAACAGAAATATTTAACTTTCGAATTTCTAACATAAGGCGTAAGGCCTCCCACTGCCTACCAAGGCATTCAAAAAATGTTTGACATCGGTTTTGACATTAAGGGACTACTGCCTTTCCACGGATGCAAAAATAAGAAGAAAAATGCGACCGATTTTGGCAAGTCGCTTGGGTAGTTTGGTTTCCTTTTTTTAAGTGAACTTTCGTATGCCATCCGAAGGCGAAAAGTTAATCCTTAAGAAGAAAGACAACCAAAATCTAATTTGCACGGAACTTTATTTTCATTTAAGCTATTTTACTTTTTATCGATATTGGTAAATTGTTTTCCCTTCTGCACTAGAGGAAGCATGAAAAACTAAATACACAGCTTAGGAAAGTGCTCCCTAGTTGTGTAAATAACTATTTATACTTTAAGAGTGAATTTTCCAATTCTTCGACCAAGTTGCATGGAGGTCAAATACATCACATCTCCGATCCCCCCCCCCCCAAATTAGGTCTGTCAATTCCTTGGACTGTCCTGAGAAAGTCGTAGAACAATTTTTTTTTATAAAGAAACGTTTTGGGCTGTAGAGATCTGAGAAAATATCTCTGAACCAAAGTCGCCGAAAACGTTTTCTGCAATATCCCATCAACAAATTATCGGATTAAAATGAAATTGGTCTCATTTGTTTAGATTTTGCAGAAATTTTTTTTAAAATTCCAAACGCGCCGAAAAACCGCTAATGTTGTCTGGAGATCGGAAACAGCGGGGATCTCAAAACCAAATGTAGGTGAAGAAGCTCAAAGGTCTCAAGTTCCATTTAAGCAGTAACCTCCTTTGGACCCGTTCTTTTTTTGGTTTTGATAGCAATTTCTGTGAAAGACGTGAATTCGGAAACATTTCTCTAAGTCTACCTCTCACATAACCACCTAGATTTTTCTAAAATTATTTTTTTCAAAAAGCCACTCAAAATACCTTTCCAACGGTACCCTACTCGGAAAAATTGGTTCAAAATTGAATTTTTGGCGACCATTTGAATAACAGGAATTACAGTAGCTCAGCAGCTCAGAGTGACCAAAATTACATTGAAACTCAAAATGGACCCAAAAATCCAATTTTCAACCAATTTTTGCGACCGAGGTACCGTTGGAAAGGTATTTTAAGTGGCTTTTCAGAAAAAAATATATTGTTTAGGTCAGGCGTGTGAAAATCTAAATAGAAAAACACCTAAATCTTTTAGTTTTTTTTATAGAGCTCCTTGACCAAATTCATTATATCAACGTAGCTTTATAAAAAAAAAACTAAAAGATCTAGAGATATACCGTAGAACAATTTTTGCTTACAATTATGTTGTTTATCGATAAAAATTATCAAAACGCCTGTACGTAACAATTTTTATTCATCACTTTTACACAAATTTAGAAAATGTACGGAAAAACATAGTTTTTATCAATTTTCTTTAAAATTTACCAGAAAATTTATTTCCCTAAAAGTAGTTTCGAACTCCTAGGGACCCGTCTTTCACAATCAGCAATAAAATCAGATGGGCAGCGACTTTTCAGTATAACTTCGTTCAAGCTCACCGTGCTGACACAATTTCCATTAAAAAATTTTTTTCCACTTTTACGAGATCATATGATTTCATTTGACACCCATTTGAACAATTTCCGTGCTATGTACCTGCTCAGATATTTGCGACAAAGTTTCACCGACCCTCAAAAAATCATGCTTTTGATCACTTTTTCGACCATATCTCCGGAACTACTTGACCGATTTTGCTCATATTTGAACTTGAATCATGGGAAATATGTACCTTTCACGCGAAAAAAGATCAGGGCGATTATTTGAAAAAAAAATGGAGACGGACAAACAGAGAGACAGACGGACATTTTTTTATTGCTGATTCATCACTAATAGACTATAATAAATGTATCCCCCAACTCCCACCTCGATCTACCCCATCTAACAATAAAATTGTTTGTACTTCGTACGGGTCCAAAAACCGATTCTGCGGTTTTTGATTATTCAATTTTTTTTAAAGAATTGTATTCAAGGTATTTCTTCGTCTGTGGTTTTTTTCAAAGTAAAATTAATCGAAAATTCACTCTGTGTTTTTTTTTTTGTCAAATTTTTGAACAATAGAGGGTAAAATTTTGATAAAATTTTAGTGGTTTTTTAGCATAGTACGGCAGCACAATGGTTTACCCTAAATATTTCTATTTGCAGTTAATTGTATCGGCGTACTTTGTGGCCTCTGTTTATGCACAACATCAAAATCAAGCGATAGACTATGACCTTGAAGAAAAACTAAAGCGAAGCACAACAACATGGATTCCTATTCTTGAATACAATAAAGAACAGGGTGACGATGGTAGCTACAAAACATCGTAAGCTCAAAATTAATTTACTGACCTTTCACCTCTCTCAACATGAATGATATTTTTAGATACAAAACAGGAAACAACATTGATGCTAGCGAACAAGGCTTCTTGAAAGATTTCTCAGATGAACATCCCAATGGTGTATTAGTTCAACATGGTGAATACACATACACTGCCCCCGATGGCCAGGAAATTCGTGTACAGTATACAGCGGACGAACATGGTATGAATGGGTGGTGGAATTCACTAAGATTAAGGTGATTTTCACATTTTCAAATAATTCTAGGGTTCCGAGCTACAGGAGACCATATACCTACACCAGCACCAATTCCACCAGGTAAATATTATTTTTTTTAAACATGCATTTTAACAAAACTTGTTCGTCTTAAAAAATTTGCCAGAAATTCAGGCTGGCCTTGACCAAATTTATGCTGGAATTAAGCTCCAACAAGAACGTGCTGCTCTCCGAGCTAAAACGGATCCAGACTTTGCAAAAACCCAAGAAGCACGAGCCCAACTTGACTATAACGGTAAAACTAAATACAATCTTTTCAGATTTACTTAATATTTTAATTTAAATGTTCGTCTTTTAGGTCAATACTATCAAGACCAAAATTATTAACTTAAAAAATTCAAATTTTTTCTGGTTGACAAAGACTGTGATTATTAGTTAAACGAAAACAAACAAACCAAACAACGACAACAAACATGCAATGCTTTGATTGGATCTTATTAAGTACTAATCTTCTTCATCGGAAACAAGAATTTAAAAATAGTTCATTTTTAAATGTAAAATGCAAAGCGAAATTAAAAATAAAATTTAAATTTGAAATATTATTTTCTTTTAAATGAAAAGAAAAAAATCAGAAATTATGAGCGCTCGGTAGCAATGAGTATGTGACGCAGGTCCGCCGCACGATAAAAACATAAAAAAGGGACCCGTACGCATCACAATAGATGTGGCAAAGAGAGCAGATGTTACACAAAGCCTCGAACTAAATCTAAATCAGGGGCGCCGACTCCATAGGTGCAGTGGTGCAAGTGCAACCATTATACCCATTTACAAAATGTAAAAAAAAAACTGTAGAGCATACTAAAATACTTTAAAAACTATGATTATGAAAAATATCATTCCTATTATTTAAAGAATTTTCTTACATTAGAGAGGTTGGGCAAACTCACTTATAGCAAAACTTATAACATACTTATAACTATAAGTTATATAAGTCATAAGTTATAAGTTATAAGTTTAAATTTATAAGTAAACTATAAGTTATAAGTTATAAGTTATAAGTAAACTATAAGTTATAAGTTTAAATTTATAAGTTAACTATAAGTTATAAGTTATAAGTTATAATTATAAGTTATATGTACATAAATTAAAATAAGCTAAAGCAGCGTACACCACGACAAGAATATCAGCTCACTGGTCGTTTTTTACACCACTCCCTAGATACTATTTCTCTGTAAATTGCAGCTCTTTATTTGTAATACATATATGGTGGCTCTTTCCCGAATCTATTACTTTTTCATTAATATTTGATTCGCACGATTCAAACACAATCAAAGCATCTACCATTATTCTACCATTTGCGCCATTGTATACCAGAAAATTTTAATTTCTGAAATAAAGAATAAATTTAATAATAATGGTAAGTCTAAGTGTACGTCTTTTGTTTCAAAAATTCATACAATTCAAACTTGATTCACAGACATCAAATAAATCAAGGAAATTGAGATTCGCATTTACCATTGAAAAAGACGTTAGTCTTTTGCGAGCAGCTTTGTACGCGAATCCATGGCAAAGCGGTTCTGATAAATGGAAGGATGTTGCAAAATTAATGGAGTTGGAATTCAGATCAAAATTAACAACGAGAAGTGTACAAAGTCGAGTTAATTTGCTTCTCGATAAATTCCAAAAAGAACAACTTCGACCGAAAACTGGTACAGAGGAGCAAACAACGGAGAGAGGCCGCCTGTTATCGGATATTCAAAACATAATTTCAGAAGAAGAACCGGCTTTTGAAATAAACAATCAATTAAATGGGGACCGTTGGGACTCGTATCACTATCCAATTCAGATTAAATTTCCAATTACCGTCAATGAAATAATTGAGAATGTTGCGCCTGACTCTGTGGAGTTCAATTTTCGGAAGGCTGATTTTGCCCAGCTAAATGGCTACTTTCAGTCTATTGATTGGTGCAGTGTGCTTTCTGATGCCACCGATGTGAACGATAAGGTCGACAAATTCTATGATGTGTTGTTGGCAGGTTTTAGAGATTTTGTTCCGCTTAAGAGGAAGAAACTGTCTGACCAACCACCGTGGTATTCCAAGCGTTTGATACGTCTTAAAAATCTGAAGCGTAACGCGTTTTCCAAGAAGAATGAAAGTCGTGAATCTATGCTGAAGTATTACGCGCTGAGATCTGAATTCAAAACCCTGCAGAGAACGCTGTACCATTTATATCTTGAAGCAACTGAAAGAAATTTGACTTTAGACCCTTCCAAGTTTTGGTCGTATGCCAATTCTAAAAGGAAGACATCAGGGTATCCGGCAAAGATGTATAGAGGTGCAAAAAAATCTGATACAGCCGAAGGCATTTGTGAATTATTTGCCAATTTCTTTGAGGATACCTACGCATCTGATGATCCTAATGACATCGCCGGGAAAACTTTTAACGTTGAAAAAGCTGTCGATATTGGTGAATTGATGTTGTCTAAAGATACGGTTTTGAAGGCTTTACGGCGTATCAACACATGCAAAGGTGATGGACCTGATAATATTTCCCCTTTGCTCGTGAAAAACTGTTCCCAAGCATTGTTAGAACCACTTCATTTAATCTTCAATTTATCATTGTCACCACGTGTCTTTCCAAGTCGCTGGAAGATCTCGTATGTGAAGCCTCTCTTCAAATCAGGCTCACGCAACGATGTCGAAAACTATCGTGGAATAGCAATTTTGCCGACCTTTGGAAAGTTATTTGAATCTATCGTTTGCGATTATTTGACGGAGCGTTTCAAGAGGAAGATCTCTGTTAGACAACATGGCTTTTTTAAGGGTCGATCGACTTCAACTAACTTGATCGAGTTTACTAGTCATGCCATCAACGTCGTTGAGTCCAAGTCTCAACTAGATGCTGTTTACATTGATATTCGTAAGGCTTTTGATAGAGTTCGTCACGGCATACTGCTGAAAAAGCTGAACGGGATGGGAATTCACTCAGATATGCTTGGTTGGTTGGAGTCGTAATTGCGTGGAAGAGAGCAATACGTAAAGGTTCTAGGGTGGAGATCGCGTTTGTTTCCGGTAGGGTCTGGTGTCCCACAGAGCAGCCATTTGGGTCCTCTCCTTTTTCTTCTCTTTATCAACGATGTGACTAAGATTTTCAAGTCATCAAGATGTCTGCTTTACGCTGACGACCTTAAGCTCTTCAAAAAGATTCAAACTATCTTGGACTCGAACGTGCAACGTGACCTGAATGCCCTCTACGAGTGGTCCGTGTACAACTGTCTTGATCTGAACGTGGGAAAATGCTCAGTGATATCTTTTTATCGTATAAAATGACCTATCATTTACGATTACACTATTGATGGTACCCCCTTGGATCGCGTCAAACGGATCCGTGACCTTGGTGTTTATTTGGATGAAAGCTTGAGCTTCAAATACCACATTGATTTCATAGTTTCTAAGTCGTTTTCCATGCTAGGTTTCATGAAACGTGTTTGCTACGAATTTCGCGACGTTCGTTCACTTAAAAGCATATTCTTTGCTCACGTCAGATCACATCTTGAGTATGCCTCTACGGTTTGGTTCCCCTACTGCTCCACATACGTAGCTAAAATCGAATCCGTTCAGAAACAGTTTTTAATATACGCTCTACGTAGGTCAGTAAAAAGAGATTCTAACTATCGGCTACCACCTTATTTGAGTAGATGTGCCACTGTTGGTATTGAAACTCTGGCCAGGAGACGCATTAATACATGCGCCTTTTTCGCCTATGATCTTTTGCGCGGATATGTAGATGCCCCTGATCTCAGAGACTTGTTCGTTGTTAAGACTCCTGTGCGAGTGCTACGATACCCTGATTATTTGTTGATAAGAAGGCACCCTACCGCATATGGCTATTATGAACCCGTCAACAATATATCGATCGAATTCAACAGGTTCGCTTTTATGCTTGACAATTCGTGTACC
>CM055403.1:107707882-107717982 GCA_029228625.1 Pseudolycoriella hygida
TTTTTTTCGCCGAAAATTTTTTTTCGCCGAAAATTTTTTTTGCCGGAAATTTTTTTCGCCAGAAAATTTGTCTTTTCTTCCAAAACTACTGATATCACAACAAAATCCCTTTTTAAAAGGGAAACGTGACGTAAGTCCTCATTCCTTCTTCCAAAACAACTGATATCAATTTGGGTGACGCTTACAGCTTCGGAACGCAAAAAAGTCTTTTGAAATATTTTCACTTTTGATGAAAAAATGCGTCACAAATGCCGGACTCTCCCAACGTAATAATTTTTCTGCACTTTCAGATTTCGCACGCCAAAAATTTGGCTACCCGTACTCCACACGGGTCAAATCTGAAAGAACAGAAAAACTATAACATTGTGGGGTCCGGCATTTGTGACGTATTTTCTTTAATCAAAAGTGAAAATATTTCAAAAGAATTTTTTGCGTTCCGAAGCTGTAAGCGTCATCCAAATTGATAAAAAGGGTTTTTGTTGTGATAACTTATTCAGTAACGGGAATTCAGTTCTTCCAGTGTCTATGTGGTACGGAAGGCGAAAATATTAGAAAATCGGTTGAGTCATTTGGGCTGTAGTGTCCTTAGTGTGGGGCAAACTCGTTTTTCGTGAGGTTTTTGGGCATTGTTGTAGAGAAAAAAGTGGCGAACTTTTTTGTATGGAAGTGTGGTGTAGAGGCCTCTCCTAAGTGCTCTAGATCAGTTCTAAGATCGGCCCTAAAAAATGTTTTTTTGTGTGAAAAAATACGATTTTAATTTTTTCTTCAAACTTTTTTTGGAAATTTCTTTTTAAATTTTTGACTTTTTTAAGGATTTGGAGAGGTTTATTGCGTCGTTTCTTCGAACGGGTTTTTCAATATTGCCCTTTGGGCAATTTCCAGTTCAATTTAATGTGGACTTAATTTCATATGAAATTATATATGTCGCATAACCGATATTCCTTTTTTAACCTTTGTTAAATTGCAGTGGTTGAAACTACAACTTTAAACAACTGTTGATATAAAATTAATTTTAGTGTAGTTTCGGAGTTATTGCCGAGTTTCTCCATACAATGGTTGTATCACTGCTATACTACTGATGTATTTCTGTTCTACTACGTCTATATTACAGCTGTATTACTTATGCAGTACTGTTCTATTACTGTCGTAATACTATTGTACCACTGTTACACAAATGTTGTCTTACTGCTGCATTTATGTCGTGCTCGAGGTTGTGCTACTGTTACACTATTGTTGTATTACTGTTGCACTACTACTAAATAAACGTTGCACTACTACTTCTATACTGACGTACTACTGATGCACTAATGTCGTGTTACTGTTATACTACTGTTGTGTTACTATTGCACCACTGTCGTATAACTGTTGTACTGCTGCTGTACTACGCATGTATTACTGATGTACTGCTGCTGAATTTTTGTTGTGTCACTGTTGTACAACTGTTAAATTACTGCTGTATTAATGTTACACTATTGTCGTCTTACTGTTACACTATTGTTGTGTTACTGTTGCACCATTGCTGTATAACTGTTGTACTATTGCGGTACTGCTGATGAAATACATTTGTAGTACTGTAGTACTACTGCTGAATTACTGTTGCACTATTGCTGAATTACTGTTGTACTACTGCTGAATTGCTTTTGTACTACTGCTGAATTACTGTTGTACTACTGCTGAAATATTGTCGTACTACTGCTGAATTACCGTTGTACCACTGCTGAATTACTGTTGTACTACTGTTGAAATACTGTCGTACTACTGCTGCACTACCGTTGTACCACTGCTAAATTACTGTTGTACTACTACTGAATTACTGTTGTACAACTGCTGAAATAATGTTGTACTACTGCTGAATTACTGTTGTACTACTGCTGAATAACTTTAGTAATACTGCTTAGTTATTCTTGTACTAACGCTAAATTACTGTTGTACAACTATTGTACTGCTGAATCAATTTTTTTAACACTGTTAAATTTTACCAATGAAGAAATCTGGTGTCTTTATCGGGTGCGGCGAGCATGCTCAAGAATCAAATATTATTTGACTTTTAATGTCTGTATTTAGGTTTATCAAAAGCAAATGGGAAATATAAATACAGGATGGTTAAAAGCAGTTAGTTTTTATTTACATATAAAACAAATAAAACCAAAAATCAGCAAAGCCCAAAAAATGAAATTGAAAGAAACTGGAACCAATGCCAAAAATGCTGATTAAACAAAAAGGAAAGTACAGGAAATTGAAGTTAATTGGCATAGGAAGGATAATAAATGTTTTCATTCAACTGGTCATCATCCATATCAGATTCATCCTCTTTTTCAGGTGGATTGCGATTGGGATACGTGGACACTACCGTTCGTGTGCGAGTAGTAGAATGTTTAAGCCACTCAACCATGTATTTACTGAAACTCTTTCTGGAATATCCTTTGAAATTACGGCGTACGCTTTTGAAAATCAGATCATTCAAAAGTGTAAATTTTTCGAATGCAGGTTTTTCTTGCGTGCCTCGCCATGTGTAATGATCTAGACACTTATCGGTGAAGAGGTATTTCATTCTCAAGCGGATAGCTTCAGTGGGTTTGGATCCTCCAAGTTCATCCATTCTACCAAACTTAAAAAAAAAAAAAAAAAAGTTACTGGAAAGTTTTCGAGTAGAGCCCCATATATTTACCAATCTGCTTTTTAGGGCGAAATCTTGACGAATATTTATCTCAAGGCCCCTCCCTTTAGATATTTCGGGAATTGTTGGTCAATGTCCTCAAAGTCGTCGGTCTGTTCATGTTGGGATTCATTTCCATAACCAATGTTACCTTGAGACATTTTTGTTACAAACAACTCCCACTGCGTTTGCATTCGTGCTTCGAAATTCACTCGTTTAACATCGCTTTGCACGCAGATTTGCTTTATGTCGTCTAGCTGCTTCAGTTCTTTTGATTGAAAACAGAAGTCTATGGTGAAAATGTATTATCAGAAATATACTTTTGTAAATACGTCTATCTTTACCCGTTGCAATCGAACCCGTTGCAATCGAGCCCGTTGCAATCAATGTTGAGTTCATTGCAGGGTTCAAAAATACATTTTACAGGACGTCAACGGCCGCCCTCTACCATCTCTTCATGTCACATTGTGCTACGCTAGACCCAGCCCTCTCCCCCTCTATTGCGTTACGTAATTTATGAACGGCGCATTACCTAATCTATTATTTTTATTAGTGTCAGCATTTGAAGTTTCTGCGAAGCTATCAATTTGAAGTTGACCAAGGTTTTGAGAAACTGGCAATATACAATCTTTCTTGAAATAACCAGCGGCTTTGGGCTGTTCAGTTGAATCGGACGCACCTAGTGAACCAACAGAACCGACAGTTTTTTGAAAATCTATCAGAAATAATTCATAATTAAAATTTCAGATAATTCGTGTTGATCTAAATATTGTTTCTTGGTCACAGTAGCACTCACACCAGATCTTTTTTGGGTCGCATGAACTTTTTGCTTTTTGGCTAATAATTTTAGAAAAGTCAACAAGAAATAAATATATTATGATTTAAACAAATACTTCCGGATTTTAGATAATTGATATAGCGAGGCGTCGGCTTTTCCAAATCTCTCGCACCAACTTCTTTATTTGAGCCTAAAAATTTCTTAATTGAGAAAAACGTCAGTCAAAGGAAAAAAAACTAATTAATACTTCTGGGGTTTACCAGTTTTTTCAACTTTGGAATGGATTTAAAACTCGAAGCTAAAAGATATAGAACGGGTTACGGAAATAATGAAGAGGATTTTTCTTTCTTTTTCTTTATTGGAGGCAAGGCATCGCTAATGATAATTGGCTTGTGATTTTAGTTGAGAATTAGCATTTTCAACATTCAAAACTTCCATTTTTCTCGCAATTTTTGCTAATATATATATACTTAGTTCGGCAATGCTCAACCAGTAAATAATTAATTTACCTTGTCCAACAGAGCCATTAACTTCGTTTAACATTGAATTCACATCTATTAGGCCGGACTTTATGACTGAATTTTCGTTTACCGGGTGGGCTCGTTTTAATTGCTTACGGGCTTCTTCCGCTCGAAACGAATCGGAATCATTATGTGTCGAGCACTTTTTTTCTTCTTGCAACGTCTCTTCGAAGGTAGCTGTTTATTTTTTTTCATTTAGATGATTTCTATGAAAAAACTTTCACAAGCATATTTTCTTATTTTTAAATTATTCAAAAATTGACACCCTTTCAATGCTACCAACATCGTAAAATATCAGCGCTCTAACGGCATTTTATTTTATGAGCTTTTACAGTAAATAAAGTTGTTTATAAATATTGAGAATGAGAGATTATGTGACGGCTTATCACAAACATAGTTTTTGGATGTTTATAAAATAGGAGGCCGTGCAACAGAATTGACTAATATTGTTTTTGTTCCTTTTAAATATTTTGAAATTTCTTTTTTTTGTAATAGATTCAATAAAATATACTAGTGGTCTACCTAGTGTTTCTGACTGTGTTTGTTTTTGTTTAACGGATAATGTCCAGGATGCGAGTGCTCAAAATTGGATTTTTTGCAAAGGATGCAGCAAGTGGTACCATAGAAAATGTTGTTTGGTAGGTGATGACGAATTCAAAAGGATGGTAAGTAACACGGATTGGTACTGCTCAAGTCTTCATTGCGACAGGATTTTTTCTTCATTTGGAGATAATGATAAGGTAAAACATCCAACTCGTGAACGTTTGACTAGGAAATGTAAAAACAAATGCCCAGAACGTGTTTCAGAAATTTCTTTGGAAGATGTTTCTGTTTCTGGAAGGGTAATTTGTAGTATTTGCGGTTTCCTGGCTAAGAATATTCATGGGTTGAATGTTCATATGAGTAAACATAGGCGTGACATTCATGTTAGTGATAATTTGCCTAATAATGAAATTCTGATGAGTTGACACATGATGAGACTGTATCTGAAATTTTAAATAATTTCGGACTACTGCTTAACAAGTGTCGAGTTTCAGTTCCATTGACTCGTATTATACAGAAATCCGTGAGGATTGCTGTTTGTCAGGAACTTTGTAGGGAAATTGAAGGTTTATTACAGAAAAATGATGTTAATTCTTGGATGAGATTACTTGCTTTTCCATACATCGTTTTGAATAATAAATCAAAGGGGAAAGATGGTATTAATATCAATTCAAGGTCCAATTTGAATTTCTTTAGAGATTGTAGGGACATCAATGAAGCTTTGTCCAAAGTTTTAATTGACGCAAGTATTCCATTCACATTGAATAAATCTGTCAATGGAGATGCTGTTATTATAAGAGTAGCTACGAGGAAAGTTAGTGAGGGTGACATCAAAGGTGCTGTTAGGTGCTAATGAAACTGTTGCGCCTCAAACTTTGGAAACTGTTTCCAAGCTGAAGGCCAAGCACCCAGATGATGATGGCGGGGATTTTGAGAAAATAGAACTGATTAGTAGTTTGTCAGCTACTACAATTGAGGATGTTGTCAAAGCTATTAGAAGCTTTCCATTGAGTTCTTCTGGTGGTATAGGCGGTTTGCGACCTCGACATTTAAAAGATTTAACTTCTTTTACTTGCGGTGAATCTGCAAATCGTCTTTTAAGGGCAATAGCCTCATTGGTGGACATTATTAAGTTTGGTAATGTTCAAAAAGATGTCTCTAAAATATTTTTTGGAGCTTCATTGACTGCTCTTATGAAAGGTGAGGATGATGTTAGACCGATAGCAGTAGGTATTGTTTGGAGACGCTTAACAGGTAAAATTGCTTGTTACAATGTTAGGGATAGCTTAGTCGAGAAGTTAAAACCCGTTCAGTTAGGATTTGCTGTTCAAGGAGGGGCAGAAGCTTTGGTTCATGCTGTACGTAGATTCTGTACAGCTGACCATGATGGGCCAATGGCTTTAGTTAAGTTTGACTTTAGCAATGCCTTTAATATGTTATTTAGAAAGTTTATGTTAGGCGAAGTTAAGGAGATATGTCCACAATTATTTCCTTTGCTTCAACAAGCTTACAGGCTTTCCTCCAATCTTTACTTTCTTGATGAGCCTTTGCTTTCAAAGAGAGGGTTTCAACAGGGTGAACCACTAGGTCCTCCAGGTTTTTGTATTGGTATTATGAGAATGACACATTCTCTTTCATCTAGGTTAAATGGTTGGTATTTAGATGATGGTACTGTTGGTGATAGGCTTTCAGTAGTATTAGATGATATTAGGAAAGTGTTAGATTTTTGTGAATTATCAGGCTTGTCATTAAACAAAAAAAAATGCGAAGTTTTTTTTTGTTGATGCAACTGATAAAGATAAGGCCCACATGTATTCTGAGATATCAGCGTTATTGCCAGGGATTAAGAAAGTTGATGAGTCTTCTCTTGAGATATTAGGCTCACCAATCTTTGAGTCAGGTTTAGAAAGGATGTTTTCATCCAAAATTGCAAAGATCAAATTAATGTGTGATCGTTTACAATTAATGGATGTTCACCCCGCATTGTGTATTTTTAGGAAGTCTTTAGGTAGTTGTAGGTTCAATTATTTGCTGCGTTCTTCTAGGGCATTTCTATTACGTGATCATTTAAAAAATGTTGACGAGATTTTTCGTTCAACTATTGAAGCGATTACGAATGTTAGGATGTCAGAATTTTCTTGGGATCAGGCTACTCTTCCTTTAGCTTTTGGGGGTTTAGGCATTCGGAAGGTTGAAGATTTGGCATTGCCAGCCTATTTATCATCTGTGTATTCTTCATCTGATCTGTCAAATAAGTTGTTAGAAAAATTTAATTTGCAAATAATCGATAATTACATTTTAGAGTTTGTTGAGGAAATTCCTCAAGATTTTATTCCAGGTTATGAGAAGAGAATGGAGCAGAAAAATTGGGATCTTCCGAGGATCAACAGCAAGTTTTCTAGGATGTTTGATTCTAGTGAACCTGTTGCTCGAGCCAGACTACTTGAGTCATCTACTAATGAATCTTCAAAGTGGCTGCAGGTGGTCGCATCGAGTAATACGGGTTTACTATTAGATAACAATTCCGCGAGAATTGCTGTTGGTCTTCGTTTAGGTTCTCAATTATGTGAAGAACATAAATGCATCTGTGGTGCTATGGTTAAAAAGGACGGCCTACATGGTTTGTCTTGCAAGAAGAAATCAGGGATAATTTCTAGGCACGATGAAGTTAATAAAATTATTTCTCACGCATTGTCTTCCGCAGGAGTTCCAAATATAATACAACCACCAGGAATTTCTAGGGATGATGGTAAACGACCTGATGGCATGACTCTAATTCCGTGGAGTCATGGAAAGTCTCTTCTCTGGGACGTGACTGTTCGAGACACGTTAGCTCCTTCTTATGTCAATGAATCTTCCAAGAAAGCGCGTTTAATAGCCGATAAAGCGGAAAGATTTAAGCATAATCATTATATTCGTTTAAAAGAGAATTATTTATTAACTCCTGTTGCTTTCGAAACTCTAGGTTGTATGGGCCCAGAAACGAAGAAATTTATAGGCAAATTAGGGTCATTGATAAGGACAGCTTCTGGGGAATCACGCTCAAAAGATTTCCTATTACAGAAGATTTCAGTTGCAATTCAAAGAGGCAATGCGGCATGCATCCTGGCAACATTAGGGAAAAGTAGAGTAGATGAAATTTATTTATTGTAATTTGTTGTTGAAAAGATCGTTTTTTTACTGGCTGCGCCATTGTGAGCAGTCTTTTTTTTCGGAGGAACGTTGATAGTTTTGGTATTTTTCAAAAAGTACGTAAATGAATAATTTTGTTCCCATGGAATTTAGTTTAGTGTACCGATTTTTACGTTTATTTCTCTTTTAGTGTTTATTTTCATTGGAAATGGAATATTTTATTGGAGATGACACAACTTACAATGGGCTTATTTTCTTATATGCAATCGATAAATTATTTACGCGAATAGAATTGATTCATAGAATTTCTAAAGATATGGAGAAAAATTTAGATAGTAAAATTTAAATTAATCACGGAAAAATCAGATCACATAAATTGTCATTCTCTACGAACACATCGAACTACTCGAGCAAAATTCATCATTTTGCTAATAATTTACTATTTGCGCTGTAAATGGGCACTATCACACAACAAAAATATCAAAATATATAGGCCAAGCGGCAGAATTGATATGTTGCATATGGGGAACTATATTAACACCCAAAAATATTATCCCCCAATTTAGGCAAATGCACAAAAAATATTTTCCCCCAATTTTTTCCTCGGAAAATTAGAAAAATATGCATGCTACACTAGGGGGATAATATATTTATGTGCAGAGCCCAAAAATATTATCCCCCAAATTTTCTCCATACATTTGTTCGTGGGGGATAATATATAAAGGTGCAACATCAAAATATATTATGCCCCAATTTGGGGGATAATATTTTTAGGTGCAACACAAAATTATATTATCCCCCACGAACAAATGCATGGAAAAAATTTGGGTGATAATATTTTTTCTGTTTTCATGTTTCACATTATGTCGCAAGAACAAATTTCTGAAAAATATTGAGACTGCGATTAATTCAATGTATTGTGCATTTATGTAGGAGTTTGCACAATTGTCTAAAATCGTTTCTATTGATTGTAGGCGAACTTCTGGAAGTGCACAATCGTTTCTTGTGATTGTGCGCTAACTTAGGAAAGTGCACTCAACTAAAATAGTGCACAATTAATTATTCTGATCGTGCGCTAACTTAGAAAAGTGATTCGAACGTGAACTATTTACAGGTGTTGATGTTTTAGGACAGGGATAGCTGGTTTGGAAATTATCATCGTTTCGAAAAAAACAGTAAATTAACTAACGAAAACAGCACAACAAAATCAAAACAAACAACATATGCAAATTATATGGTCAAATTAAACACTTTTCACAAAACTGACAGTAAGTTTCTAACTGTCACAGTCAAGTCATCCCTCCATCCCTCCTGATTCTAGAAGTGGCCGGAGACCGGGATTGGGATATTTTTTCAGGAGAACCCTGAAAATGTTTTTCTAGAATTTATTTCTCTACAACTTTGCCTTTGGAGGCAATTTTCTAAATGCAGTAGTTCTAGAGATATGAGTCATCCCTCCTGATTCTAGAAGTGGCCAGAGACCGGGATTGGGACATTTTTGCGGGTAAACCCAGAAATTTTTTTCACTAGAATTTAATTCTCTACAACTTTGCCTTTGGAAGCAACTTTCCAAATGCCATAGTTCTAGAGATATAAGTCATCCCTCCTGATTCTGGGAGTGGCTATATCCCAGGATTCTGACATTTTTTCGGGAGAACACACAAATGTTTTTCACTAGAACTGAATTCTCTACAACGTTGCCTTTGGAAGCAACTTTCTAAATGCCATAGTTATAGAGACATGAGTCATCCCTCCTGATTCTGGGAGTGGCTATATTCCAGGATGGTGACATTTTTCGAGATAACCCTGAAACACGTTTTCACTAAAATCGAATTATCTACTATTTTGTATTTGGAAGTAAGTCTCTATGTCTCATATTTAACTCAATATTGAAGCTAAACCACCTCCTTTTGTGTATGGACGAGAAATGAAAAATTGGTTTCATAACGAAATCTTTAATTTGAGACCGAAATGAATAATTTCGGCGCTATATTTGCCGAGATATATGCGAAAAAGTTTCACCGACCATGGAAAACCCATGTTTTTGGACACTTCCTCGACCACAACTCCGGAACTTGTTGACCGATTTTGCTCATCTTTGAACTTGAATCATATACCTTTCAGGGGAAAAGAAGTTTAGGGCGATTGGTAGTGCCGTTTAGAAAAACAAAGTGGAGACGGACAGACGGACACACGGACATCATTTTTTTTGTGGATTCGTCATCTCTGGACGATATTAAATGCATCCCCCACACCCCCCCTCGATCTACCCCATGTTACAATGTTAGTAGTAAACGTAAAGGACCCTCTGTACTTCGTACGGGTCCAAAAACGCCATTTTCTTTTGCAGTACGTGAGAAGCTGTCATTAAATAATTTTTGCGGCGAAATTCTCTCTGTTGCAATTAAAACAAAATTCAATGACAATACGAAAGACTTTACTCACAGGTATCAAGTTAAGGCTCTGGTTA
>CM055403.1:107718482-107735580 GCA_029228625.1 Pseudolycoriella hygida
TGATATCTAAAAAATTTACAAAAACACACACTAATTTAACTTAACTTATTTACGAGAAACTGTGATTTAAAACGCGAAGAGGGCAAAAAATAAACGAAACTTACTCAGAGCAAAACAAACACGTCCATATCTGCCGCCATCTTGACTTGACTTGACCAAATTCAAAACTATGATAATCGCAAGTTACTAATAAAATACTACCTACATGTCCTTCCTATTTGCTCCTATTTCCTTCCATTTCCTTTTATTTTCCTACTATTTCCTTCCATTTCCTTCTATTTTAATTCTATTTTCTTCTATTTTCCTACTATTTCCTTCTATTTTCTCCCGATGATACGTTTCTATATTATTTCAACAAAGATGACAAAACTAATTTCGATAATGCCCAATATGATCTAGACCTCTTAAGTAAATATTTTAAATTAAATAAATTGACTTTAAGTATAAAAAAAAAACTAAATTTATCAGTATTCATTCTAAAAATAAAATGTTAACAGATACTTATACACTAAATTATAATGGTCATATCATTGAAGAAGTTACAAAATTTAAATAACATCTGTAAACAATTATTTGAGACTAAATTCAGGCGAATATTCAAATGCAATAACTAATAGATAAATGTCACTCAATGCACTTGTCACGTCTAACGGTATTCCCACTGAATTGTCAAAAACAAATTGCGCAGAAATTTCTATCGAAAATGGCAGAAAGAGCGGATTTGCGAAAATCTGTCGTCAATCTCTTTGGACGACTTAAAACCAGTGCAATTCTCGAAGTATTCAAAGATAAGCCGATCTCACGTTCAACTATTTTTCGCATTTTGAAGCAATGCCGTTATGGTGAAGAGCCGAAAAAAAAGAAAAAACCTGGTCCAAAAATGAAATTGAGTGTCAGTGCAACCAAAAAACTGCTGTCATGCGCCAAAGACAAGGTTGGCCAATCAACACGCAAATTGGGTCGAAAATTTGGCGTTTCGCACACAATAGTCCACAGTATTTTGAAAAAAAAACAACGTAATGTATCGTAAACGAAAGCGCGCACCGAAATATACAGCCGATCAACTCGAAAAAATACCAACATGCTGCCGTACACTTCGCCGAAAACATTTTGCTGGTGGAAAATTCATAATTTTGGATGATGAATCGTATTTTACATTTTCGCACCATGAATTGACTGGAAACGACGGCTTCTACACTGACAACATTGAAACAACACCAGACAATGTAAAATACGCCGGCAAAATGAAATTCGAGCCAAAAGTATTGGTTTGGTGCGCAATATCATCGAAAGGTGTCTCAGTGCCTTTGATTCGACCAAACAAAGCGAAAGCGGTGAATTCTGACATTTATATTGATAAATGCTTACCGAAACTGAAGAAATTCATCGAAAAATATCACGATGGTGACAAAATAATGTTTTGGCCAGATCTTGCACGCGCCCATTATGCAAAAAATACACTGAACTGGTTGAAGGAGCAAAAGATACCGGTCGTACCGAAAAAGGACAATCCTCCAAACGTGCCTCAAGCACGTCCAATCGAAAACTTTTGGAGTTTCTTAAAACGTAAAGTTTACGACAATGGATGGGAGGCTCAGAACGAACAACAGTTGCGGTCGCGAATTCAGAGAAAGATCAAGGAAGTGGACTGGCTCTTAGAAGCTAATCAAATAACTAAACTTTCTAAACTGCAGTCATTCCACACTTCACCAAACATATAATAACATTTACTAAAAAATTACATATGCATTTTTTTTAAATTTTTTATTTGAATTTTATTGTATTATATTAAGCGAAAAAAAAGACTGCTCACATTGGTGCAGCCAGTAAAAAAACGATCTTTTCAACAACATTACAATAAATAAAAGTCATCACATTTAATTATAAGTAATAATAAGAATTTAATTATTCATTTTCTTTAACATTTTGAATTTTAAGAAAATTTATCAAAATTATGTCAAATTCCTTTAGGGAATTAATTCACTGGAATTGACAATTTGTTTTAAATTTTATCCTTAAATTTGTAATTTGTTTCTTTTAATTATTACTATACTGTTGATCTGTTTTTTTTTATTAATTTTATGAATAATTATAATTATAATATAAATAATAATAATATATAAATAAATAATATATATAAATAAATAAAAAAAAAACTTTCCTAACTTTCCTTCTATTTGCATTTTATCCTGAAAGACCCTGTCCCACCATTTCCTCGCGTTGTTTACCCCTCGATAAAAATTGACACAATGTCCAACTGCCCGACATTTTCACCAATACTGGTGACTTCCACTCACAAAACTCTAAGACTTTGGCAAACAACTGCCCATCATTTTCACCAATACTGGTTTATTATTAATCGTATGGCTAGATACTGGTGACTTTTACTAACAAAACTCAAAGACTTTGCCAAAGAAACCTATGGTCTACCTCCCATGCATTCCAAGATATTTTTGAAAGCATAAAAATTGACCCAATGCCCAACTGTCCGACATTTTCACCAATACTGGTAACTTCTACTAACAAAACTCTGAGACTTTGCCGAAGAAACCTATGGTCTAACTCCCATACCTTCCCAAATACTTTCAAAAGCATAAAAATTGACCCAATGTCCAGCTGCCCGATATTTTCACCAATACTGGTGACTTCTATTAACAAAACTCTAAGACTTTGCCAAAGAAACCTATGGTCTACCTCCCATACATTCCAATATATTTTTAAAATCGACATTTTCACCAATACTGGTGACTTCTACTAACAAAACTCTGAGACTTTGCAAAAGAAACCAATGGTCTGACTCTCATACCTTTCCAGATACTTTTAAAAGCATAAAAATTGACCCCATGTCGAACTGCCGGACATTTTCACCAATACTGGTTACTTCTACTAACAAAATTCTGAGACTTTGGCAAAGAAACCTATCTAACCTATCTAACTCCCATACATCGATTGTGGCTCATGCTTTGGGTGAGATTCTAACACATGTTTACACATGTTTACACATGGCACTGTGGGACTTGTTTTAATAGCGATGTTATATTTATGACCTTCTTCTCTTGTCTTAACTCTGTTTTGCGTCTCTCCAACATGGCAAACCACACAGCTGCATGGGATATTATAGACCACGCACAGTAGGCTAATCCGTTAAATTCATGTTCAAAAATCTATATATCGTGAAATATTCACAATTTAATGTAAGAATTCTTAAAACGTGATTTAAGAATGTTCAAAAATGTCGGGAAAAATATTTGTGCATGTAGGCCGCAGATTAATAGTCGTAAGGTTGTTAGACAAAGTGACAGGTTTGATTTCTCCCCATACATAACCTCAAAAAAATACATTTTCGCCAGAAACTTGTCGAAATCAGTTGTAAAGGTTAAAGTAATTCCTAATAAGTCGAAACGAGCCTAGTCCGACGAAAAAAAGATGAATTTCTTGGTTGATTCTATGATTTTGATACTGACTGTCTTTGAGTCTCAGAGCGCTGAACAACAATTCGCTTCAAAACCACTAGGATTGATTTCTTGTGGATTTGTTTTTCTGGAAGATAATCAAGCCTAGATCAACGTTTACGAAGATCATTTTTTGAAAAAATGGGATCTAGACAGCCACGGGTGATATTTGTTCTTCTATTCCAAAGCGTTGATTAGCAAGAGGCCAACTATATCTGTCTCTTTTCAACCAACGCTTTGAAATAGAAGAACAAAAGTCAGCCGCGGCTGCCTAGCCTAGACCACATTTTTTCGAAAAATGATCTTCGTGAACGTTGATCGAGACCCGATTATCTACCAGAAAAACAACTTCACAAAGATATCAATAGGAAATGAATATGTCTAGTGAGCATTGAAACCCTACAACAATACAATGTTTTATTCCATAAGCGAAAACGTGACAACAATAGTCTGCGTTTGCATATACGACACAACGTTCCATGTGAAAACTTCTTAACAAAATGGATAATCACTTTTTGTATGTAAATTAGCCCTTCTCATTTTAGATTGAGTTCTTTTTAACGCTTGTGGAGTTGTTTTTCTGGTAGATAATCGAGCTTAGATTAACGTTTAGGAAGATCATTTTTCGAAAAAATGGTGTCTTCAATACAATTCTATTCAGTTCCTCGAAATTCACTAAATTCCATTAGGTTTTTCATGAAATTTCATTTATGTTTGAGAAACTGTGACTTCATTAAAAATTGAGTTTATTTGCTCAATATGATTTTTTTCATTTGAATCTAGAATTTTTTATCGGTAAATGATTATTTTTTCGTATTAAACGACTTAGTTTTATGACAAAATGAATATTTTTTGGTTTTTGTTTATGTTTATGCTGTTCTCTTTCGGTAAATTGTGATTTAGTTTTTGGTGAAATAACTTTTTTTTATGTAAAACATTGAATTAATTTTCGGTAAACGTTGATTAAACTTTAGGAAAAAGGCATTTTTTTAAGAATTCCCAATTTACTTTTGATAATTTTGTTCTTAACTTTTTTAACTAATTTTTTGAATTTTTATTTGCTCGGTGTGATTTTTTCTGTGCGAAAATTGAATTATTCATTCGTAAATGATGGATTATTTTTTGGTATTTAATGATTAACTTTTATGACAAAATTAATATTTTTTTGGGAAAAATTGATTTTTATTTATGCTGTTCCCTTTCGGTAAATTTTGACTTAGTTTTTGGTAAAATTGATTTCTTATTCGGTGAAAATTGATTTCATTTTCGGAAATAGTTGATTAAACTTTCGGTAAAATTTATTTTTTATTTGACAGTTCCAATTTTTTTTTTTGGTAATTGTGAAATTTTTTTATAGGCGTTTATATTATTCCTCAACTTCATTGCTGATAATATTGACGGAGATGGCTTCAGATCGAAATATGCGTAATAAATGATGAAGCTATTTGTCGAGGTTTCTTATTTATAGCTCATACTTTTGACGACTTGATAGTTTGATAGTTGACTATCGACTTGATAGTTGGTAGTTTACAATCAACCATATCGTTGAGTATCAGCTATTATTAGCAATTAGCTACAAACTATTAAAATATCAACTAACAACTGCCCCAGTATCAATCGAATGGGAATATTTTTGAAGTGCCTAGGCGCTATTTCTTACTTTGTCACTATAGGAGATAAAACAATTTAATTGACTAAAACAATTCTAATAGACTCTGGCGATAACTTCGTACGAGTCTAGAAACCTACTTTCTCTGCAATGTCTACCACACGATTAAGCCAACATTGACCATCGTCGATTATGACACTGAGATAGCAACAGCATTGTTGATATTGAATTCGTAATTTGTCAACCGGTTGTAAGTCTCACACATACTAAATATAATCTCTAATCGAATATTTTGCATAAAATAGAACTCATAGTTCCTCAGGAATCGGGTACCGGGTAACTATCAACTTGATAGTGAATGGTTTATTTCAGCATTAGAACATATATCACAAAGATTACAATTACAAGAAAAATCACAAGAAATTATCACAGATAGAAGACTTTCTCTAAATTCTCAGATTGCTGGAAACACCCCATTACAGCTGCAGCGTTTCCCTTTTGTATTGCCATACTAATACGTTGCTTGAGGAAGCTCTTAGATCTTGGTTCGTCTGTTTTCAGTGCAATCATTTTCCCTAACTTATTGAAAAATTTTAAAGCTTCATCGCACCACGGTCCCATAGTTTCGACTGCGAAGGGTACGAAATGGAAATTTCTTTCAATTAATGACCTGTATTTGGATGCTTTACGATTTGCTTTGTCGTTGGCCGCTTTACCCGCTACTTTCGAGCTAAGCTTTAAGTTACTAGGGGCAAGCGTGTCAGTGCAAGTAGCATCCCACACCAGGGATTGGCCTCTATACCACGGGATCAAACTAGTGCCATCCACTCTTTTTCCGTCTTCCCTAAATAAACCTGGTGGTTCCAATTTCGCTGGCACATCCGCTGTCACTAGAGCTCTTTTTATTATATTGTTTAACTCTGAGTGTCTTGACCATCTCCCAGCGCTCTTCTTACATTTTAGACCATGTCGTCCTTTTCTGTCTACACGTGCAACACAGACACAATCGTGTGGCGTACATATGTCAATGCCCAAATGTAGGCCAATCATTATACGAAACGAGTTGTTGTCTAGGAGAGTTCCGATTGTTCTTGAGGGGAGAGCATGCAACCATGCGCCTGACTCTGGTTTTTGAATCGCTATTATTCTTGCTTTATCTTCATCCTTCTCGAATTCTAGTTGATTGAATAGTCGGTGTGTCTGAACAGCGTCCCATCCTCTCTGGACTTCTGGGAATTCGGGGTGACTCGTATTGGGATTCAGATATTGCCATGCTTCGAAACCATCTTCGTAATCGGATATTTCTTCAATGTTGAGCGAAGGTAGGCGTAACATAATGCTAATCATTGAAGATAACCCGTTCACTGATGATAAAAAGGCTGGCAAAGCCAAATCTTGGACTCTTCGCACCCCAAGTCCGCCACGTCGTACTGGCAGTGAAGACAAAATCCACTGATCGTTGTTCAATTTAGAGTTCGTAATTGTTTCTAAAGTGGTCTTGATGGTCGCGTCCACTTCCTCTAAAACTTCTTTGTGGTTCCAGGTGGGTGACGTTCGTAGTAGGAATACCAGTTTGGGAACTGACAGGCAGTTTTTCAGAAGATAATATGCAATTTGGTAATTATCTAGGTCTATAAGTCTTTCAAACAATAACCTTAACTGGCGCAGTTTCTTATCGAAAACCTTGGTAAATGCATTTTCAGTAATCGGGGCTCCCAAAAGAGTGAGCTCGTTGATGACTATTATCCCTGGAGAAATTTCATTGAACCGGTTCACTACGTCTTGATCTACGTCGGAGCAAAAGTATATTTCGCATTTGGCGGGGTTTATTTCTAGGCCAAATTTGCCGCATTCATTTAGCACTGTTTTAAAATCCTTGAAGACACTGTCACAACTCCCTGCAATCGTTCCATCGTCGAGGTAAAAGACTACGAATTCTGAAACTAGACTTTCTACAACGGCTTGAATTGCTGAGCAAAAAATGAGTGGCCCGCAGGGATCACCCTGCTGCGCTCCGTTCTGTGATAAGATTATATCCTCTCCATAGAAAAGAAGGGTGGATGTCGCATAGCAGCGCCATAGAAATGGGTAGATGCCTGGGCAATTCTCTTTTATTTCTTCTAGGAATTTATCACGGTCGAGTTCGTTGAAGGCGTTTCGGAAGTCTATTTTTACAATAACTACGTTCCGATGTCTGTTTTTCTTAATAAATGTTCGCGTCGCGTGTGCTGCTGCTTCGCATCCTCCTTTCGTCCCATACCCGACCTGTCGGGGAGCGAATTTCTTTGACATTTTTGGTCTTACTGAGGCGCTAGCCAGTTTCGCTGTTAGGCGGCGGAACGTGTTCCCAACTGCGATAGGTCGAATGCCACCTTCTTCTTTGTTCAACGCACATAAGGATGCTCCGTACATAATTGAGCTCAGTTCGTTCGGTACTTTACCGGAGAGCATAAAGTTGGTTAATTTGGTAACTGACTTAATGAGCTTCAGGCCAGCTGAACCTGTCTGTGGTGCTGTCAAATCTTTCAAGACTTGAGGCAGTATTCCATCGACCCCTGAAGATGACCCATTGGGAAAGTTATTGATATTTTCGACCACATCCTTCTCCGAAACAACTAAATATTCAGACTTTTTTCCTGGGCCTTCGGGAATATTTAGTTTCCTTTTTGGCGCTGGATGTTTCATTCTCAGTTGCGTTAGCGTCTCAAGTGTTTGCGGGGCTAATGTTTCATTCGATGATAGGATTTTAATAGCACCTTTCACATCGCCTTCAGCTATTTTGTATTCAATTCTTCTTGTTATTGAAATTGGTGCTTTGTTTTTAACTCTCTGTTTGAAAACAATAGATGGCTTGTTGATGTTTTGCTTAACAAGAGTCGTTAATGAGACCTTCGTTGATCTTTCTGGAACTTGGAGCGATGCGTAAGCAAATGTTAGCAGATTCATCCAGTTTTTGTTCGATTTTGGGCTAGCCAAGCAGTTGTCGATTGTTTTCGCTAAGTTATTTGCCGCTAACACCCGCGCTCCTCTTGGGATCTTTTTCAGAACCTTGATGTTCCTTTTGCATCTTGCCAGTAAATTAACGGAATCATTGAATGTAATCGCTGGTTCTAAAGTATCCTCGTCGATATGTGGCGTAGTGCTTGAGGATTCGTTGATGTCATTGTACTGAGAGTTTAGCGGAGCTGATGACATTGGAGCTATCGAAGTTATTCGTGAGGATGTGAAGTCTGGTGTTAAATGGTATTTTCCTGGTCGAACACCCCGAGTTTGGGGGTCACCTGTCGGGCTCAGCCACCGGAAATGACCGCTTTTCATGTCGCCGGTGAAATACAGATATAAAGGAATTCTAATTGTTTCGCTGGTCTGCACTACGGAAGACTCACTGCCATAACAACAGAATTCGGTCAGGCTGTTTTGTTGTATCACAAAAAAATCGAAATCAAACAGTTCAGCTATGGCGACCAGTTCAGCTATGGTTCCATACTTTCCTGGTGTCAGCATGTAGGCTTCGTAGCTCTCCATGCTGATTCCCGGGCATTCATCATTTCTAAGACTTGTCAATAATTCGGGGATCTCATTTTCAAGGTTGGTAATTATGCTGTCTTTGAATCTGCTGACGTTATTAGATAGAATGTAATTCACAGTCATTTTCCTGAGCTCATTGGCGTCACTAGGAATATTGTCGAAAGTTTCTCTGTGGGCTTTTAGAAAGGCAGTTATTGCTAAGAATAGACAGTCCCCACCTCCTGCGTTTTCTATTACATCAAACTCCTTAATGGTATCCTCATTCATAATTTGTAGTTTGTTCCATAACTGAGGATGAGTTGAAATAATTGAGTTTTCGACGTCAGATCCTGTAGTTGGGAGACTTTGCAATAGGTCGTGAGTACGTCTACTGACTGCCGACTCAATTTCATCTTTCGTATGGCCTTTAGTCCAATGTTGTTTCAACCCACCTATAGTGGTAAAGTCTCTCTCACAAATGGGGCAAATATTAACTTCACTATCATCTTCCGTGCCATCTGACTCCATCCTACTTTGCGGATATCGCTATTAGGAAAACATAAGTTTAACTTTTTACAAAAACAAAATTGCGAAAAATGTGACCTGGCTGGCTCTTTTCTTATTTTCGTTTCATTGATAAAAAAGAAGAGATGCCGAAAAGAAAAAATTCCCCGTCAATTTTGAAATTGTGATCTTTATAATAACTGCTACGTATGTCAAGACGGCTTTGTTCTAAAAACGATGACGGCACAACAACAGAAATATGGCGGGACTGACGTAATGACGTAGAATTGCTGTTTACGTTTGTGTTCAAAAATTTGTACCCTTCGGAGGCTTATCCCAATCCCGGAAACACAGGATTCACCAAAACTCCAACATCCATCGACACTCAACGACCAGTAGAACCAATTGAAACAGGTAGAACAATAATCAATTTCACCTTTGTGCTCTTAATTCATCAATCAATTTGCAGCGTCTTCTCTACACCTTCGTAGTCGTATGTGCTCAGTTGATAGTTAGAAAACTATCGAGTTGATAGTTAGAAAACTATCGAGTTGATAGTTAGATAACTATCAAGTTTTCTAACTATCAACTTGATAGTTGTCTAACTATCAACTTAATAGTTGACCAGTTAGCAACTTGATAGTTGTCTAACTATCAACTTGATAGTTGTCCAAATACCAACTTGAGAGTTGTCTAACTATCAACTTGATAGTTGTTCAGCTATCAACTTGATAGTTGTCTAACTATCAAGTTGAAAGTGGCCTAACTATCAACTTGATAGTTGTTCAACTACCAACTTGATAGTTGTCCAACTACCAACTTGATAGGTGTCCAACTATCAACTTGATAGTTGCCCAACTATCAACTTGATAGTTGTCCAACTATCAACTTGATAGTTGTCTATATATCAACTTGATAGTTGTCTAACTATCAAGTTGATAGTGGCCTAACTATCAACTTAATAGTTGTCTATATATCAACTTGATAGTTGTCCAACTATCAATTTGATAGTTGTTCAACTACCAACTTGATAGTTGTCCAACTACCAACTTGATAGTTGTCCAACTATCAACTTGATAGTTGCCTAACTATCAACTTGATAGTTGTCAACTATCTAATTTTCAACTTGATAGTTGTCCAACTTAGATAACTGTAGACAACTATCAAGTTGATAGTTAGACAACTATCAAGCTGATAGTCAGCAAGTAACGTGACTGTCTAACTACCTATAAACTTCATACACTTACATCCATAAGAAATAGTTACTATTGCTTTGAGCAAACCAACAAATTTAATTTTATCTATATATCATTCTACTACATTTCGATGTATGATTCTAACACTTTTCAAGTACTCCAGAAAAAAACAAAAAAAAATCGGTTTTTCCGGAATAACTTACAGATCCGTAGTCCCACATAGCCCATCTTCGAACTTAACCTCGGGAATTTAATTCCGCAGCGATTAAAAAAAGATTTGGAAAATTGGTTAGGAATTACTCAAGTTATCGTGCTAACAAGGAAAAGTTTTTGCAGGTATTTAAGTTTTTTCATGTAGATATCATACATTTTTCTCATAGGTATTTATTCACGTTTTTAGTTAGTCGACTTGACAACTATCAAGTTGCTAGTTAGTCAGAGATCAAGTTTATAGTTAGTCAACTATCAGGTTGTCTCTTTTGGACTACGCATTAGCTTCATTTTGATGAAAATCTCTTGCAAAGGAGGTATCGCGGAATACGGCACAATTAGAAAATATTTTTTGTGCTAATACCTCCACTTCTTGATTATTTTTTTAATTCTTCAAAAATTTCTTTCGAAGTCATTTTTTGAGTTCTAACAGTTCTACAAAAGCTGATTCTCGACTGATAGAAATGTTTACTCCCGCTTCGTTTTTATACTTGACTTTACGCTTGATAGATGACTATCAACTTCATTGTTGATAATAATGACGGAGATGGCTTCTGGTCGAAATATGCGTAATAAGCGATGAAATAATTTGTCGAGGTTTCTTATTTATAGCTCATATTTTTGACAACTTGATAGTTGGCTATCAGTTTGATAGTTGACTATCAACTTGATAGTTAGCTATCAGCTTGATAGTTGCCCATCAACTTGATAGTTGACTATCAATTTGATAGTTCACTCTCACCTTAATAGTTGACTATCGACTTGATAGTTGGTAGTTGACTATCAACCTGATCGTTGACTAATCACTCAATAGTTGAGTATTAGCAATCAACCATAATCTACTATCTGCTATGAAACTGTCAACTATCAAATTATTATTAACTATCAGCTATTATTAGCAATTAGCTACAATGATCATCTTATATTTTTACCAGTTAATTTTCTAACCAGCTGTTGGCCCAGCTGGGTTCAATGTATACACAGCAAGTTGTGTATGTATTCTGTATAGATATGATAGATATTCGATTCGAAGTAGAGTGAAACTCCCAACCGATCGACTTTTTTGGTTGAAAAATGTTTCCGGAGGGGATAGATCAGTAAATATTTTAATTATGTAATACAATCAGGTGCTAATAAAGTTAATTCATTTTTATTAATTGATTCATTAAATTATTAATTTCATTTCGAGTACTAAACACATCAAACACCGAGGGGTAGTCACGTCGATTTAACACCATATAAATGAATGCACTTGGCTTGTAGTAATTACCCCTTCACATCTAGCTATTTGTGTGTCTGTAAATCAAAAACAGTCAACTACATGACATGAGTTTTTAGGCTTGTACGAAGTAAACTGAGCACACGTATTTGTCACGACATTTGTACCCAGTCAAATTTCGACTTTATAAATCTTTTTCCTCCCTGAAAGGTGATCGGTGGAGTTTGAAGATGAGCGAAAACGGTCACAAGCTTTCTAAGACACGGTCGAAAAATTGGTCAACAGCATTCCTTTGCTTGTCCGTTTATACCTTTGCAAAAAATCATGGAAATTGTTGAAGGTCGTGAGAGTGGTCTGGACTATAGGATCCATAGACAGAGCCTAACTAAGGCTACTTAACCGTCTTTCAAAATTTTTTAATGCCGGTAAACATTTCTTTCAAGGAGGTAGGGGTCATTAGATTGGCTCGAATTTTTTTGTACTACACTTGCAGAAATCAAAATGTCCTTTTAATTGGTGGCAGGGCATTTCTCCGCCGCAAATAACGCCCGGGTCGTTAATAACGCCCGGGATGTTATTAACGCCGGCCTAAGGGTTATTAACGCCCGCATTCCGGGAACTAATAACGCCTGGTGCGTTAATAACACCCGCACTCCGGGCGCCAATAACGCCCGGGGCTTAATAACACCCGGGGCTTAATAGCACCCGCACTCCGGGCGCTAATAACGCACAGCTGATTAATTGGATAAACGCAACAAAATGGCACTTTAATAAATAATTTGATTCATAGAGCATGTAACTAGAAGAATTGACTAAGGGAAAATTTTCCTTATGTCACAAGATGGAAGAATTTTTTCCTTGATACATAGAAACGCTCTTTTATTTAGAAGGAGTTGACTAGAGGAAAATTTTAAAATCTAGTAAAAGTTTATTTTCTCACTTTTCGTGTAATAAGTTTTTTAAAAATGTTGATAGTTACAGCCTTATCCTTTTAGAAAACAGACTTGTTTTTCCTAAGATAATGTTTGAGCATTGCTCACTTCTATACAATAATGTTCGTTTCGCCACATTTCATTGGATTTCGATTTTCATAAAATACATTTCAGATGAAGTGCTTCAAGGCGACTCACATCGACACGCACTCAAATTTTCCTTATACAGAATGTAACTAGGAGTTGAGTAAGAGGAAGAACATTTTCCTTACACAGATGATGGAAGAATTTTTTCCTTGATACATAGAAACGCTCTTTTATTTTTAAAACATTTGAATGGACCCGTACGTATCAGAATCGATGTGGCAAACAGAAAAGATGTTACGAAAAGCGTCTACCGTACCTAAGTAAATAATTGCCTTAACTCTTAAGTATTTGAAATTACGTACACATTAAATTGTATTGGAAATTGCCGAGAAGGCAATATTGAAAAACCCGTCCGAAGAAACAGTGTAAAAAAGGCCTTCCAAAAGTACAAAATTGACAACAGACAAAAATGTTCATCTCAATTTTCTCTACAAGGAGGCGAGGAGGAGGAGAGGCCTCGCACAAATACTTACATAGACAAAAATATTTCCCTCCAATTTCTCTGCAACATAGTGAAAAACCATTGTTTTGTCTAGGGCAGACCTTAGGACTATAAGGAAATGCCTCGGACACATAATTCCGTAGACAAAAATGTTTCCCTCAATTTGCTCTGCAATATAGCAAATACAATTTTTTTGGTTAGGGCCGACCTTAGGACAGACCTGAGGCCAACTTCAGCCCTACAGGCACCGGGTCCAAATTTTTTTTGGAATATAATTCGGTATAAACCGGTTGAGTTTTACTCACGTTATCGCGATGATAGACGGACTAACATATAATAACATATATAACAATAACACTTCGGGCAGGCCCGTATCCAGAGGGGGGCAGAAGGGGCTAAGCCCCCCCTGGGAACCTCTGAGCCACCCCCCACCTTAAGATTCTGAAAACTATGGACATAACTTTTTTATGAACACACTTTCGTAAGCCAAACTCCTTTCAGAATTTCGCTTGCTGCGCATTCAAACGATACATTTACAACATCAACTACTGATAAATATTTTCCAACAAGCCCAATCGCTCTTGGGAGAAATTCTTTAGGAGAAATTCTTTTGCTCAGAGCACAATGGGAAAGTCAGGGAGCGTACCAACTTTGCCGACCCAAACGTTGGTAATTTCACATTATGCTTCCACAATAACCATCAAAATAATAAATTGTTCCTGTAATTTTAATATGATTGCCTTTTATTGATTAGTGTCAGTTAGAAAAGTTTAGCGCCATATATACATAGTAACTATGGACACTATATGGGGCACTTAAAAAAACTGCACAGTTCGCTAGAATGACGGCACCGGGAATTTACGTACGAAGATTTTGCAATTCTGGCGAGAAATGAGCCATTTTAAAGCTTGAAATCCAACGAAAACGACAGTTTTTAAAAAAAATATCGCTCGCTTCGCCCGCGATTCATAATTTCTTTAACAATATGAACAACTTTCTCGCTTGATGAGAAAATTTAAGTTTCAGGCTTTTCTTTAAACGTTTAAAAAATTCATAATTTCTGTGGCACTTAAGGGGGGGGCTTAGCCCCCTGTTAAGTCACTCTGGCTACGGGCATGACTCCGGGCGTTATTTGCGGCGGAGAAATGTCACTTTAGCCTTTGAATTATTAAACGAAATTTGCAATTATATTAAATTATTGAACACATCGAGTTCAAGTGAGAGTTCCGAAATTCGGTTTCCTTCAAAATTCGCAATTTCTTGAAAATTTGAATTTTCTTAAAACATTTCAGTTTTCTTGAAAATCTAATTTTTTTTGAAAATGTTATTTTTGTAAAACTTTTTGGAGTGGACCAAGATTGTGAAAATTTTTTTATTTTTTTATGATTCTGTAAGTTGTCAACATTAATAATATGTTTTCAAAAAAAGTTTAGTCGCTTTAGTTTTTTTATATTAATTTTTAAAATCTAAAAATTTGTATGTGTTAACTGCCCTGGGCAGTTGGACTTGTATACATACAATCATTCTTCACTAATATATACAAAGGATTCGAGTTATGTTTTCGTATTTAAAAATATTAAACTAATATATTTTGATATGTCGTAGAATACTGTTTTCAAAATAAATCACATTATCGAAATAAAATAAAAAAAACTGTGTCCACATCCGATAGTCTTCCCCCATTGGAATTTTAATGAAAATTTGGATTTTCTTGAAAACTTGGATTTTCGTCAAAAAATTCAAAATTTTCACGAAACTTGAAGTTTGAAAAGATGCGCGTTGTAGAATGGTGTGCGTAGAATGAAGGAATTTTAGTTGACATTGATAAAGTTCAATTTAATTTTTGGGTATCAAATTTATTGTATTTTTTCGATTTTTAGACCCGTACGAAGAACGAAGTTCTTCGAAAAGGGTACTTTGCGTTTATCACGACGTTTGTAACCATCCCAATTTCGATCCGTGAGTAGGGAGGGAGCTTCGATCATGGTCCTTACATGACGAATCAACAATGTCCGTCCGTCCGACTGACAACACGATAACTCGAGTAAAACTCAACCGATTTTCAAAAACTTTTTTTTCCCTGAAAGGTAATCCAAAAACCTTTTATTGCATTGAATCTGGGCACTGACATCGGCCCGAGGACCGCCGAGCTAGGGCCGTTTAAGTGGTTTTTGGTCTTTGAAAGTTTTAAAGAAAAGATATGGACATCAGAAAATCACGAAAATTAGTCAAAACCTGTTGAGTGGTTCGTGCTGTAAAGTCCTCACGCGATCCTACACGATATTTGGTGAATATTTCTTGAATGATGAGGTTTTTTTTGCAATGTTGCAGACAAAAAAGAGGCGAACTTTTTTTTCCATGGAAATGCAATTTTTTTTCTTCAAATATTTTCCATTTTTTTTTTAATTTCGGGCTTTTTGAAGGATTGGAGATGTTTTTTGCGCCGTTTCTTCGAACGAGTATTTCAATATTGCCCTTTCGGCAATTTCCAATCCAATTTAATGTCGACGTAATTTCAAGAGTTAAGGCAACATTTACTTTGATACGTTCGAATTTTTTGCAACATCTACTCTATTGCCACATTTATTCTAATACGTACGTATGTTTTATGACCCCGCACAGTGCTCATTTTGGTAATACTTGCGGTCTTAAGGGATGTCCCAAACTAAATCCGGACGATTTCAATAATGAATAACTTTCTTAATTTTGCTCGAAATTAGCTGAAATTTTCAACTTTTGAAGTCTGATATGTTACAATTAAGTGCTGTAAATATGAAGACATAAAACTTTTTCAAAACAAAACAAACCTGCATAGCATATAGAAATATAAATGTGATATTAATTAAGATTAATTTGTTGATTTAGTGGCAATGATTATATTTAATGTTTCTTAACAGAAAAACCCCACAAAACAAATTTCTGTTAACTTACGTGAATAGGGGTGTGCGATGGTCAAAGAATCAAAAAGTTAGGGGTCCACAAAAAATTCTTTGGTCCCATAGATAGCGAAAACGCACGTCCAAAGCTTTTTATTTCATGTTTACAACTTCCGCAAATTCAATGAACTCAAAAGTTCGAGATTTCGGACCATTCGGCATTCCCACCTTCACCAAAAATCCGATTCGAGATAAGTTTGAGCTACATTAATTTTTTTTTGACTAATCAAACTTCAATTTAATGAAAAAAAAATAAAAATAGGGGAAATTGGGCGAAAAGGCATTTTTTGTCAGTCGTCAAAGTTCGCCGACCATGGAAAATTCCGTCTCGAAAAAACTTTGAAAAACTGAAATCGATATGATAAACTGAGTTTTTATCGTTTGAATGCTTCTAATACTTATTTATTGAAGTGAAGATTGCAGACAAGAAAGGGTTTTGGGAAAAGATTCAAAAATAGTCAACCTATCACCCTTACAATGTTGAAAAATATGGAAAAATTGGCTGTTTTTACAATACATGGAAAATACAACTTCGTAAATATGATGTTTTAAACAGACCTTTGACTTGGAATATCATATTTAGTCAGAAATATTACTTTTCCAGTAAAAAATTGCAACTTACAAGCCATTTTAGAAAAATGATTTTTTTATCTATTGAAAAAACAGCCAACTTTTCCGTATTTTTCAACATTGTAAGCGTGATAGGTTGAAAAATTCTGAATCTTTTTCCAAAACCCTTTCTTGTCTGCAATCCTAACTTCAATACCTAAGTATTAGAAGCATTCAAACGATAAAAACTCAGTTTATCATATCGATTTCAGCTTTTCAAAGTTTTTTCGAGACGGAATTTTCCATGGTCGGCGAACTTTGACGACTGACAAAAAATGCCTTTTCGCCAAACCCCTATTTTTTTTTTTTTTTGTTAAATTGAAGTTTGATTAGTC
>CM055403.1:107736080-107787444 GCA_029228625.1 Pseudolycoriella hygida
CGGAAATTTCGTCAATTTCACAGGAGTCAAATGTGAGGTTGCTGAAAATTTTGTATTTTTGTGCAGAATTTTTTTGCACTAGTTTCACTCCATCGCAAATATTTCAGCGAGCAAAACGTTTTATGTCTTCATATTTACAGCACTTAATTGTAACATATCAGACTTCAAAAGTTGAATATTTCAGCTAATTTCGAGCAAAATTAAGAAAGTTATTCATTATTGAAATCGTCCGGATTTAGTTTGGGACATCCCTTAATTATATAACTGCTCAGGAATTTGAGCAGCAAAGTTGTTCACCATGAAATAAGGATCAACTTTGCTTAAGAAACTTTTTTTCTATTAATTATATTTCAGAAGTTACTGAATGCTGAAGTCGAACTTTCCGAAAAATGCAGAACACAAAATTGCCGAACTCTTCCGGAATTTGATATAGACATTTTTAGTCTTCATCAAAGTTGCTCAGCACGAAATGAGGAACAACTTTGCTCTAGAAGCTGTTCCATCAATTTTATTTCTCAAGTTATGACCTGTTGAATTCTGTTAATTTGGAACTCAAAAATTTGTCCAGGAATAACACGTCATAACTTCCGAAATAAAATTGATGGAAAAATTGCTTCTTCAGCAATAGTTCTGTAATTTTGACCAAAACACTGCATTTTTCGGAAAGGTCGACAACGGTCAGTAACGTCTGAAATATAATTGATACAAAAAAAGTTTCTTAAGCAAAGTTGGTCCTCATTTCATGGTGAACAACTTTGTTGAAGACAAAAAATTTCTATCTCAAATTCCTGAGCAGTTATATAATTAAGAGCACTGTGCCCCGTGAGGACGGATTTTTCAATATTGCAATGCGATTTTATGAAAATAAAATTTAAATAAAAACTCGACATTCTTTGCAACGCATCGCCATTCGTACGGGTCCGCATAGCATTTTTTGTTTTGATTATGGCAAAATTATTTATCAAAATGTTCTTTTATATTTCTAAATATCAAACAACACTGAAGAATTTCTCAATATTTGATACAATTGGATTGATTGCAATGTTCAAAGCATGCATTAAGTGTAAAAAGAAACGCAAAAGTTTTCATTAAAGTTAATCTTCGCAACGTTCACCGTTAGGTTCATATAGATTCCACACATCCTAGAAATATTTCTTTTGTCACTTCACTGTTTTACAGAAATTAAGAAGAATTATAAATTATTCATTGAAGTATTGTTGTTATTATTTAAGGGAAGAACAAATTTAAAAACACCACTTTTGCTTGCCATAATCAAAACAAAACTAAAGTCATGTCATGTAGTTAATGTTTACATTGATAGATGACACGTATTAGATCAATATAAAGGGGTAATCACTAAAGGCGATGTGCGACTTTTCATATGAAATTAAATCAACGTGACTACCCCCTCGTTTGATGTTTAAAGTAATTTTATAAGCACCAAACCGAAAACATTTTTTTATTGCCTTGGAATCGAATTCGAATATCCAACACATAAACAACGTCATTAGTGAACCAGCTGGTCCGAGTCACATGGTAAAAATAAAAGATGATAAGTGTACAAACTATTAAAATATCAACTAACAACTGCCCCAGTATCAATCGAATGGGAATCTTTTTGAAATGCCTAGGCGCTATTTCTTACTTTGTCATTATAGGAGATAAAACAATTTCATTGACTAAAACAATTCTAATAGACTCTGGCGATAACTTCGTACGAGTCGAAAAACCTACTTTCTCTGCAATTTCTACCAGATAAGGATCAGAGTGGGTCAGGTCAGGTCGGACTTGTGACCTGAAACCTGTTGACCTGAAGTTTTCAGGTCAGATTCAGGTCGGCATTTCCTCAGCTTGAACCTGACCTGATGATATCAGGTCGAACCTGAACTGAAACTGGGCTTGTACCCAACATTTTCAAGTATTTGGAAATGATTGAGTCAACTATAAAGGTTGTAGCAAACCTTGTACCAAAATAAAGTACTAAGGAACTTAAGTCGTTATATCCTTACGTCGTTACGCAAGAAATTTTGGTTTTAGGCTATCTTAACACACATACAGCGAGAGCATTTAAAACTGATCGAACACTACTTCAATCTTCAATTCAGTTGTTTTAATTATATTTTCTTAAGATAACCTGTGGGTTTCAGGTCAACCTGATCAAATTTTTCAGGTTTCAGGTTACATTCAGATCGGACCTGAATCTCAAAATCAGGTTCAGGTCAGTAATCAGGTCGTGACTTGACCTGAACCTGATCAGGTCGACCCTACCTGTTCAGATCCTTACTACGAGACGATTACACCAATATTCTAACTATCAGCTTGATAGTTGTCCAACTATCATCTTGATAGTTGTCCAACTATCAACTTGATATTTGTCCAAATATCAACTTGATAGTTGTCTAACTATCAACTTGATAGTTGTATGACTACCAACTTGATAGTTGTCTGACTATCAACTTGATAGTTGTCTGACTATCAACTTGATAGTTGTCTAACTATCGACTTGATAGTCGTCTAACTATCAACTTGATAGTTGTCTGACTATCAACTTGATAGTTGTCCAACTATAAACTTAATAGTTGTCTAACTATCAACTTGATAGTTGTCCAACTATCAACTTGATAGTTGTCCAACTATCAACTGGATAGTTGTCCAACTATCAACTTGATAGCTGTCTAATTATCAACTTGATAGTTGTCCAACTATCAACTTGATAGTTGTCTAACTATCAACTTGATAGTTGTCTGACTATCAACTTGATAGTTGGACAACTATCAACTTGATAGTTGTCTGACTATCAACATGATAGTCGTCTTACTATCAACTTGATAGTTGTCTGACTATCAACTTGATGGTTGTCTAACTATCAACTTGATAGTTGTCCGTTACTGCGACGTGACTGTGTAACTAGCTATAAACTTTATGCACTTACATGCATAAGAGACTGTTACTGTTGGATTGAGCACACCATCAAATTTAATTTTGTCTATATTTCTATATGTCTATATGTCTATATTTGCACAGTGAAAAGAAGGGAAAGTCAAATTTTGGAACTTTTGCAACATTGGAACTAGAGTGTTTCACGTGAAAGTATGGAAAGTAACTGCGAACTCAATAGACATTATTTCAGAGAAACTAAAAATTGGAAATGAACTTTCTTTATACTAAATTCCAAGTACTTTTTCTGTCAATTCCTTTATTGTAAAACACTCTAAATCGAGCACGCACCCACTTCCAACCTTACAAAATGTATGGGCGCGAGCTTCCTTCTGTTAAGTATAAATTTTGCGAGGCGCAAACTTAGGAATTATGTCCTTTATGAGCGTAAAGTTCCCAGCAGCCACCTTTCGAATTCGATATGACGTATTCAAGAACTTTAGATAGATAGATAAAATAAGTGGGTGGATTTATCCTGCACCTAAGCCTCAAATGGGCCTGTTGTGCGTGCCCACAATTGATTAAATTCTTTTTGACTTGTTTATGAACTTAAGGATGTCCGAAGGAGTTTTGCTCCAAATTAACTTATAATTGATTGTGTACGAGTCTAGATATCTTGATCTTTGCCTAATGTACGCCGGGCAATGGCAAAGAAAGTGCTCCGTGCTCTCTATGTCTCCGCACTGATCGCAGTACGGATCTGTTGACACGCCAATCGTGTGAAGTTGCTTTTTTAAGGTGCTATGACCAGTGAGAATTCCAGAAAGTCGCTTAAGATTAGATCTGCTGAGCGATAAACAGTATTTTCCGTTTTTCTTGTTTATTTTTGTAGCTGTTCTTGCTTGTCTAGCGGTTTGTAGCGAGTTCCAGTGTTTATTAAACTTTTGTGATTTTCAACACGTTATTATTCGTTGAAGAGATGAGAAGGGTATTGCCATTGCTGGTTCTGGACCGAAAAATGGGCTGCCGGACGCTTGTCTAGCCAGCTCATCAGCCCTTACGTTACCAGCAACGTTGGAGTGTCCTGGGACCCAAGTGAGTGTCACTTGAGTGATTTCCGACAATTTCTGAAGGGAGTCGCGGCATTCCAAGACTATTGCAGATGAGAATTTATATTGATTAATAGCTTTGATTGCTCCTTGACTGTCGGTGCATATATTAATGGGTAAACAGTTCGATTTGTGATGGAGAAGGATTTCTCTGCAGCATTCCATAATTACATTAATTTCTGACGTAAACACTGTTAAATAGCTCTCTAAAGGTATGGAGATTTCTTTCCCGATTGTGTGACAGAAGATTCCTGAGCCGGTGAGGTTATTGCGCAGAGAACCATCTGTAAACCAACAGATATTGTCTCTTTTTAGATCGGCTTCGCGCCAATCCTCCCGTTTGGGCATGTTAACTGAGAAAGACTTCTCAAATCTGTAAGTTGGAATGATTAGATCTCAGGGCATATTGAGTTCAGGCGTTTGCTTTGACATTATTGTCCATAACTTCGAGTGCCCGCAGTTTGGGTTTACCAATAAAAGGGAAGATTGCTTTAACCTCAAGAGTGATGACCGGGCGAGAGCTTCAATGTGGATATGCAAGGGTTCGATGTTTAGTAGCGCTTCAAGTGCCGCTGTAGGAGTCGTTTTCATGGTCGAAGTAATGCCAATTAAAGCTAGCCATTGCAATTTACTCAGTTGTGCATGAACTGTTTTCAGCTCACATCTTGGCCACCAAACTGCAGCTGCATAAGTTAGTCGGGGTCTAAATATGGACGTATATATCCAGTAAAGGACTTTCGGGTTAATTCCCCAGTCGTTGCCGAAAAGCCGTCGGCTTTGCCAAAGTGATACGATGGCTCGTTGAATTACATAGTTCGAATGAATTGTCCAGTAGAGTTTAGCGTCTAGTAGGACGCCTAGGAATTTTACAAAGTCTGACAGCTCGATTTCTTTGCCGAAAAATTTAGGTTTTTTAAAGTTGATTTTTTTTCTTACGGGTGAATAGGACTAATTTTGTTTTGTCCGGATTCGTGGTTTGTTCGTTAATTATGCACCAAGATTGAATTAAATTTAATGCTGATTGCATTAGATTTGAGAGGGTCGATACACAAATTCCCACCAAAAGTACAGTGAGGTTGTAGTGACCCGTAACCCGGGCACTACCCCTAACGCAAACATAATATATTGCTCAGTCTCCCGAAGCAAACTTCATCTCATACGTCGTCAGCAGACGAAGTAGGAACGGCGAACGATAGCATTCGCAGTTCGACCACCGCAACATTCACGCGTAATCAATAAGTTCCAACAATAAATTATAACGTAATATGGAGTCAATAGTGTTTCAATCATACACCAAATAATTAGTTTTATATTTATTTATAAGGTCATCTGCAAAGCTTTGGGAGTAGAATCCCGAGTCGTTGAGAAGGGTTAATAAGCTATCTTTGACTAGGCAGTAAAGCAGCGGGGGTAGAATTTCACCCTGGGAGCATCCCTTGCTTACAAATACGCTCACCTTTGTGTTGTTGAGATATGCAGTTACTAAGCGGTGTTTAAGCATTTTAACAATCCAGATGGTGACTGTGAAATTAATTCCATGGGTGAGACAGGCTTTCTTGATAGTGTTGAAAATCATGTTGTTCGATGTATATCAATGTATAAGTATATCGATGAAGCAGCCGAGGGCATATTCATCTTGGTCCAGAGCTTTTTCAATTCTATGAATTAGATGGTGCAAAGCCACCTCTGGTGATTTCCTGGGTTGATAGGCGTATTGGCGAAAGTGAAGGTTAAATTTCTTTAGTATTCCGTCTCTCAGGTATCTATCGATTACTTTCTCTAATGTTTTTAGCAGAAATGATGTCAGGCTGATCGACCGGAATGCCTTCGCTAATGAGTAGGACGATTGTCCAAGTTTGGGTATGAATATTACTCGAACTCCTCTCCAGCATTTTGGAATGTGTTGATATCGAATGCTTGCTATGAATATTTCATATAGCGAGTTGATGATGAGATTGGAGCTATTTTGTAACAGAGCAGGGAAAATTTCGTCCTCGCCCGCTGACTTAAAGGGGGAGAAGGTTGATAGTGTCCAGGTTATTTTTTCCTTAGATAATATGGATTCCGCTACTTTCAGATTCTCGTTATCAGTAGATGGATTATGAAATAATGCTTCTAGATTGAGCTGGCCTTCGTAGGTAGTGCTACCTGGGAAGTGGACTTCAAGCAGATGCTGAAGTGTTGCTTCTGGGGTTTCGGTATATTCCCCAGATGGAAGTTTGAGTGAACCTAATGGGTTAGTTGAGTTGTTAGATAGTGATTTGAATAGGCGAGACGTTCCTGATGCAGAGTTGGTTGTGTTGCAAAATTGTTGGAATTTCATTCTTCTGTTTCTACGTAAAAATTTGTTATATTCCCTTTGAGCAGCTCTTCTCGCTTCAATTTTTTCTATTTCTTTGCTTTTCGCTTGGTTAAACGCTTTTCTAACGATTTTCCTGGCACTTTTGACT
This sequence comes from Pseudolycoriella hygida, assembly GCA_029228625.1. Classification (NCBI taxonomy): domain Eukaryota; kingdom Metazoa; phylum Arthropoda; class Insecta; order Diptera; family Sciaridae; genus Pseudolycoriella; species Pseudolycoriella hygida. The sequence continues at coordinate 107,742,517 of CM055403.1, forward strand.
TCCGTTGTGAAGAATGGAGCTGATCTGCCCTCCTTGTAGGTTTTTAACGGACATTATTCATGATAACTCTTTGTTATGGAGTTTAATAACTCCGCGGCTTTGTCATCTAAGCTGCTCGTTGAGCTTATTTGATGAGTAGTGGTGGGTATGGAATGACTGAGTTTACACTGAAAAGATTCCCAGTTGATTTTAGCAGGGTTCCTAAATTTCATTTTTTGTACTTTATCCGTGTCAATGTTGAATCTGATGCATCTATGATCGGATGTCAGAATGTCATCGGTGACTTTCCAGTCTCTAATATGATATGAATGTGATCTAATACCTCTTCGCGAATACTGTTTCTAAAGGTTGGTTCCCCGCCCTTGTTGAGGATTTCTAGGTTGGAACTGGAAATGTACTCTAGCAGTGAAACCCCTTTCTGAGCTTCCCCATACTATGTGATGGGAATTTGAATCAGATCCCAAGATCAAAGGGTAGTTTTTGAGCTTGCAATAGTTTACTAAGTTTATGACGTCATCGCTCGGTGTGAGTACATCCTTTTCTGATGACATATATGCCGAAGCTACTACTCTGAGTCTAGCCACTTTTTGTATTTTAAGTTTTAGTGAAACCACAGCTAGGTCACCTGTGCATAAATGAGTGAGGGGGAAAATTTAGCAATTTCTATTAATTTCTATTAATTTCCCTGAATCTTTGTGCGAGACGACTTTGTATTTCATTTTGTCAATTAATTTAATTTCATTTTTACAGATGTAAGGTTCTTGGATCATTCCGATGAATTGTTGGGACTTGAATCTCAAATTGTTAATTTCAATTGTTGCGGCTTTGCAGTGTTGCGCATTACATTGAAAGAATTCTATCTTGTTAGACTGCATTATAATAATAAAAGAAAAAAGAAACGAAAGGACTAACTTTTTGTTTGCACTTTTAAGGTGTAGTGAATTAGGAATGCTATCCAGATAAGCAGTGACTGGTTTTGAAATGAAAGAAATTGATTTTGAGGATGCTGAAGAAAAGTGTTTATTGACATTGTTGACAATTTCCCTGAAATGCAATGACTTGTTCTGTTCATGTTTATATTTTGGGGTTTAGCTTGATACGGCCGCTGCCAACATGTGGCTTAAAATCGATGTCCTTGAGTGCTTGGATGCAGTTTTCGTCGACGCCAACGGTCCAGATTTGTTTGCCGTTTTCGGCTTTTGTTCGATGAGTGCACTTCCAGTTGTTGGTGTTTAATTTAGGATTTTGTGCAGCCATTAAAGTGAAAATGTCACCCGGTTCAAGCGTTGGAAGCGTCATCTGCATGGTGTATTTGATGAGATTTGGTGGTGCGCCTTGGTATACCGGTTTAATTTTGGCATTGCCCCAGGGCGTGATAGTCGGGATGATGGCGGTTAACCAGTCCCGGGTTTCAACGTTTCAATATTTCAATATTTCAATATTTGCCTCTGTCGTTGAAACTGTCCTCAAAATTGATCTTACTTATCATTTCAGCTTTCATAATTTTCTTTAGAACTGCGGTGTAGATGATGTTGCCTTGCGACGTCGTGAGGAATTCAATCGATTCGTCGTCTGACACGATATCCACAACATGGAAATCGTTTTTGACAATATCCGAAAGTGGTAGCATGCTTGCTGCAGTTTTCAGCCTTTTAAGTGGGTTAAAGGAAGATAGCGAAGATTCTGTGGTCGATTTCTCGTAGCTTCCAGAATCACGAGCGCGTTTGTGATTAGCGACGTCCAATTGCCTCAAATTATCCGAAAGATTATTCAGTGTTGATTCTAAACTTGAAGACCGGATGAGTGTGGTACGTTCAGTAATTGCTGATTTAGAGTTAGTATCTTCACTATCGAAATACAAAAGTTCTCTTTCCTCTTGTTGGATAAGTTCATCCACTGACATGACCAGTTTATTGAATAATTCTACGTGCAAGAATAGAATTAAGGTCGGTTTAGATGAAAGTTCTGATGATTTCGTATTTATATTGGTCGCATTTAATTTCCTTACCTTTAAGCTTCGTTGGTGTGAAAAAGGTGATTGCAATGAGTGCACTTGGTGCTTCGTATTTTTAATTATGTTTGAAATAAAGCTCTGAGCAAATAATAAAATTTCACTAATTAAACTGATCGACCACGCTTTGGTGAATGATATGAGAGAAATGGAGTAGTAATGTTCACAAACGGTAACGTATGTAGATGGTGAGCGCGAGTTTATTTCCGAAAATTCGAACATGAGTTCAATTGGAATTTTTCGAAATGTATATATGAGGTTTACAATGAGAAGTATAAATGGAATGCACTTTGTGGTGATAATAAATAAAATGTTGATACCATTGGATTCATGGCGGAATTGAATAGTGATTAACCTCGCGGTCTTACATTTGCAAGATAGTGTCAGTATCTTGAGATTTCGCCCTAGAGTGATCTCTAGGTTAGGGTATGGGGTTAGGAGTGTGACCCCATTATGTGCCGTGAGGCATTGTAATGCCTTAATTTGTATGTTTGTATGGTTGCCTTTCCTGTTTCGTTCGAATAATTTTATGTTTCCCTCCTCTCCTGAATCAATGACTTGTGTTGGTAACGATAAACTCTCTCGTTTTAATAAGTGTGAATGTTCGACCAATTGAACTTTTCAGATATTTTTATTTACTTCCGCCGGGACTTGTGAGGCACTTTTTGCAAATCCCTTGATTTTAGTAATTCACTGGCTTTTAATTTTCACTTATAGACACTTTTGCTGCCAAATTTGCTAATTTTAACTACGAATTTAATTATATTTCGTATGAGCTATTACTCTGCGTGTTTGCGTCGCTACTCACACACATTTAAGTAATTTTAAAACAACATTGAAAAAATCGTGACACTCTCACTGAAAAATCCCGCAGAGAATCTGTAACGATACGTTTTCCTCACTTTAATTACTTGATACAAATGGAATACACTAATTGAACAAACTATGACAAATCCTTTATTTCACTTTTCAAATTAAACTTAACCTAAAAATGCGCATCCCCTTACAACTAAAAACACCTTTTATGTTATTATTATTATTATTATTATTATTATTATTATATTATTATATTATTATTATTAATATTATGTTTATTATGACTTATCTCCTTGACAAAATTTCCTTTAATAATGATGCTTTTATTTGCGGGCCAAATTAACCACTTGGTTGCCACTTAATGTCTGTTATAGGTCCGAGTAATTCACACAACCACAATGTTCTGGATTACTTCCAATAATTATACACGTACCTAAAAACTTTACGAGTTCGTTAATATTGTGTGGCAAATTTCATCCTCTTCCTCTCCTTTGTCCACCATAAAAATTACCTTGCTGACTGCAAGCTTAATATATAAATTTCCCCTGTGATTAGTGGTCAGCTTCTACTGGTGAACTGCTCTCCCTTAACGTTGTTAACTCTGCGAAGTATTCGGTCGGTTAATTCAAAAAACTCTCTTAACAACTAAGGTTAATGCTTATCTCAAAATTCATAACAACTAAAAACCGAGTTACATTGGACCTCTTCCTCTTTTAGGAAAAAAACTCAAGTAATGTTGGGTTTTTTTTCGTCGAAAAATAACAGGAAGTTCCTTGTCAGAAATATAAAGTTAACGTCAAGAAGTCCATGAGGAGTTAAACCTGCTAAAGAAGTGTGTCACAATAAAGAAACAAAGAAAAAAATTCTAGTAACAGACATTGAACATTATAATTTTTATGGTTTTTCACAGAAAATGGAGGGAAATATTTTTGTCTATGTAAGTATTTGTCCGAGACCTCTCCTGAGGACCTTAGGTCGGCCCTAGACAAAAAAATGGTTTTTTGCTATGTTGTAGAAAAAATTGAGATGAACATTTTTGTCTATTTGGGGGTCAATTTTGTACTTTCGGAAGGCCTTTTTTACGGCGTTTCTTCGGAAGGGTTTTTCAATATTGCTTTCTCAGCAATTTGCAATCCAATTTTATGAGGACGTAATTGCACAATGTTAAGAGTTAAGGCAATATTTACTTAAATACGTTCGAGTCTTTTCGTAACATCAACTCTGTTTGCCACATCTATTCTGATACGTACGGGTCCCTTGCATACGTTTTTCAAATGCTTCGGGTCCAAAAGTGTTTTGCATGATGGTCTAATCATTTTTAGAAGAAAGGCAAATAATTTTTATTCCAAATTCAGCTTGGTCGATTAAGTACAAGTTTGAATCAAATTTGAAACATTTTTTATGCGCTTCTCCTCGTCAGTGTAATACATTTTAACGCTTTTAGTGAAAGGTGGAGACTCGAAATCGTCTCATCATTCGCTTGTTGATTTTCGAATTACAACTTAAAGTGTAGAGTTTGGCTGGAAAATGGCCGTTAATTTGAAAATGTATATTAGACCGATGCAGGGCGAAAAATAAAGTTTCCGATTTGTCTGCGCAAATGTTTTTCTGATAGTTTTTATAGGCTGGACAAAGAATGCTCACGAAATAATTAAAAATAAATGCATTTGGAACCTCCACGAATTGATTTTAATTTCGTTAACAAAGTCAAAAATCCGCCAATAAAATTTTTGTTTTTAAACCATTTGACATTTCAGAGCTGTTGTAACTATTAAGCCGTTACATCAGATAACTGTAAACATTTAAGATTATGGTCAAAGAATTGATTCAAACGACGTGTGGGTTTAGTATTTAAAACGATTTAAAAAAAGAGATGCTTCGTATATTAGTATCAGGATATTTACCATGTCTTCGTATTATTTTTAATTTCACAAGAGTTTCCTACCTTCTCTTCCACCACAACATCCTTTTTGCACGACTAGTATGATTGAGGATGATGCCTACAAATGAAAAGCATAAGTTTCTTATAGTCGTAAAATAAATTGAAAAATTATTGGACCCGTATGAAGCACAAGGTTCTATACGTTTAGTACAAACGATCGAGAATTAAGTACGGAAGATACATTTATATCGTCTAGAAATGGCGAATCACTATGGCAGCTAAAACGTTGCTTACAAAGGCAAAGTTGGTGAGAATTACATTTTAGAGAATACATGCTTCAAGGTTTTAGAGGAAAATGGCCCAGTCCATGTATATAAGCTTTTCTAGATTTGAATGGTCTGAGACGTACTTCGGTAAACTTTTGACATTACCTTGAGTAATTTCTATGGATCTTTGAAATTCTTACAGTTATAAAAGAACAGAAAACGTTGGATTGTTTGCTTATTTGTATATATTTAGATACGTTCGAGTCTCTTTCCCACATCTATTCTGATGAATGTATTAGGTCCATTTCAGAAATAACAAAATGATAATTAATGATAATCGAATGATTGAACGTTTTCAATCACTTTTTCGACCTTAACTTCGAAAGTTTTTGACCGATTGTGCCCAAATTCAATCCTATAGTCACTTTTTCGATTACCTTTCAGGAAAGAACATCGGCAAAGTTTTGTTCGGATTATCGTGCTGACGGACGGACTGACTTCGTTTTTTTTTTTGCAGATTTCTCTTATTTAGACCACAAAACGAAAAACTAACAAACTCCCCCCGGTTCAAAAATCGACTAGTTACACTGTTCATAAACGCAATAACCCTTTTTCTAAACGGATATCGAAAGTGACTTAAGTCTTATCGTTGATGCCCACGATTGACTACAAAAGTTTCAATCACACAATAGAAACGTCCTACGAATTTATTACTTTGACATCGTGACTTCGTGACTTCTTGCTTTCTTGTTAATGTCGGCTCTGAAAAACTCTAAATGTCACCGATTTACAACAACAACTTGTCAAAATTGCATTCTTAAATGCTCTTTTTTGTAATTTTAAATCACTTTCTGGAAGTACTTAAATTTTTTTTTAAATTAATTTAAACATATTCTTGCTTCAGGTTATGTAATCAATCAGAAAAAACATTTGCGTAAGGAATTTGGAGACTTTTTTTTGCCTTGAATCGTACTGATGTATATTTTCGGTGGAAACACATTTATTTGAATGTGTGTGCAGTTCCGCCGAAAAAACTTATCTTTTTAATATTAACTAATGATGAGCTTTCAAACTGTTTACAAACTGATAACAATTTATAATTATATCCAATATAATTACGATCGCAGTCAATATGACAGACATTTAAATATTGTATTCACTGGGATCATAATTTTTCATTTTACATTAGAGAGATTGCGCTTTTGACTTATCTCTATAAGTCAACGTAAAACTTAGGATTTATAAGTGATAAGTAACTTATAACTTATAATTTATAAGTTATAAGTAAATTTTTAAAAATTGAAAAAAACTCAAAAAACATTAAAATAAATTCAAAAATGATCAAAATTGACATTTTTGAAAATTTACTTATAACTTAAAAATTACAAGTTATAAGTTACTTATAACTTATAAATCCTAAGTTTCACGTTGACTTATAGAGATAAGTCAAAAGCGCAATCTCTCTGTTATATACCATTACAAATTATATTGGAGTGTAGTTATAAATGCCGCAATCATAACTTTTCTTTGCGTGTAGAAGAACAAAAATCGTGTGGCGGGCACTCAGTCCCAATTTTTGATACACATCAAATTATCTATCCTGAAGTTGAAAAATAGTTGGTCTCATTTGAAAAAGGCTACACACAGCTAATCGTTCATTTGAGTGTTTACCAACTAAAAGAATTAGCTAAAGATCTGTTCTTGACTTTATGTGTAACACCGGAGCGTTGTTACAGTAAAAAAAGTAGCAAAATGTGGAATACAAAGTCAACTGTTTCCATAGTCGTTAAATTTTTCTCCCAATTTGCCTTAGCACAAGAGCGCCTAAATGTGCCTTATATGAAACACCAGTGCTCAAGCTTTGGCGAAATGTAAATAAAATCAAATAACTTTGATTTTTATACAACATTCATACTTCAAACAATGATGTATTGTAACGTGACGGATTGCATCATACGTTCCATTTAAATTCCAAAATAAAGAGAATGATAAACAGAATAAAATTCAAATTGAGTTCACTAATTTCCATAATTCAAATAATCCAATTAACGCCCGACGACATCTGTATGTCGCTCAATCGTTATTCGAACTTGCCACTTCGACAGAATATCCCAACACTGAAATAACAAGTTTAAATTTAACGAAGTTATTAGCGCCAGAACTTTCTTTGTTCACCTTTACTTTTTATTGGAGCTAGAAGAGCTTCGGGGACATTCTTTCATCATCACTCTTGTTAACAAGTCGTTGCAAATCGTTACAAATCATTGCCATTTTATCAAATTTAGTATTATAACGAAACAGAAAGTAATTCAAATCAGTTTGTGAGAATTGAACTCAGTAAAGTTTATAACGAATTATACAAAGAAAAGTCACGCGTTTCATTTATCGAGAACATCAATTCTTTACCCCTGTTGGCACATTGAGAAGCCGCCCAGATGGAAAGACGAATTTACGTATAAGAAGATGATAGCGCATGGACCCTCAGATGATTAGCAGATGTTAACCACCCCCAGATCGGAAGTAAGAGCGTGAGTTAGACAAAGGTATTATTTAAAAAAGAAGTGGAACATTAAGAAATAAAGAAAGGAGAGTTATGCGAATTTCATTAATGAATGATTTAGATGTAAAGTGCGTTCAATTTGATCTTTTGTTCTATTTTTCATATGCGCATGCATGAGTGTAAATTTACGGAGTGAGGCAAATAGTTTTCCCTGTCGAGCCAAGGGAAAATAGCTCATTTCAATCTCAACCGGGATTAATTCGGGAGAATGTTCCTACATTTTTTCATGCCCCGTGAATTAATTTTTATATTTCTCGATTTCTTTTTTTTACATTAACGGTACGCCAAGAATTATTTCGATAAGTAAGTTCAGTTATTCGAGTCAAAAATAATTAATTTTGTAAACTAGTAAACCTCGATCGGAAACTATATCATGCGATCAAACCGTTGTGGTGCGAGGTCTATTTAAAAAAGAAGGGTGATATTTCGGCTCACCAAATTTTCAAAGCGAACTGATTTTTTTATGTTCGATATATTGCTAGTGGATTTGATTCATTCCAGTAAATAAAGACCTAGATTTTTTTTAAGAGTTCACATTATTGCTTGCACGCTGAACATACGAATCATTTCAGGTACCGTATTAAAAACGTTTCATTAAAATTCTTTGTGTTCGGAAAGAAAAGAAAGATTTTTTTTGTTGATCGAGCATTCCTCCGGACATGAGAATCGACAAAAATTTTTTTTTGATTTATTTAGTATGCTCATAGGCGTTTAAATAGGACGCTTTATTGTGGGACAATTTAATTAATCCAATTATATCGTGTTATTAAATTTTACCCAATACCTAAATTAAATATTTAAATGAAGAAAATCATTAAATGAAACGATAAATCAAGTTCATGCAAATATCTTATTATTCGTGTAGCGTGAACTTCATTAAGAAGATTTATTCCTCGTTTATTTGGAGTTTCACATATTTAAAGGCGGAAGCTGAAATTTTTTTTTACGTTTGAATTTAATATGTAGTTTGAAAGGAAACCTGATTTTTTTATTATTTTATTAATATTTGAAAAGGAGCAATCCAAACAATCTTAACTCGGGCTATTATTTCGTCCGATACGGGTCCTTCTTCTGACTAGAGAAAGAAAATAAGTTTTCTTAACTAGATACGTGTACGAAGAAGCCAGAAAGATTCGATTGGTAACTATATAATTCTTCCCAAGGCTCCTGGAGCACACATCGAGTCAGGGCAAACACTGAATCTTTTTTTTTTTTTTTTTTACGCAATCCTTAAATAGGAATAGAAATCATGGACATGGATCGAACCATTAAAGAATTCTTTGAGTCCTACAGGCAGAGTTCGCCTGAAAACAAAAATGAGAAACCCCCTCCCACCAACAAAGTCCTCGAAAATTACTTCAGAAAAGTGTCAGTCTTGCCAAGTGAAATGTTAGAATATGAACTTCTATCCCAAGGAGTTAAACCGGAAGCCCTATTCCATAAAAGGCGTCAACAAATGATTGAATTGTTTAACTCCCAAAGGTATATAACTCCCCCACCTAGTATAGTATATCTAGATGTCGACGAAAACATCAAGCGTTGCCGAGAGTATATAGACAAATGGTATTTAGATGTAAAAGGGGCAGACTTCACATGCCTTCACTTAGAGTCACAACGCCTCAGAATAGAATTCCTGCAAAGAAGATTAGAATACATGCCCATAGATACCGCGGATGTTGAAACCAGAAAGAAATGGAAGATAGTAGAAGAAGAATGTAGAGATTTGAGTAGATTGATCAATAATATGAAAGAAGATCTTCTTAAAGAATTCATGAACGAATATGGTAGCTCAAAATCAGTGAACTTTGGGGAAGTGAAATCCATTCCCGCTTCAACTGATCAGGTTGTGACACAAAATGTCCACGATTGGACTATGAAGAACCAATCCGACTCCAAACAGGTGACAGGCATGAGTATGACGAACAGTCACGACGATACTTATGATTTTCGCGAAAGTGAAGGAAAAAGATATAGTTCGATATTGGACGTTTCCATTGATTTCGACGAGAACCAAGCCCGTCTCGAAGGACGAAAATACCCGATTAATTCCACTTTCAAAACTTGCAAAACCAATACCATTAAGCAAGCCTTCACACCTCTTCACGCGTCTCCCTCTCCTGTTACGCCTACACCTTCCAGCCATGGAAATAAAGTACAAATCTGGAAGTGGGGACTCAAATTCTATGGGGACCTTCACTCGCTGCCGGTGAACGAATTTCTCATCCGAGCCAAAGAGCTAGCTAGAGCCCGAGGAGCGTCCGATCAAGATCTCTTCTATGGAGCTAGCGATTTATTAGGTGGGTCCGCCCTCAAATGGTACAGAGCTGCAGTTAAGAACAACACCTTTGGGAATTGGGAAGAGCTTACAGCTCAGTTGATCATGGATTTTGAAGGCCATGACTATTCAGAAAACCTATATGAATTTATAAAAACATGTATGCAAGCGCCGAATGAAAGGATAGTAAATTACTTTGCCACTATGGAAGATCTGTTTTTGAAGTTGAATCGGCACATATCTGAAGAATTGCGAGTGAAGATATTAAGAAGAAACCTCCTGCCAGACTACGTCAAACAATTAGGGTTAGCTAAAGCAGGATCTTTAGAAGAACTGAAACTTCATTGTAGAACTATAGAGGCAGACCTTAAGAGGATACAAGATAGAAGAATACCTCCAGCGCCTAATGTACAATATTCCTCACCGAAAATTTCGCGTTTCTACAATAAATTAGAAACGCTAGAGGAAGACTACTCTCACAACTATAATGAACACTCATATTATAATACATACGAGGAGAATAACTTCCCTCAAATATCGAATTTAGATAGCCATCACTATCCTAGGATGGGGAACCACAAGTCTCATGGTAAGAATTATCCAAGGCATGAATACGAATTCACCGAAGCCGACTGGCAGAGGCATGAGAGAGAGTTGTCAAGAAGGCAAGATCCCCCAAAGAATACTCCTTATTACCCCGTCCCTACAAGACCAGATTTCACTGCTCCGCCACCCAGCACACCTATGGGAGTCCCTCAACAAAAATATTTTGCACCTCAACGACCCAACGAGTCGGGAAACGGCCATGGGAAAGTGGAGACAAGGACGGATCCACTTCCCAATATATTGCGTCGTCCTTAGTATCTATTAATAAAGCACTAAAAAGATTAGAGAGCAGGAAAAGTTTCAACGATGTTCCTGCCTTTTTCAATGTAGAAGGAGAAAATCGACCATACGCCAACGTAAAATTATTAGAATTAAACCACCCATGTCTATTAGGTTCCGAATCTAACCACAACGTCTGTGGTCAATACGGAACCGCTCGATTGCAGGATTTAGGATTTAGGAAGAAAGCTCTGGAAAAACATGAAAGGGCGACCATAAAGACAGCAGACTTCACCCCTCATCAGGCGACTCATTTCTTTTTTATACCAGTAGAGTTCGACGGGCTACACAGAATTATTAAAATCATCTCGTGTCCCAAACTACCTCTTGACATCGTAATGGGAATTCCGTTCATGCACTCGTTTGAAGTGAGTCTTCACACTCCGAATTCCGTGTGGAATCCGCCAAATACTTTAGAATCTAGCAATGAACAAAAACTCTTCATGATCACGAAAACGGATTTAGAAGAAATCCCAGAAGAGGAAGAAAGCCCTATCGAAGCCAAGAGGGAACTGACCCCTGAGGAATCTGATCAGATAGCTGTCGTCATAGAAAAATTCAAAGAGTTAGGAAAAATTCCCTTGGGAAGAACGAATAAAATTTCACACGATATTGATACTGGCGATAACAAACCCAGCTTCACGGGAAATAGACCGATGACCATCGCGAAAGAGAAATTAGTAGAAAAGGAATTCTTACGATTTAAAGAGCTCGATGTCATCGAGCCTGCACAAACTTCCTATAGAAATTGTCTCACCATAGTGGAGAGGTACAAAATGGGGAAGTTGAAATTAAGATTATGTTTAGACTCTCGAAAGCTAAACGCAATAACAAAAGTAGAAAAATACGATTTACCCCGCATTGATACTATCCTCGCTCGCCTAGGAGTGGCCAAATACATGAGTAAAATAGACTTAAAAGATGCATACCTCCAAATTCCACTCACAGAAAGATCAAAAGAAAAGACAGCATTCTTTGTTCGTGGTCATGGGTTGTGGCAATTCAAGACAATGCCATTTGGGCTAGTTAATTGTTCAGCAACCATGCAACGACTGATGGATAATATTTTTGGTGATTTAGGAGACGAGGTCTTCATATACCAAGACGACCTCATAATAGTACATGAAAATTTTCAAGATCACCTTAAAGCGTTGGAAACAGTTGCATTTAAACTAAAAGATGCAGGGTTGTCTATCAATTACGAGAAAAGTGGATTTTGCTTGAAATCCATGAGATACATGGGATATGTGGTAGATGAAGTAGGTCTTCGTGCTGATCCAGAGAAAATAGAATGCGTTCTCAAAGCCCCCTTGCCCAAAACCGTAACAGAGCTGAGACGATTCGTAGGGATGGCATCATGGTACAGAAGGTTTATCATATCCTTTTCCACATATACCGCTCCTTTGCATGAATTAATCAAGGGAGGCGGAAAAGGAAGGCAATTAGTATGGAACGAGAAGGCCATCAAATCGTTTGAGAAACTTAAAGAGGCCTTAGTATCTGCTCCTCTGTTACAAAGACCGGACTTTTCAAAGAAATTTACTATATTCTGTGATGCATCTGTTGATTGCATAGGCGGAGTATTATCCCAACCGGCAGAAGAATTTCCTAACGAAGACAGACCCGTCGCTTACGCTAGCAGGAAGCTACGCGAGGCTGAACTAAGCTACACCACTACTGAAAAGGAGTGTCTAGCAGTAGTATTCTGCGTAAATAAATTCTTAGAATATGTCGAGAGTACACAGTTCGAAGTGTGCACCGATCATTCGGCATTAACCTGGTTGTTTAAACAAAAAGAAATTTCGGGTAGACTCGCAAGATGGATCTTGACATTACAACAGCATCACATGACCATCAAACATGTAAAAGGGTAAAACAACGTAGTAGCAGACGCTATATCTAGATTTCCAAGATTCCCAATATGTCAAATTCTGAGCTACGTCAAATTATTAAGATTCGTCAGACCCACGGGAGATCAATGGTACGACACTCTTTTCGAAGAAGTACTTCAAAATAAAGCTCGATCAAGGAAATACGCTATCGTCAACGATAAACTGTATTAAGATCCCTCTGTCAAAGGACGCAGGCTTTCCAATTATGAATGGAAAATGGTCGTCCCCGAATCAAATAGAAAACAAATTCTGTTCGAATGCCACGACGATCCAAAAGCCGCGCACTTAGGAATCCAAAAGACAATAGACAGAGTGCTAGATAAATACTATTGGCCAGGAATAACACGTGACGTAAAACAATACGTCAAAAATTGTGAAGTATGCTTAATGTGCAAACCCATAAACTCTAAACCCGCAGGACTTATGGGAGAATATAGAGTAGCGCATAATCCATGGCAGCTCATCTCCATGGATCTGCTAGGCCCGTTCCCAAAATCTAGACAAGGATATAAATCGATATTAGTCATAAGCGACTGGTTCACAAAACATCCTTGCATAATTCCTTTAAAAACTGCAAAAGCACCTCAAATAAAAAAAGCAGTGGAGTCTGAAGTTTTCTTCAGGTACGGAGTACCTCAAGCAGTTATAATGGACAACGGACCCCAATTCGCCAAAAGTAAGACAATAAAATCCATGTTAAAAACATATGGAATAAAAAGACTAGCAAATAATTGTTTTTACCATCCTCAGAGCAACTTCACAGAAAGGCACAATAAAACTATAGGAACCGCCCTAAGATCGTATGTCAAAGACAATCACAAAGATTGGGACATACATCTAAGAGAAATTTCGTTAGCACTTATGACAGCCGTGAACTCCATTACAGGGTATTCACCATTCTTTCTAAATCATGCTAGAAAGTTTGTATTTGATCCATCAGATTACGAGTTGACACAATTGAGAGAGGAACCCACAGACCCATACAAAAATCGCACAGAATTCATACAAAAATTCCTGACTACAACAAATGACATCCATACAAGAATGCATGAGTCATACGCCCGCAATAAAAATTACTACGACAAAAATCGAATCCCACTTTCATATGAAGTAGGTGACAAAGTATACTTACGGAATTATCAAAAATCTGATGCTTCTAAAGACTTCTGCAAGAAATTAGCGCCAATATTCATACCCGCGGTAATAAAACGCAAAATTACTCCCATTGCATACGAGCTAGTCGACCACAAAAATAAGCCATTGGGCAAATGGCATGTGCAAGACATGCGCCACTAAAAAAAAAAAAAAACCACCCTAAAGCTATGAAGCGTGAATGACCAACACGTCAACATGCAATAATCGTGAATCAAGTAAATCCATTGGATAAATTCGAAATGGAATGAATAGTTCTAAGTTTAGGGTTAAGTTAGTCATAGTTAGTCATAGTTAGTAAGAAAAGATCGAAAATGGTGAAGAAATCGGATATCATTGATGTACAACGACTGAAGGAACTGAGTGCAGAGTTTACCACGAAAATGAATGCAGATTTAAATGGCATAGACACTCAAAACTTTACATTAGACGAATTAAATGATAAAGTTGTCGATTCTATAAAAACGTTCATAGAATCAAACTGTAAATCAATCCGAACAAAGGAATCCAAGTTGAGCCAGGAAACACTGGATCTGATAGCAGACAGGCTGAAGTTGATAAAGGATGGAAAGAGAGAATCAACAGAATATCGCAACATAACAAAAGTAATCAACAAAAACATGAGATCAGATCTTAGAAAACACAATGTTAAATTAGCCGAAGACATAATCGAAGCAAATTGCAATATGAAAGTTCTAAGATCCAAGTTGATGAATGCCGAAAAAGAAGTCCACAAATTACGCGACAAAAATGGAATCATCCAAACTGACCGAAATAAGATCTTAAATATATCGAGAGAATTTTACAAAGACTTATTTACATCCGTTCAGCCGAAACCCACGATCGCGACCTCAGAAACTCAACCGGATAGACCAGTGATAACGAATATAGGGTCGGAAGAAATGCCAGACATAACTGTAGAAGAGACGGAATCGGCAATAACCGAAATGAAAAACAAAAAATCCCCCGGTGAGGATGGTGTACAATTGAAGCCATCAAATTCGGAGGTGACACGTTGAAAATTATGATAACGGCTTTGTTCAATAAATGCCTAGAGTTGGAAAAAATTCCGAAAGCATGGGAAAATGCGATGATAACTTTACTGCATAAAAAAGGTGACATAACAGATTTGAAGAATTATCGTCCCATAAGTCTTTTGTCAACACTTTACAAACTTTTCATGAAGATAATCGCAAAGCGAAACACAAAGAAGTTGGACTTCTGTCAACCAGTTGAGCAAGCTGGTTTTAGATCCGGTTTTAGTACAAACGATCACTTGCAGGTGATGAGAATTCTGATTGAAAAGTGTAACGAATACAAAATGGGAATTGCTTTAGCATTCATCGATTACGAAAAGGCGTTCGACTCCGTTGAGACTTGGGCAATCTTAGACGGTCTAGACGACTGTAGAGTTGATTCAAGATACAGCAGAACCATTCGCTATGTATATGAAAACGCAACGTCAAATGTGAAACTTCATGAAAACACAGAAAAGTTCAGAATTGGTAGAGGAGTAAGACAGGGTGATACTATATCACCTAAGCTGTTTACATTAACTCTAGAAAAAATATTCAAGAAATTGGATTGGAGTATAATGGGGATAAACATAAATGGGAAATTCTTAAGTCATCTTCGTTTTGCAGACGATATAGTACTCATTGCAGCCGATCTCAACCAACTTCAAACGATGATCAACCAATTGCATGCAGAATCTATAAAAGTTGGTCTCAAGATGAATCTATCGAAAACGAAAATAATGACTAATATCGATGATGACACAGAGATTAAGATTGGGAATGATGTCATCGAAAGAGTTGACAGTTACATATACCTCGGTCACAAATTGAAGCTGGGTCTCGACAATCAAACAGCTGAAGTGAGAAGAAGAATCGGGTTAGGATGGGCAGCATTCGGAAAACTCAGACTAATATTCAAGAGTAAAATGAACAATAGTTTGAAGCGTATAGTGTTCGACACATGTGTCCTCCCAGTACTAACGTATGGAGCTGAGACCCTCACACTAACAAAAGCGTCCGAACATCACCTGAGGGTGGCCCAAAGAGCCATGGAGAGGAGTATGCTGGGTATCTCGCTCAGAGGCAAGATGACGAATCAATGGGTTAGGCAACAAACAAAAGTTGTTGATGTGATAGAGCGAATAGCAGCGTTGAAATGGAACTGGGCGGGTCATATTGCTAGACGGACTGATGAGCGTTGGACCAAGACTATCATGGAATGGAGACCGCCGACAAAAAGACCAATGGGAAGACCACCAGAAAGATGGCATAACAGCATCAAGAGAACGGCAGGAATTAACTGGCAGCAAGCAGCAGCAGATCGTGAAAAGTGGAAGGAGTTAGGGGAGGCCTACATCCAGCAGTGGATAAAAATGGGCTGATGAAGAAGAAGAAGAAGAAGTAAGAAAAACTTAAATTGCATTTAGAAAATAAAAGACCAATTTAAGTATCAATTTATACCTATAAGTCCCGTACAAACAACAATACAGAAATAATTAAACCCTCAAAGAACACAGTCGCAAGACTTGAAAAGATGGCAACAGAAAAAAAGTAAATTTACTTCTCGATGCTATTCCAGTTGATAAAGAAAACTTTAGTGGAAACAACTTATAAAGAAAATATTAATTGATTAGCGTGAAAACGTACTATACAATTCGAAGGCTATAAATTTAAAGCCATGCTATACTTTAAAAAACAAATGAATTGCTTCAACCTCCGTTTATTTGGCCTTACACTTTATTTACAATTTTGCTATATGCATTTCGGATGAGATCCATTTTCAATAGCTAATTTGCAACTAAAATAAAAATTCAATTTGCCAACGGATTCTCTTCTAATTAGCTACGAAATTCTACGAAAAAGTACGATATTTCTGCGAATTAAAATTCTTTTAAAACCGTATTAAATTAAAGAGGTGTGATGATATTGGTGCCTTATCGATGTTCATTGTGTTGTTTGCATATTTTTTCATAAATATACTTTCCCATGCGTCAAGTTGTTTTCTGTTTCTAACGTGTTTGACTAACTCCATGCTTTCTTCCGTTATGTTAAAATGAACCGGGTCTGAATTCAAAACATGGAAAGCTACGGCGGATTTAGATGGTTGGTTTTTCCTGATGTGCTTGCAATGGTCTTTGTACCTCTGTATAACGGCTCTCCTCGACTGACCTATGTAGACCTTATTGCAGTCTCCACATATTATCTTATAAATCCCTGAATTTTCCAACTTCTGTATTTTGTCTTTCGTTGTACCAAGAAAATTTCTTAATTTATTCTGGTTACTACAGGCTAAGCTTAGTCCATGTTTTTGGAAAATTTGTTTCAGATGGTTTGTTATGGCCGGGATGAAATTGAACGGAACGTAGATTTTATTTAATTTTTGTTGTTCAAATAAGGTTGTTCGTCGCTTCTGTTTTAGTCGTTTGGAGTGTTTTTCTATCAATCTATCTACCAGGTCTGTTGGGAAGCCATTTATTTCTGCTATCCTTCCAATCTCCAATCTCTCTTTAATAAAATCTTTGGCTTTTAAAGGTAAACTGCACATTCTGTGTACCATGCTGTTAAGGGCTGAATTTTTTATATTGTTTGGGCAGTGGGAGTCATTCGTGATATATCTATCTGTGTTTGTTGGTTTTCTATATACTGAGACATCTATTTTTTTTCTCTTTATTCCTCGTCAAAGTTACGTCTAAGAAATTTAATTTCTTATCTTTTTCTATTTCTATTGTGAACTTAATTTTTGGGTGTTGTTTGTTAAGTGTCTCAAGTACATTATCCACATCTTTCTTTTTCACCACAGCAAATACATCATCAATAAATCGATGCCAACTCCTTGGGAGCTGATTTTTATCTTTTAAGTTCATCTCAATTTTTCCTATGAAGATGTTCGCAACGAAACAAGAGAGAGGGTTTCCCATATTAACTCCGTACGTTTGTCTGTAAAGATTGCCTCTAAATTGAAACTCATTTGCTTCCATGCATGTTTTTATGGTTCTAAATAACACATCAGCTTTGTTATCCGACAGTTCGCTTTCGAATAACCAGTTGTTTACAATGTCTAAAGCATCTTTTAAATCTACGTTTGGGTATAAAGATTCTATATCAAAAGATACCATAACTTCATCATCTTCTACTATAACGTCTTTAATTTTGTTTACAAAATCCAAAGTATTTTTCACTGACAAATCTTTTGGGTGAGGAATTTTGTTAATCTCACTGACTGCCCATTTCGCAACATTATATAAAGGAGAATAAATATTTGAGACAATTGGTCTCATTTTTAACGGGCCTATTTTGTGAATTTTTGGAAGCCCATATATAAGGGGAAGTTTGTAATTTGACACCGTTAACTTCCATTTTGGCACTTTAAAAACTTCTTCTACGAACTTGATGGTATCAGTTGCCTCTCTTTTCATTCCAGGAAGTGGGTTTCTCTTAATTTGTTTAAAGTTGTTATTTTTAATTGTTTCAAACATTTTCTCATCATAGTCTGCCTTATCCATTATTACCATTGCATTTCCTTTATCGGCTTTCATATAAAAGACATCTTTAGCGCATGGACCTTCAGATGATTAGCAGATGTTAACCACCCCCAGATCGGAAGTAAGAGCGTGAGTTAGACAAAGGTATTATTTAAAAAAGAAGTGGAACATTAAGAAATAAAGAAAGGAGAGTTATGTGAATTTCATTAATGAATGATTTAGATGTAAAGTGCGTTCAATTTGATCTTTTGTTCTATTTTTCATATGCGCATGCATGAGTGTAAATTTACGGAGTGAGGCAAATAGTTTTCCCTGTCGAGCCAAGGGAAAATAGCTCATTTCAGTATATGACAAATTTTTCCCAGCATTGCTGAAAATTCATTTATTTTTAAATCTATCTGAATTTCGTAACTGACCTTGAGTCAAACATTCGTGAAAATGTTGTAGAAATGTTTTATTGGAATCAGACCGACGTGTTTAATGTAAGCATAAACTTGTACAATGTATTGTTCAAATCTCGTCCGAAGACTCATGCAACGAAACTTATAATTTTAGTTGCCCACCAACTCCACCAAATCTATCACCTCTATTTGGGTGCGAGATTTCTCTCAGGTTTCGTAAGTAACAAAAACTCTCAGCCAAAGTCTACGCGTATTATACAAATATTTTTTTTACTAGTAAAATTATATTTCCAAAAAGCGACCTAAAATTTGGTAAGGGACAGCAGTAATAGTATTCATTAATTCATTCATTTATTAAAAATTTTATGTCAAGGTTTCCCTTATGCAACATTTGTTGGACATAAATACGTTGGGCAAATAGCGAATAAAAGCAAAGCAAATTAAAATACTTAAATACAAACAAACGAATAGAAAGAAACGAGAGAAAAGAATAATTATAGAATTTTGTCAAATGAAACTAAGCTAGACACACAATTGTCACTAGACAAGCAAAAGACTCGATTCTTCGCTTTAGCATCCAAATCAGATAGCTCAATGGAGCAAAGTTATCAATAAACAAAAGAAAACATAAAATAACTATTTACATTAAAAGAGGATGAAAAAGTTTCGGCTCATCAGCTGCAGCCACACTCCACCAAAGCACTTAGGGTTTCAGAAACCTAGACTTAAACGATTGTAATGACCCAGATTTCCTCACCACTATAGGTAAGCCATTCCAATCGGAAACACCACGAGCAAAAATGAACCTGTTGTCATCAACACGAGGCACAATGAGCTGTTTCGCACGCTTCGACGGGCCGTAATCCACCATTTCGCGTAAATAAGATGGATAATTAATTTTAGAATTGATTTAATTTAAATAAGATGGGCAGCTACCACTAAGGAGCTTATACATGAAAGACATCGACCTAAACTTGTAGTGGTTAAACAAATCAAACCCGAGAAATTTACTAGCGACTGACGAGATACTCTCATATTTAGATTTACCGTATACATATCTAATGACGGAGTTAAAGGCCCTTTCCAGTAGCTTACAAGCAGCGCCATCTAGCCCATAAGAAAAAACCTCAGAACAATACTCAAAATGCGGCATCAATAAGGCCTTAGCAAGCATCACCCTGGTTCTGTATGGGGTCGTTCTGGCATGTGGCCACAGACTGCGGAGGCTAGCAAACACTTTTTGACATATCAGTTCCGCATGGTCCACCCATGATAGCCGACAGTTAAAAATCATACCAAGATTTTTCACCCTTTGGGTTAGTTCGATACCCACCTCACCAATACTAATCCGCGGAAATTCCACAAAATTGCCACTCTCATCCAACACCATGAACCTATACGCCACAGCATCATCAACCACAACCGGCATGACTTCGAGATTAGCATGCGAACCTATCACTACTGCCTGAGTCTTCACCGCATTGAGAAACAGTCCATTAACCGTAGACCATTTTCTAACAGCCTCCAAATCAGCATTTATTTGATCGACACACTGATTCACCTCTACCGTACGAAATAGCTTGTACAACTGAACGTCATCAGCAAACAAATGCGGAATCATATACCGAATTGCATTTGGCAATTCATTTACGAAAAGAGCAAAAAGCAAGGGGCCCAAAATTGACCCTTGCGGTAGCCCCCTAGCGATTGGCAGAAACTTAGACATTATACCGCCAATACACACAGCTTGAGACCTATCAGATAAGTAGTCTTTGATCAAAGCAGCTGCAGTCGAGTCGAACCTGAAATTCCCTCTGAGCTTTGAGCATAATAAGTCACAGTCAACCATATCAAAAGCTTTGGAGAAGTCTAACAAGAGCAGTACTGCTACTAGCCTTTTGCCAAGCGCCATCCGAACATCACTCGAAACTTTCAACAGCGCTGTAGCCGTACTATGTTTCGCTCTGAAACCAGATTGGTGTGACGTCATCATTTCAGCTTGAGAGATAAATTCTTGAATCTGGTTCCTAAACACAAGCTCGAATATTTTTGAGAAAATAGGCAAAATGCTTAATGGCCGAAAGTCATCCAGGTTGTAGCATTTCCCCTTTTTATGTGCTGGCAGCACCTTTGCCTTCTTCCAGACTCTTGGACACTTAGAAACAGTAATACAATTATAACATGCAAAATCAACGTCAACAATTGAGGAAGACAAAGCTTAAAAAACTTTAGCGGTAGCCCATCCAGCCCCACCGGACTTGACTGACGAAAAGGCTCTCAGCAGCTCAAGCTGGTTCACATTACGAAAAGAAAACAGCCCACCATTCTCCTGTGTATCAGGCAGAGCGCCTCCGTTATCCGAAACTGAAGGAGTACACACCGGAAGAGGGACACGTGAGTTGGCCGTGTGAGAATTGAACTCATCTGCTGTGAAAGCTGGTTGTGGCGAAGAACGAGATTTAGCCAGACCTAGCAACCGCACGTTATTCCAAAGAGCCCTCATACCTCACATCTAGCCGTGGATGTAGAAATCTTCTTTTAGCAACCTTGACTAGCTGCGTGTGCTTGTTCCTTAAAGTCTTATACAATGCCCAATTAACGGGTGTCCTAGCACCTCTATAGACTAGTTTAGCCAAATCGCGATCAGCAGCAGCTTTATCTATGTCAACAGAGTACCAACAAGCAGATGCGTTGACACCAGGTTTAGGCTCAAAAGGAGACAATGGCGCATGCTTTTCAAGAATCGCAAGCATTTCTGAGTTAAAAATATTCAACATGGAGTCAACGTATGTCTGTCCATATGTGTCGCGCAGCCTGCTGTCAGTCAGGTCACGAGCCAGTGAATCAAAATCAATGAGCGCGTAGTTACGTCTAAATCTAGGCATCTTACCATCAAGCGGGTCTGAGCATTGGAAAGAGCCGAAGACAATGTCATGGTTCGAGAGGCCGCTCCAAATCTGATTGAAAGCTGAAAACTTTTCTGGGTGATTAGTCAAAATAAGATCGAGCTGGGATGGCGTTTGATCAAAATTAGTAGCACAGCTGCCCAAAGACTGCAGACCCAGCCTGTCCAAACACTGAACTAACTGACAAGTGCCACACGACCTCAGCCTACATTTACTACAGTTACCCCTGTCATCATGCAGCAAGAGGTTCTCATTCAAGTCACCCAGTACTACTACATCATCATAGTCAGGCATCAGATCAGAGAGCACGCCCTCAAACAGATCAATTTCATCCACATTCGGTGCTTTGTAGTAAGCTCCAATTAGCAGTTTAGAATTAGATAGAATCAGTTCCATGAACAAATATTCCGATTCGATTTTCTCTGATGAACGAATCACTCTACTCTTCAGCCCTTTTCTTACATATACCGCGACACCTCCACTACGCTTAGACACCCTATCATTACGAAACAGCTCGAACCCCTCAACGCTGACCGATGCATTAATGCGGTAACTTTTAAGCCATGTCTCTGTCACTACAACAATATGAGCATTTGATCCTTCAAAAGTCCTCCTAAATTCATCGATTTTAGGGTGCAGGCTACCACCATTTATATGACAGAAATTCATCAGTTTGGGAGATTTCTTCAGTACAGAGTTCATCACAGTTCTAGGAATGGAGAAACCACTCGCGAGTTCGCGAGCGAGCCACGTGAGGTTTTACTTGACAAAGATACTGACATTTGGGTATTAGCAATTTGGTGAAGCTCGTTCAATTTTAGGTACTGAGCAAAGAGAAAAGAGCCCTTACCTTGGTGGAGATTGCCAGACCAAATGTGCTATGAAACTGATTTCAAAAATGTTTAGATGCTAAAACGAAAGAAGATAATTTAACACAAGAAAAATAATTTGTAATGAGAAAAGAAAATTAAAGTAATAATGCTAGTGAAAATACTTAACTAAGATCACAGAGTCAACTTCTTGATTAATATTATTTGTATTATATTTATTGCCCATCAATTATGCCGTTGCTGATTGCGAAACTATTGAACTAAGCTGATCCATGGAACCAATGGTGAATGCATTATCCGAGTCACTAACCTTGATTACAACTCGACCCCGATTCGTATTGTAACGTAGAATTCTACCCTCCTTCTTCAAATCCTGACATTTACGAAAAATTTCAAAATTTTTTCTGGTAAGATTTTCATTTACGTATATCCGTGATGATGCAGCAAAGCCAATCATTGATGTTGAGAGTTTCTTGATGCCGATATACTGCTTAAAAAAATCAGTTTTCGCATCGGCACTCCAAAACTTAACAATAATGGATGATGGTTCACCGCTTCTCTTGTTTGCAGACGGCAAGCGAAAGCAATTTTCAATAGAATTAGTGCCACCAGTAAATTTGATTGCATTGCATATCGAAGATAATATGTCGATGACCCGTTCATTCAAAACGTAAGGCACACCTCTGATTACCAGCTCATTCATACGAACTACACGCTCGAGGTCGTCTATGCGATTGTCGGTAGCACTATTGGTCACATTAACAATGCTGGAAGCAACCGCTTCGTTAATTTTTGCAGCCATCACTTTGCTATCTTCATCTCTAGCCTGATTCATATCGGCTGCAACTTTCTGCTCAAAGACCTCTACACGTTCTTCAATGCAACGAATCCGATCATCAGTGTTTTGCTTGATTACTTGTATTTGAACCAAAATATTTTGCTCTACGCTTGCAATTTTCTCATTTACCATTGCTGTCATTCTCGCTTCAAAGTCAGTCATCCTGCTATTAAGCTGTGGCATCCAGAAGGTCTTTGTTTGAAACCTCATCACAACCATCTTCACCCTGAACCTCGGAGTGCATGCGTTTATGATTTTTCGGTGGCATGTTGAAGCCAATAATTGATTGCTTGTGTGTAATGTCCGGGAATGAGTTGTTTAGAAACAGCAAATTGATCAAATATCACTGATATTGATAACTGCACGATGAAAGTAGATCGAACGCCGAAATATCATTCAAAATAGCATGTGCTGATAAAAACTTGCGAGGCAAGAGATTAATAGCAGCTATCAGACAACAAGTTGTGAAATAGACATGGATCCATTGAAACGAAACTGGAACAGAACAAATTCGTCGGCAAAATGTTGGTTGATGAATTTTTAGTAGGTTTGTAGACGAAAGGAAAATTTAAACGGGTGACCAAACAGACCAGCTCCAAATACATTCACAAAATAAACTATTACAGTTCAGCCGAAATCAAAAATTTCAAAAATATCAGCAGCAACAGAAAAAAGCGACTACTCAGTGCACAATTGAGGTCATGTAAACAGCCGGTAACATAAGGGCGAAGTTTGCAAAATCGAGTCGAAGGCGAGATTGTGCAATCGTCCTTGTTTTACAGGCTGTTTACATGACCTCACTCGTACTATGCTTTAACGTAGTAGTAGTAGCACTCGGTCGTTGAAGCAAACAATCAAACATTAAACATTTTGAAAACAAAAAAAATAACTCCTGAAATACAGCGTACACTATTTGAGTTCTGAGAGTAGGTTAAATATCGAATGAACTATCGTAGAACAATGTGCTGTGTTCATTTTGTTATTTCTGTGTCTGTCCATTTAAGGACATTGATTTAAATTAGTTCACACGAAAGAAAAGAAATGTAACAAAAAATGCATACAATGTTGCATATATTGAAATTTATTGAATGCACGTGCATTTGTTTATTCCCATTCAATTAATATAATTCACAATGACAAGCAAAAATTCATAAAATATTTTGTTTATTAACAAACGGTCAACCTAAAAATTATAAGTTTGTTTGTAAACAATTATTCAACCAAAAATGGTATATTCACACATAAACATTTTTACACATGAGGCGATTAATAGTGACATGTAATCAACACGAAAAAGCGTTTAAAAGCATTCTTATAATTACAATGCATTTCTTACATTTAGAACAAGCATTACAATGCAGTTCTTATTTGTCGAATAATTTCGTTTTGTTGGCGCGTGGGAATTTGAATCTTAGTGGGGAAGAATATTATTGCTATAAAAGAAGGGTATTTTTTAGAATAAAGTTCAGTTTATTATTAACCCGTAAACCAGAGCGTTTTATTCACTACAGAATTTAACATTGGTCCTTCGAGCCGGATAGCTCGAAGTGTTTTCTAAAAAATACAGTCCACAAAAAAGTTAAATGGTGATCAAACATAGAATAAAGAGCGATCGAGTCAAAATTGTTACAACCAAAAATTTAAATTATAAAAGAAGTATGCGAGTAATCAACAAATCTGTTTTTGTTTTGTCAACTTTATTCACTGTACTTTTGCAAAATTAGATAGAAACCATTAGAATTCATGTTGGCGCAAAAATGTCCGTACTCGACTATTCACAGTAGCCATTAGAGTCCGCACAACCGTTTCCCCGATCTTACCAGCAGCATTATTCCATCTCTTACGGAAATTTTCAATTGTCAGAGGTGTTGCTTTTGTTTTCTTTAGCTTCCGTTTGATTATAGCCCAATATTTTTCGATTGGTCGAAATTCTGGGCAGTTTGGTGGGTTGGCCTCCTTCGGTACAATATTGATGATATGTGTACGGTACCATGCCTGAGTCTTTTTTGAGTAGTGACACGATGCTAAATCGGGCCAAAAGACGGGAATACCATTGTGGTTCCTCAAAAATGGCAAAATACGTTTTTTTAAACACTCTTCGACGTACACATCTGAGTTTATGGAGCCAGTGGTAATGAAAGCCTTACTTCTCTGACCACAAGTACAAATTGCCTGCCAAACCAGGAATTTTTTCGGATACTTGGTGACTTTTCGTGTCTTAAACTGTTCGGCTACTTTTCCTCGTTCAGTTGCACAATAATGCTCTTGTCCCGGAAGTTGTTTGAAGCTTGCCTTAACGTAAGTCTCATCATCAATAACCAAACAACTGTCATTTTTGGTTAAAAACTGATCATAGAGCTTTCGGGCTCGTTTTTTGACGACTAAAAGCTTTTCTGGAGTCCGATCAGGCACCTTTTGGACTTTGAAGGACTTAATACCATTATCTTGTTTGATTTTGTTGACGGTTGATTGACCAATACTAAATTTTTTTGATAAATCTCTCTCAGAAGTACCAGGATTGCGTTTGATGGCCGCCAGCACCTTTTTTACGATTTTTGGATCAGTTCCGTGAGTTCGGCCGCCTGAACTTGGTTTCCGATCAGCACACAAAGTTTCTTTGTAACGAATAATAACCCTCCTTACTGTATTTCGATGTTCGTTTGAAAGTCGGGCGATATCAGAATAAGAAAAAGTTGGATTTTGCAAATAATTGTGCAAAATTTTTTTGCGAACAATCAATTGTTTAGATTCCATTTGTAATTGAACAAGAACTGACCATAAAACAATTGTGTCACAAGAGCAAGCTGATATCATAAAATAACGGTGCATATCTGTACCCACACACCCAAACAGTTTTTAGTGAATATCCCGTGTAACAATTTTGACTCGATCGCTCTTTATCCCATTTTACTACGAAATTGATACCGGTTAATTATCAAACTCGTCCAACTGTAAAAGTGCAACCAGTTCAACAATATTTCAATTTACTCCTCAGCTGGAGGAAGTCAGATTCATTGACCTGAATCTTCTGAACTATTTTCATCGTTACTTGTTTTGAAAACCAATAACAATAATGATTTCTTATTAATCCTGAAATCCCCGAAGAAACTACCTTGCCGAAATGTATTGGCAACGATAACTAATCAGACGAAGTGCATGTTTGTCGAATTCGTTTGTAAATACCTCCCATTTCAACGCTTTGGTTTTACTTTTCGGTACGACAACCAGGACATTACAGGCCAATCCGTTAATCTCTCAGAATAATTTACATAACAACAATTGACAACATATCCTAGAGGCATTTTGTATATTTTGTATAAATAAAGATTTTTTTCTCAGGACAATTATGGTTTCCGCTGGGAATATCCAGAGCAAAAATTTTCTATTGAATTTTCACATCTGTGGGAATTTTTCACATCAGTGAAAGTTCATTCGTCACATTTACCTACAAAATTATTTTATTTTCTAATTTTTTCACTCAAATTTTGTAGATGTGCAAAAATCAGATGACATTCTCCAACAGTTTCGGTCATTCAAAAATCTCGAAATCACAGATTTTCACAGATGTGATTCAAAGATGTGACCACATATGTCGTTTTTAAGGATCGCATATCTGTTGTACATTTTCCGACATTTACTCATGTGCTAAACAAGTTGTGTCGATTTTTAGGCGTAACCAAACGGCTACGCAGGCTCGGAAGTAATAAGTTCGACATGTACCGTATGTTAAAATTTCCAATTACAACGGAGTTCATTGGAAATTTTTGATGGAAAACTTTCATTGAAGTTAGTGGTATGTGCTCAAGACTCAAATTTCCCGCAACTCCCTATTTGCAACATACGGCGAGTAGCTTAAAAAGATCAAAATAATACTTACCGGCGAGGAGTGTATGTACACGAAATTCAGCTTAAGAGTCAATCTGCGAATTCTTCGAACAGTTTGTATGAAACTGAAATACAAACACCTCACCGATTTTTGTGATTATTGGCCCATCGATTTCTTGGACCAATCCGAGAAATCCGTAGAATAACATTTTTCTGTTAGCGACCATATATGAGCTGTACAAGTGTCTACCAAGGGGTGGCGAAAAACAATTTTGTTTAATATTTTTGCAAAGATGAATCGCTTTGATCTGAAACTTATATATAACGTAGATCTCATTGATACAAAAAGGGTGGATGCCTATTTGCTTGGAAGGTGAAGGCGTCTGAGGACCTGGAAAAGTTTTTTCGAAAAAATGGAACTTTTGAAAAGCGATTTAAAAAATCTCCAGCGCCGATCCAAAGGCTAATAGGTGTGGTTGTTTAGGCAATGGTCCCTAGTATCTAAAAGGCCGACACTATTCGCGCACAGTGCGAATAGAATCTCTTAGAGACTATTCGCACACACTGCGAATAGTTTCTCTTGGAGACTATTCGCACACACTGCGAATAGTTTATCTTGGAGACTATTCGCACACACTGCGAATAGTTTCTCTTGGAGACTATTTGCACTCGAATTGCACTCGAAATATTAATCTCTTGCCTCGCAAGTTTTTATCAGCACATGCTATTTTGAATGATATTTCGGCGTTCGATCTACTTTCATCGTGCAGTTATCAATATCAGTGATATTTGATCAATTTGCTGTTTCTAAACAACTCATTCCCGGACATTACACACAAGCAATCAATTATTGGCTTCAACATGCCACCGAAAAATCATAAACGCATGCACTCCGAGGTTCAGGGTGAAGATGGTTGTGATGAGGTTTCAAACAAAGACCTTCTGGATGCCACAGCTTAATAGCAGGATGACTGACTTTGAAGCGAGAATGACAGCAATGGTAAATGAGAAAATTGCAAGCGTAGAGCAAAATATTTTGGTTCAAATACAAGTAATCAAGCAAAACACTGATGATCGGATTCGTTGCATTGAAGAACGTGTAGAGGTCTTTGAGCAGAAAGTTGCAGCCGATATGAATCAGGCTAGAGATGAAGATAGCAAAGTGATGGCTGCAAAAATTAACGAAGCGGTTGCTTCCAGCATTGTTAATGTGACCAATAGTGCTACCGACAATCGCATAGACGACCTCGAGCGTGTAGTTCGTATGAATGAGCTGGTAATCAGAGGTGTGCCTTACGTTTTGAATGAACGGGTCATCGACATATTATCTTCGATATGCAATGCAATCAAATTTACTGGTGGCACTAATTCTATTGAAAATTGCTTTCGCTTGCCGTCTGCAAACAAGAGAAGCGGTGAACCATCATCCATTATTGTTAAGTTTTGGAGTGCCGATGCGAAAACTGATTTTTTTAAGCAGTATATCGGCATCAAGAAACTCTCAACATCAATGATTGGCTTTGCTGCATCATCACGGATATACGTAAATGAAAATCTTACCAGAAAAAATTTTGAAATTTTTCGTAAATGTCAGGATTTGAAGAAGGAGGGTAGAATTCTACGTTACAATACGAATCGGGGTCGAGTTGTAATCAAGGTTAGTGACTCGGATAATGCATTCACCATTGGTTCCATGGATCAGCTTAGTTCAATAGTTTCGCAATCAGCAACGGCATAATTGATGGGCAATAAATATAATACAAATAATATTAATCAAGAAGTTGACTCTGTGATCTTAGTTAAGTATTTTCACTAGCATTATTACTTTAATTTTCTTTTCTCATTACAAATTATTTTTCTTGTGTTAAATTATCTTCTTTCGTTTTAGCATCTAAACATTTTTGAAATCAGTTTCATAGCACATTTGGTCTGGCAATCTCCACCAAGGTAAGGGCTGTTTTCTCTTTGCTCAGTACCTAAAATTGAACGAGCTTCACCAAATTGCTAATACCCAAATGTCAGTATCTTTGTCAAGTAAAACCTCACGTGGCTCGCTCGCGAACTCGCGAGTGGTTTCTCCATTCCTAGAACTGTGATGAACTCTGTACTGAAGAAATCTCCCAAACTGATGAATTTCTGTCATATAAATGGTGGTAGCCTGCACCCTAAAATCGATGAATTTAGGAGGACTTTTGAAGGATCAAATGCTCATATTGTTGTAGTGACAGAGACATGGCTTAAAAGTTACCGCATTAATGCATCGGTCAGCGTTGAGGGGTTCGAGCTGTTTCGTAATGATAGGGTGTCTAAGCGTAGTGGAGGTGTCGCGGTATATGTAAGAAAAGGGCTGAATAAAAGGCCGACACTATTCGCGCACAGTGCGAATAGAATCTCTTAGAGACTATTCGCACACACTGCGAATAGTTTCTCTTGGAGACTATTCGCACACACTGCGAATAGTTTATCTTGGAGACTATTCGCACACACTGCGAATAGTTTCTCTTGGAGACTATTTGCACTCGAATTTAGGCGAGACATTAATTTAATATTATTTCGCCGCGCGGCGAAATAATATTAAATTAATGTCTCGCCTAAATTCGAGTGCAAATAGTTTCTCTTATACAATAAACTCACATTCAGTTCGTTTAATACGTTGTTCCTTGATATGGATAGAAACTTTGAATATTTGCGCCAATAATACGAAATTCGAACGTAAAGAATGCATCGTCGAATTTCGATGCGTTGCGTGAACAAATTTCCAGTCAGCTATCTTCCACGTAAAAAGAAATAGAGCTAACCACGTTGTATGCGTGTGCAAAAATTTGTTTCATTTTTTTCTTTTTTTCACGTGGTTTGTTAAATATTAAATTCCGTTATATCCACTGACGAAGGTATGTTTTAATAGAATTATAATTTATTTGATTTTTCGGACACTTTATGCGTCTGATTATGTTATTATCAGATGGATTCTTTCATCGTTGGCACACAATATGAAGATCTAAAAAGTCTTTTGAAAGCTAAAAAAGATTACGAAGACGTAAGCAAGTGTGTACTTGTCATTTCTGGTTCAAACAAACTTAAAGGTGATAGCGATTTCGTCAAATCGAAAGTGTATGATCGCTTGTATTTCGGATGCAAAGCAGGAAAGGAAAGGCCTATGCAAAGCAAAGGTATCCGCACGTCTTCCACATAATAAATTTTAAGATCGTATTTCTTGGATTGCAATTAGTGTGGACTTCTACACAGCTACATCATATGATGTAAGCCAGAAAAACACATCAGCTTTTACCACGGGTTCTACTCTTAGTTTTCTTTGAATGAAATTTAAATTGGTCAATGGGACTCAGACTCAGTCTTCACATTACAAGCGGGGGCCTCAAATTTTATGATAGATTGTGACAAGTAAATTTTCTCCGTAACGAAGGTGAACATATCATTAATCAATGGCAAGTTAACCGTTACTCATGCAAACAGCATACACGAGAATCATCAGATGGATGAAAAAACATTTTTGGCGTATCCTGAAAACGTGAAATTGACCGCCGAAGAAAAAGAAACAGTCAAACCATTTTTGGCATGCGGTGCAAGCAAACAGAAAATGAAAGCCTACATTTCTAAGAATAGGAAAACTCCAGTTCAACTGAAGTCACTACACAATCTGGCGACGAAATGAAGATTAGAGAAACAAACGTCTGACCGTAGAGTTGATCTCAACCGTTTGATAGAAATGATGCTGCAAGTTGCCGACGCTCGTGTCCGAATCATCAAAACTGAAAACAACGAGCTGGTTGGCGTATTCTTCCAAGATCAGAGAATGACACAGCTCTACGACAAATATCCAGAAATAATTTTTTTTTGATGCAACGCATAATCTGAACAATTTAAACTTGCCGCTTTTCATTCAACTATGTGTTGATGGCAACGGTGAATCAGAAATTATCAGCCTTTTTCTTTGCAAAAGTGAATCTAAAGAAGCCATCGGTACAATGTTAGATGAATTCATAAATTTGAATCCGTCCTGGCCCAAAACCGAAGTAATTTTGGGTGATAAGGATTTTGCAGACCGGACGGTATATTTAGAGAAGTTTAAAAATGCGGTTTTGAAAATCTGCATTTTTCATGTTCAAAGGACATTTCGTCGAGAAATAACAACTCACAAAAGGGGTAAAATTTTCTTCTTAATTTTGAATTTATTGTTAATTACAACGTAGTAACGGGAGCCAATTTTTTTTTTCATCAGGAATCTCGAACGCTCAACGTGAAGTCGTACTTTCCGTTATACAACGTTTAGTGTATTCGACATCTGCTGAAGAATACGATTCCACATATAATGAACTGGTATCGTTAAATTTGGAAAAGGTTCTGGATTATTATAATGATAACTGGCATAACATACGTGATGAGTGGACTTTGTCCGGCATAAATGCACATTGCAGTTATCTGAATACGACTAACAATAGGATGGAAAGCTTGAATCAAAAATTGAAGTTAGTTGGGGTCAGGAATGCAAATTTGCAAACATTTTTCGAGAACCAGTCGATTACCATTTCCAACAACAGTTCCGAGAAAGATCTCAAGTCATTAAGAGGAACAATGCGCAAGTCGAGGCAAACTTTTGAAGATGAAGTTTTGATTTCGTAAGTAAAAACATGTTTAATGTCAATCTTGGAATAAGAAGTTCTCTTTCATTTCACAAACATGTAATTGCAGGGCACCCACTCCTCCTGAATTTCTCCTGATTTCTAAAAAATCTCCGTATTTCTGCCGAATCTCCTGTTGGCTTATGGGTTTACTACCACGTTTGTTACATTGCGAATTCGAGACTGTGGGTAATGGGGAAACTTCTTTTGTTGCCTCTAGATGCCAAATCAGCAAAAAAATGTCCGTCTGTCTGTCTGTCCGTCTGTCTGTCACGACGATAACTTGACCGATTTTCAAAAACTGTTTTTTTCCTGAAAGGAGTCAAAATGTGGGTTCAAGTTTGAAGACGGGCAAAATCAGTCGAAAAGTTCCGGAGATATGGTGGTGTCCAAAAACATGGATTTTCGAGGGTCGGTAAAACTTTTTCGCCAATATCACAAGTAGAGCACGGAAATCGTTCATCTTGGCGTCAAATGAAAGAATTTGATGTCATAACAATGGGAAAAATTTGTGGTGAAAATCGGTTCAGGGGTTTGGGCACTGGGACCCACGGAATGACAAAATTCTTTTTCTGAACCATATACCATAGGAGAGGGTCTCCGTCAATATTTGGTTAACTATGAAACATAGAAACTTACTTCCAAAGACAAATTTGTAGAGAATAAAATTTTAGCGAATATATTTACAATGACATCCTTTTTTCTTCAACAGGTACAGTAATTTCTTAACGCCGTTTGCTTTCAAAAAAGTCAAAATTCAATACGAGATCAAAGAGAAGGATAACTTCTCGTCAATTGATGCAAACAGCGCAACAGTGAACAACAAAAACTACGATCGAGTGACAGCTACACAGTGTTCGTGCATTTTTTTCTCGTCAATGAAATTACCCTGTAGACACATTTTGAAGTTTTTCGTTTACAATGAAATGGATCCGTTCGTACCGGAATTATGTGCCAACAGGTGGACCATAAGCAACTACAAGAATGCTCATCCTGTACTGACGTCACATATCACAATCAACAGCACGAAACCAACATACGTCCAGGTTCGCGATGAAAGTCGAATCGATCAGTTCCGAAGAAGTCATACAATAACCAAAGAATTAAGAGATCTTTCCATAAACTTAATGCCAAGCGTTCGTAACCACTTCATGCACAAACTACAAGAAATGAAGAACGACATGATAAGTGCATCGTCTAAACCTATTAGTGTATCTGAAAGGTGTACCGGTAAACTTTTCTGTGAAGATGATCAAGAGACGAGTGTAACAACTACAGAAGAAATATTGCCGTTGGATTTGTCAATAAAACGTGAAGCCGTTCAATCGATTGCTATGTTGCAGTCGAATGTTGAAGAACTGGAAGAATCGGTCGATACGCAATCGAACAAGGAAAATATTCAGCAAAAAGAAATGACGACGTTCACCAGTAGTTCGCAGCTATCAATCGTATCGAGCATTGGAAATATACAAGCACCTGACAAAATCAATCCTGTTGGGCGTCCAAGAGGCAGAGGAAAAACTGCTATCGGAACTTTGAAAAAAAACACTGGAGTTAAACGGAAAAAAATCGAAAAATCAACTTCAGTGAAAAAACTAAAAGAAGATCACAGCGTTCAGCTATTCTCTAAACAATCACAGAATGAACAAGCGTTCAGTGTAATCAAATGGCTCACTAATAATGAATACAGTGGACACACGCGAATCACGCTTCATTCCATTGTCAACGATGCAAATGTTTTCCAACGTCTAAGAAATAATGAAGTTTGTTTAGGAAATTTGAAAGCGTTTGTCGATGAAGAGGTTTTCGAGTTTCTCAATAATTTGGTGTGTGAGTTAAAAGAAAAGCCTTGGATCTGTTCTAAATGCAAAAAAGAATTGTCAGGGCATCAAATACAATGTGATACTTGTCTTGACTGGTTTCATTTTAGCTGTGTTCAAGATAAGAAGTCGAAACGACATTTCCTGTGTACTTCTTGCTAGTTATATCAACAGTTAAACAAAATTCTATTGAATTTTTGAATAAAAGAATTTTGTTAATTTTGCTTTTTTTTTCTTGGAATACGAGTGCGAATAGTCTCCAAGAGATGCTATTTGCACTGTGTGCTAACAGCATCTTCGTATCTAAAACGATGCTTAGTAATCTGGACTAGGACTGGATTGAGCTAGAATACGCGAAAAGTTGAAATGTTACACTGCCGGGAAGACTTTTGGAGGTTGGTGGTCTACGCGCAATACTTAACTGTTCTTAAACTATTTTTCTGGGAAATTTGACGTCTTTTCCTTTAAAATGACACCCACAACATAGTTTTGGCTAAAAATTGTATTTTTGGAGAACCTCCAAATACTTAGGTAATAGTGATTGCTACTCTGTCGGAGAATGTGCCTGAAAACGCTAATATGTCTTGAAATGAGGACCTTATCTATGTAAACCAAATAGATAATATACTTTAAAAAAATTTTTTGTTAAAATACGAACACAACTTCTGGAATTTCAGTGAGAGGATTCTATTGAGTCTGATAAGGATTTTGTTTTGTATAAATAAATGTGTATTTTTTCTCTGTGGATAAATGAATGGATTCTGAGTGATATAGTGGGTTTTTCCTGATTTCTTCTAATTTGAGGCTTTTCCTGTTTAACAGGTAATTTCTCCCAAAACATAAAACACTGACGCGTGCTCAGTTGTTTTATGACTGTCTCGTGAAGGGGTCAACGAAAGCGACTGATGATGGCTAGATCATGCTAGCCGTTGACCGCTGTTGACAGTTTCTTTGCTTCTTTTTATTCACTTAACGTGAAATGTTTGTTGGGTAAGGGAAGAGCATGTTTTAAGCATGAGCTTTAAGCATGTTTTCTCCTTGAGTGTTTTTATAACCCAAGTGCTTACAATCTATAATCGTTACGCCGCATCTACATTGCCTCACGGGTGGCAATGAAAAAACTCTTAACGATTTCTGTTGTATCCGTAAAGGGGACAGTGGAACCGACTGACAATGGCTGGACCACGCTAGTCTAAGACCACAACTGTACCCCGAGGTTGAAACAGCTTTTTTCATCTTGATTTTCCACTTATGGTGCATCACTCATAGGAGAGGGGAGAGTCTAAGACTCTGGTCGTACAAATATTTACTTAACCTTAAGCATTTATTGATGAATTTACTTTGAGTCTTTGGGTAAGAAACGAGTTAAAGCTCGGCTGAGGTTGTGATGAAAATTTTTTAATGCTGTTTGGGAGGAAGGAGAATTTTGTTTATTTGATGTGTGATCAAACCCACAAGAGATGATTTCTTCTGATGGCTCGTAAGTCTTCATCAAATTTTGTATGTCAATAGAATTAAAAAAATGTTTTTAAAGTATATTATCTATTTGGTTTACATAGATAAGGTCCTAATTTCAAGACATATTAGCGTTTTTAGGCACATTCTCCGGCAGAGTAGCAAGCACTATTACCTAAGCATTTGAAGGTTCGCCAAAAATACAATTTTTACACAAAACTATGTTTTGGGGTGTCATTTTAAAGGAAAAGACGTCAACTTTTCCAGAAAAATAGATTGAGATCAGTTAAGTATTGCGCGTAGACCACCAACCTCCAAAAGTCTTACCGGAAGTGTAACATTTCAACTTTTCGCGTATTCTAGCTCACTTCAGTCCTAGTCCAGATTACTTAGCATCGTTTTAGATACTGCGGCCTAAACAACCACACCTATTAGCCTTTGGACTGGCGCTGGAGTTTTTTTTAAATCACTTTTCAAAATTCCCATTTTTTCGACTATAAACTGTTGCAGGTCCTCAGACACCTTTACCTTCCAAGCAAATAGACATCCACGCTTTTTGTATCAATACGTAATACGTAATACGCAATACGTAATATATAAGTTTCAGATCAAAGCGATTCATCTTTGCGAAAATATTAAACAAAATTTTTTTTCGCCACCCGTTGGTAGACCATTTTTCTTACACCTGTACAACTCATATATGGTCGCTAAAAGAAAAATGTTATTCTACGGATTTCTCGGATTGGTCCAAGGAATCAGTGGGCCAATAATCACAAAAATCGGTGAGGTGTTGTATTTTTTTTGTTCGCAGATTGACTCTTTAAAACATTTACACATCCAAGCATTTAAACACATGCATGTAATTGCAGATTAACTGGTGTTAAATTTGCAAGTATAAGTTGAAATCTGTAGATTTGTTAATGTTTTTAAGCAAGATTTCGTGAAAATACACTTCTCACCGGCGAGTGTTTTATCTTAAATTCTCGCTTGTTGAAAATAGAGGTCCATGACGTCTTCGCCCTTACACCTTGTTTCACCTGGAGTGAGTGTGTTATCTATATGAGTCTCTGTTTCTTGCTAGTACTTAAAAATCAGAAAGTAAGATAACCAAATAATCATACGAAACCATTATTGTGTCATTTTCACATAGAAAATTCAGTAAATGAGGTCAATTTTATTTAACATACTAGCGCTAGCGCTTTGCTAAAATTTAAAGCGCGCTAACGCTAGCGCTAGTCTTTTTTCTAAAAGTGGCGGCGCTAGGCACAATAGAACAATAGAAAAATGTTATTTTCAAACGTCGATATCTCAGCCAATTTCTAAACAACTTTGAAGGGTCTGGGCTCGTTGGAAAGCTGCTACGACGTAGTTATTTTTAAAAATAATTTAGAGAGGGAGGGGGCCAGGAAAAAAAACTCATAGGTTTTTGTATGACGTTTTTTGAGTTTGTGGACTTCTATTTTGGGGTGTGGGGACTGCGTCACGCCCTTCGCTATCGCTGCATACATGATAACGCTTTGGTCAGAAATCGTCCTGAATATTGCTCGACAGTGTGGAACCCAATTAATGATAATTTAACTGCTCAAATAGAACGTGTTCAAAAGAAATTTACGAGGATGTTTTAATTTAAATTCAAATTGGAGCAACCAAGTCCTAGTTATGATGTCCTGGGACTGTGGGAATTACTACTAAAGTGATCACTTCTAATCATTTATTTTTAAGGTTTAAAAAAATTCTTCTGCAGAAAAATTACTTAAACCTTATTTATAAAATCTTTAATTCATTTACACATTTCATATATGAAATAAACAATATACGACATCACGATAAAAAAATGGGACAGATTTTATGTTGTCTAACCTGCGTGATTTTGACATTCTCAGCATTCTCACCAAGTGGTACGTCAAGCTGAAAAATGCGCAATTCGATTTTAAAATTCATTTCAGGCACGTAAATCTATAAACTCAAGAGTTAAGTTTCAAAATGAAATTTAATTAATCATGAAATAACAATGGCTTGAAATCTTAACACTAATATTAATAACTAATATCACTAAAATCGCTTTCATATATGCTATTGTTCTGCAACAGACATATTCAAATCCCGAGTCACTAAAACATTATTTTCTGATTTTCATCCTTTCATCCTTGCGGAAAAGAATAAAAAATTGAATTTTGATAAACTACACAATTGCATACGGAGCAGAATTTCCGCATCATACTCCTACCAAACAAACTGACGAAATTTGAAAATACAAATGGACGGAAAACGAGATATAACCAAAAATCATCACATGACGTACCGCTTGATGAGAATGTCAACTCAAACAGTGCAGCCAATTGTAGGCAGGTACCGAGCAAAATACACTAATTGTCGTATATTGTTTATTTCATATATTTTACATATATTTCACATTTTGATTGAGGTCGATTGAGTTGAAAATAGACAAACATAATACTGTGCAAGTTTCAGAAAGAAAAAACTTAACAATAAAACTTAAATTTCGTTGTTTGCAAACAAAATTCAAAATGTTTTAAATGATTTTAACTCATTTGATGGAAGTCGTCCACTGACATTCGAATAAAAAAAAAGAAAACAGACAAAACGCACGAAACAAAAACACATAAATGTTACGACAGTTACCGTAACTGTGTAGGAAAGTTTCCGTAACTCATCAGCTTTCCTATCAAAACCAAAGTTACGAAATCATATTTCATTACTTAAAGATTGAGTTGAATCCATATTCATCGTTTAGAATTTGTGGACCAGAAATATTATACAGTATTATTATTACAGTAAAGAAAAAGACTAAAATTAAATCTACTAGAATCTCGACGTCTGGAAAATAATAAAATTGTTCTCTTAAAAATTATGCATCGTTTCGTCGATTCAGAGTCCTTACATAAACGGCTGAGTTTTTACCAGTCAAAACGAGCTACACGATGGAACAAAAATTAAGTGTTTTACCTTCCGAAAATGTCTACCAATTAACAGAATTCAAATTATTCATGATAAACATTTCTCGGCTATTGATATTTTTTGTGGTAAATTGAATAAATTTAAAAAGTTTGTTGTGCAATATTTCGATTTCTAATTTTGGAATTTGGTATGCATATTGCTATTATCATTTAATTTGTTAATTATAAGATTCAGATGAACATATTATTGAGTCGTACGGCCTCTTGGTTTATCTTTAAAAAACTCTATATGTGAATTCGACTAAAAATGCTCAAAATACAACAATACATGCATTGATGCTAACTCTTTTCCTCCCATGTGGTTCGAGCAGAGTCTATTTAGTTCTCAATGTCCTCCAATTTCACATCCGCAAAAAAAAAACTCTTACATAGGAGGTGTGACGCAAGTCTTTATCTCTGCTTACAAAAGTTCTGAAATCAGAAAAGGGTGACGCATTAAGCATCTAAGCAGGGCCGCCCACCCTGAGATATCTTGCGCCCACCCTCAGATTTTCGAAAAAGCAAGCAAATTTAGTCAATTTTGATTAATTTGGGCCA
This sequence comes from Pseudolycoriella hygida, assembly GCA_029228625.1. NCBI lineage: Eukaryota > Metazoa > Arthropoda > Insecta > Diptera > Sciaridae > Pseudolycoriella > Pseudolycoriella hygida. The sequence goes on from CM055403.1 coordinate 107,780,984, forward strand.
TGTTTGCTTTTAACAAGTGTACGAATGAAACACGATTTCGAAAAATTTCGCTCGCTTCGCTCGCGTACTTTTAATTCCTTTCAAAATTTTGCATTTAAAGAACTTTTCATAGAGATACATTCTATGTTTCTATACTTTTACGATTTCTGCTTAGCGCAAATGAAGAATATGTGTAAAAATAATGTTCAAATTTCAATGTCATGGAATGCTGTTGGACAATTCAATTTGAATTAAAAGTCGCAAAAATTTCGCCTGCGGCACTACTGTCATTACTTAATTAGTATGTGTTGTGACTACTTTTCGTCGTGGGAGGCAAACTACTATTTACAGACTTTTTAAAAACATGGGCTCGTGAGAAAACTTGCTGAGTATAACATATTACATAAGGATATATTTTGATTTATTTCTATAACTTTTTCTTTCTGAAGGCGCGCGCCCAGATACTGTCCAGATACGGCTCTGCATCCAAGGTAAAACTATTTTCTTCCAGTTACAAAAGTTCTGAAATCAGAGCATGAATGATTCGCAAAAACAATTTTCAAACAAAATTACTCTGAGTTCAACGACCCAACGACGAAACAATTTTTCTGTACTTTCAGTTTTTGCGCTGCAAAAATTTGACTTTTGTTTCTTATTGCGTAGATGGTTAAAGGTAAATTTAAATTTTAGCGTGTAAAAACTGAAAGTTCTGAAAAATTATTCCGCTGGTGGGTCTGGCATTTGTGACGCAATTTTTTGAACTCAACGTAATTTTGTTTAAAAATTTTCTTTGCGAATCGAAGCCTAATACGTCAGCCCCCTCTGATTTCGGAACTTTTGTAACTGGAAGAAAAAGTGTTACCTTAGATGCTTAATGCGTCACCCTTTTCTGATTTCAGAACTTTTGTAAGCAGAAATAAAGTCTTGCGTCACACCTCCTCTGTAAGATGTTTTTTTTGCGGATATCAGTACTTTTGTAAGTTTGTAAGCAACTTTCTAGCTGCCATAGTTCTAGAGGTATGAATCATCCCTCCGGATTCTGGAAGTGGCGTTATCCCGGGATTAGGCCATATTTTACCAAAACTATGAAACACATGTACGCTAAAATTAAATTATCTACAACTTCGTCTTTGGAACCAACATTCTAACTCTCATAGTTCTGGAGATTTGGTTATTCCTGCCTAATTATGGAAGTGACCATATACCACGATTGGGCCATATTTCCCCAAAACATAGAAACACGTGTTCGCTTAAATTTAACTCTCTACAACTTCGCCTTTGGAACCAACTTTCTAAATCTCATAGTTCTAGAGATTCGGGTCATCTTGCCTAATTATGGAAGTGGCCATATACCATGATTGGGCCATATTTCCCCAAAACCCTGAAACGCGTGTTCGCTTAAATTTAATTCTCTATAACTTCGCCTTTGGAACCAACTTTCTAAATCTCATAGTTCTGGAGATTTGGTTCATCCTGCCTAATTATGGAAGTGGCCATATACCAGGATTGGGCCTAGAGGTGTGCGCCGGCGCACGCCGCACCGAGCGCCGCCGAAAAAAGTGCCTAAAAAGTGCACCGCCGCCGAAAAAAAAATAAGTTCGGCTAAGCCGTGCGCCGCCGCCGAACATCAGAAAAACGTCACGCCACCGCCAGCCGCCGACAAATAATTCCAGCGCAACTATTTTTTCATAAAAACAATCAATTTTATCACAATTTTTGTTTAATATTTTTTTTTTATTCAAATAATTTCCATTTCAATTCGAATGGTCGATTTTTCAAATATTTTCTGATTCAAATCGCAACTATTACTTTGCTTATAATACTCAGCGGAATAATATTCGAACATAATTGATACCAGTTACATCATCATCATCATCATCATCATCACACTTTATAGACCGTTTGTACCTTTCGGTGTGAGGTCTTTACTACTGATCATGGACCACCCTTCTCCATACTCCCCTATCCTGTGCCAAGGAGATGGTTTGTTCGCCTAGAGAAAGTCCCCTAACTTCTAAATCGGATTTAATTGAGTCTATAAACCTTCTCCTTGGCCTACCCCTGGGACGCACACCCGGGACTTGAGCATCCAATATCCTCTTTGGTAGCCTGCTATTACCCATCCTCTGAACGTGCCCGTACCACCGCAGACGACTAATCCTTGCCGCCTCTTCCACTGATGTAACCCCTAAGTTTTCCCTGATGTCGTCGTTCCTAATATGATTGTCCCACTGTTCCCTCCGATTTACTCTGCTATGCTCCTAAGAACCCTCATATCAGAAACCTCCAGGTCATGCACAAGGTATCCGCAGTCCACCCAACTTTCACTACCGTATAAAATCGTTGGTCTGAAGATTGACCTGTGAATAGCTAGCTTTGTGCCACTACTTAACTCCTTTTTGTTGAACACATACGACCTCAACTGACTGGCCACTGCATTCCCCATTCTTCTCCTTTCTTCAAATTCCCTAACTAACTTGCCATTCTCCGAAAAAATGGCTCCTAAATATTTAAACTCAGAGACCTGTTCCAACTGCTCCCCATTTAAACTGCAAACTACATCCTTCCGGGATTTGCCAATATGCATAACTTTAGTTTTACTGACACTTATTTTCATGCCGTATTCCTCACATGCAGCATTCAGGCAGTCTAAATTCTCCTGCAAATCCTTGGCATTATCTGCTAATAGAGTTAAGTCATCCGCATAGGCCAGGATACCAGTTACAGTCAGAAAATTTATAATTTAGACAAGAAATTCGCAACCAGCTGATTATCAGCTGAAGACTCACACAAAAAAGCAGATGGACAGATTTAATGTGGCAAGTAAAGAACGAAACTCTTAGAAATGGTATATATCGATGTGTATAATTATTTCTAACCTACCGAGGGATATTTACGTCGATTTAATTTCATATAAAAAATCGAAAATCGCATATAGTGATTACCCCTTCACATCGAGAACAATGTATGTGCTTAGGTGCAAGTATTTTTAGGCCCGTACGAAGTAAACAGGGCACACATGTATATCACGATGTTTGTGACCAGTCAAAATTCGGCCTGGTATTTGAAGTTTTTCATTTTGAGGACGCGTCCGACAACACGTGTGTCCTCTCTGGAAGTTAAGCGCCAAAAGAAGTCAAAACCACTTTTCTTCCCCTTCGGCGAATTAAAAAACGATTTTGCCCGTACATTTCCAAGAGTGAAAGTGATGAGAAAAAAGTGTTGCTGAATGTTCCTTTTATAGTTTTTAACGATAAAGATCATTATTCTGAACAAAAAATTACACATTTTACATTACAACATTTCTATAAAATTGAAGTTTTTTATAAAGTTAATTTTGGGTCCTATTTCAGTACAATTTTGTACATCATCGCTTTACAAAAAAACCTCAACCTGTCAATGAATCAATGAATGAAAAATATAAAAACACCATTTAGCAGCACTTTTTTCTAAATAATTTTAGACTACTCTTCCAAATGTACGGAAAAAGTTGTTTCCTTTGTAATCGACTATAGGGGTCGATCTAGCTGAAGTTTGGCGAAATTCCCTTATATCATCGCGAAAATTGGTGAAAACCGGTTAAGTGTAACTCATACCGTACATGGTAGTAGACACTTTTTCATGAATACTTCGTTAGTTGCTTTTTCCTTTTTCTATCTTGCAAAGAAATTTCATCGAAACATTTTTGTTCCAAAGTCGGCCATTTACCAAATAATCTTTTTTTTAATTTTGTATGAAAAATGAGGGGTCATCTTTCATTGAGGTTTTTTTCTATTTTTTTCAATATACCGTATTTCGTTGCACGTGATGTGGTTCGAATTTCTATCAGGCATCTATTTTTTTGGCAGCAAATTTCTACCCTTAGCAGCAAAATTATTTTTTTCATCAGCAAATTCATTCTATTTTTCTGCAAATTTATTTTTTTACCAGCAAATGTATGAAATGTTTGAAATGAATCTTTTTTTTCGGCAAATTCATTCTTTTTTTTCCACAATTTTTTTTACCAGCAATTTTAATGGTGCTGTTTCAGCAAATTTATTATTTTTCTGGAAGCAATTTCAGAACCTGGTTTTTAAGGCGTTTCATTAAAGCGCGAATTCCACAGGTTTGTTAACCACCTAGTTTTGCGATGTTTCGTAAAATGAAAAGTTCCTTTAAGTCGTTAGTCACCTAGTTTTTGAGACATTTTGTAAAAGGGAAATCTCCCTAGCTTTGCTAGCCACCTATGTTTTTGTGGTATTTCACTAAAGCGCATATTCCCTCGTTTTGTAAGCCACCCAGTTTTGTGACATTTACAAGCTAATACAAATAAAGCTGATAAATTCGAGGCATTATCAAGTCGTTTGAGCGACAAAGTAACAGACCACCCAAGTGGAAAAGAGAGGAAAAGTTCCTCAGCTTCGTTGGTCACCTAGTTTTTGTGACATTTTGTAAAAGGAAAAAACCCCTAGATTTGCTAGTCACCTAGGCTCTTTCGGCGTTTCATTAAAGCGCAAATTCCCTAGTTTTGTTAGCTACCTAGTTTTGCAGCTGGAAAATATTAAATTTGCTAATGAAGATGAAAACATTTCTTGCTGAGAAATACTTATTTTGCTGCTCAAAAATCCATAAATTTGCTGATCGCAAAATAATAAATTTACAGTTAAAAATAGCTGAAAAAATCATTTAATTTTGCTGATTTAAGGAAATAAAATTGAAGACAGGAAAAACATAAATTTGGTGATAAAAAATTAATAAATTTGCTGATGAAAAAATAAATTTGTGAACAAATAGAATAAAATTGCAGAAAAAAAGAATTGCTGATAAAAACATTAAATTTGCTGTTTAAAAAGAATAAATTGGAGAGGTAAAAATATATATCCCATTTCCATCAATATAATTTGGTAAAAGTTTTAGAGAAATACATTTCAGAGAAATTAAAAAACTCACATTTCCTGAAAAATGTTTCAATTTCAAATTTTTTGGCCTATGAAATCTAGGTCTATTAGGCCTTAGGACGTACTTCGAGAGAGCTTTTGGCGTTATCTTCAGTGATTTCTGAAGGTCGTTCAACTTCTAATAGTCCTAAAAGAACTTGGAACATTGCATTTTTTCTTCATTTTTAAACTTTAACAATAAACATAACCAAAGACCCGTACGTATCTGAATAGATGTGGCAAACAGAATATATGTGGCAAAGAGACTCGAACGTATCTAAATATACAAATAAGCAAACAATCCAACGTTTTCTGTTCTTTTATAACTGTAAGAATTTCAAAGATCCATAGAAATTACCCAAGGTAACGTCAAAGGCCCTACCGAAGTACGTCTCAGACCATTCAAATATAGAAAAGCTTACATCCAAGGACTAACTCATTTTTCCCTAAAACCCTGGGACACGTGTTCTCTAAAATTTTATTCTCTACAACTTTGTCTTTGGAAGCAACTTTCTACCTCTCATAGTACTGGAGATTCGGGTCATCCTGCCCAATTATGGAAGAAGCCATATACTACTATTGGGCCATATTTCACCAAAACCCTGAAACATGTGTTCCCTTAAATTTAATTCTCTACAACTTCGCCTTTGGAATCAACTTTCCAACTCTCACAGTTCTGGAGATCCGGGTCATCCTGCCCAATTATGGAAGTGGCCATATACCAGGATTGGACCATATTTCCCCGAAACCCTGAAACACGTGTTCGCTTAAATTTAATAATCTACAACATTGCCTTTGGAACCAACTTTCTAACGCTCATAGTTCTGGAGATCTGGGTCATCCTGCCCAATTATGGAAGAGGCCATATACCAGAATTGGACCATATCTCCCCAAAATCCTGAAACACATGTTCGCTTAAATTTAATTCTCTATAACTTCGCCTTCGGAACTAACTTTCAAACTCTCACAGTTCTGGAGGTCCGGGTCATCCTGCCCAATTATGGAATTGGCCATATACCAGGGTGTCAAATGGTGTGTTAAGCGTAATATAGTACTCCTTTATGTACCTTAGCCTCTGTCTACCTACTCCTACATCCTATCCTACCCGTGGTGACACCTGTTGTAGTGAGCAACCCGCATGAAATCAGGTAACCAACCCTGGTGTAGTAGTGTGGGTCACTTAGCATAAGGATGAGGGGGGCTGCCTTCGGGTAGTACCTAAACGGCACGTATAGGGAGGGCCGAAGGCAGCTAGGCGCTATCAAGATGGGATGGCGACTTAGTATGGTGGCGGATGATCTCAACAGCAAGAGACAACGGCAGCATACACAGCCCTAACCAGATGGGCTACCATCACCACCTGGTGACTTTCCTACGGGTCATCGGGAGAAGGAAAGTAGGTTGGGCGCTTGGCTAACTCCCAGACACCGTAAAAACAGTGTTGTTATGAATTCCCCAACACAGCCTCGGATCGGACAGGATAAACGGCAACGACTTAAGCATCGGAAAAAGGACAACGATTTACAATTAGGAACATGGAATGTAAGATCTTTGTTGCGGCCAGGA
>CM055403.1:107787944-107809287 GCA_029228625.1 Pseudolycoriella hygida
AAAACCCTGAAACACGTGTGACCTTATATTTAATTCTCTACAACTTTGCCTTTGGGACCAACTTTCTGACTTTCACAGTTCTCGAGATCCGGGTCATCCTGCCTAATTATGGAAGTGGCCATATACCAGGATTGGGCCATATTTCCCCAAAACCCTGAAACACGTGTTCGCTTAAATTTAATTCTCTACAATTTTGCTTTGGACAGTAAATCTCCATATTGCAGAGTTAAGGATATATAGACGAAAAACTGTCTTCGTATATGGCCAAGAATCTCAATTTCGTCCATTCCATTAGTCCCAGTGCCCATACCCCTGCACCGATTCCCACAAAAAATTTTTCACAGTTTTGTGATATCAAATGATTTCATTTGAAACCAAAATGAGGAACTTCCGTGCTATACTTGCTGAGATATTTGCAAAAAACCTTCGAAAAACCATGTTTTTTGTCACTTCCTCGACCATATCTCCGGAACCACTTCATCGATTTTGCTCATCTTCGAACTTGAATCATGGGAGGCATCCCCCCAACTCCCACCTCGACCTACCCCATGTTACAATAAAATTGTTTGTAGTAAACGTATAGGACCTTTGTACTTCGTACGGGTCGAAAAATCCTGATACTATTCTTTGCATGTTTTTCGATTTTTTCATTTGTTTTACGGTTCGCACAAGTTTTTCAACATTGCAATGCATCTCTATAAGGACGTAATTGGCAATTTAAAAATATTAACTTATAATATTGATTTTCGTTGAAACTTACGGGTCCGTGTAGCATTTTTTTGTTTTGATTATGGCAAAATTATTTTTTAAATTGTTCTATCATAACCTAAAGTCCAAAAACGAATAATGTGCAAGTGGTCCATGAAATCAAAACAGTAGTAGACAATTTTAAACGTGTTGTCCGTCATATATTGCAAAATAGATGCAAAAGGATAAAGACGAGGGTATACATTTAATTTTTGTGACAACTTCGCAATTATTTTCATATTGAATATACGTGTAATTCACAAAAACAATTATTTATTGCAGGGCCTATTTTATTTTTGCACACTGTGTGTACTTCATTTTGAAAAAGTGTGTATTCGACACACTTTTTTGTTTACGCAAAAATGTGTGATTGCACACTCGAATGAAAAAAATGAAAGATTATCATCATTTTGCCAGGAATATTTCGAATTAGCTTTTGTTGAAGAAAATCAACAAGCGAATCCAAAACAGTTAATTCTTTGCCGAAACAAGAATAATGACTTTATCACAATGAAAGTAGCATTGGCCCGTATCATCGCCGCAAAACTCTACGAGTGGATCTACCTCGCATAATAATTTGTACGTCAAAGTGAATATGAAAAATTTGTATAGTTTCGATCCAACACCAGCGTTTCTTGGTACAATAGTTTTGGTCAGGATGTCAGGAAACGAAATGATCTAATCAAGGCTCGAAAATTTTGCCTTTCACTGTATTCTTTTCCATTCCTTTCAGTTTCAAGTAATAATATGAAGATTCGAATAAAAATTTCGCCTGCGGCGCATGTATTAATATGTCTTGTGGTTCTTACAATTTCATGTGTCCTAAAAAAGTTAAAAGGAAAGATAGATCAATCTTACACTCATTATTCAGTGCAAAAAGCTAAAGCCAGAGTTCAAAAGTATTTCAGGTTTCAGGATATTTTGAATTTTGAGGAAATACTGCTCTAAATTTCAATGAAGGAAAAAGAGTATATCGACAAAAAGACTTCGGGGGGCATAGGGGGCAGCTGCCCCAACGGAAAAATGTGGGTGGCGTAGTAGAAACAAGTTCATCTAGAAAGTTATGTTGTGATGAAACACTCTTCCTACTTAGAACATATTTAATGTAGTTTCAAGTTTCACTTCACAAACGTTATCAAATCTTAAAATTGTTGCCTGCGGCTCTTCAAATTTAGTAACTAATAATACAAATGAATCACACGACTCTTTCACATTTGTATGCTGGCCTATTTTTATATTCACTTTTCGCAGATTAACCGTGATTTACCGGATGATTAACCATGATTAACCATTAACGAATAATGATTTTATAGCGTCCATGGTGATTTATTATAACTAGAAATTATTGGTCTCGGTAAATCACGGAAATTCATTTATTTGCTTAAACGTGATTTGCTGATTTACCGAAGTAATTTCGCCCTCAACATTAGAGTACTTTGAATATTTAAAGAGCAAACTCGGTGTAAACTACTCGCTTATAAAAACCAAATTTTTTACTCGCTTCGCTCGCAATTAAAAACGTGAATAACTATTCTGGTCATTAATGCACTATAAGACTTCGAAATTATAAAAACTGCGATACAGAAAAATACTACAAGTCTGAATGTTAGGAATTTAGGAACAACCATTTCACTGCTTCATCAAATTGCAACGTGTCCTCGCCGCCGCCGAAATTTTGCGACCGGCGCACACCTCTAATTGGGCCATATTTCTCCAAAACACAGAAACACGTGTTCGCTTAAATTTAATTCTCTACAACTTCGCCTTTGGAACCAACTTTCTAACTCTCATAGTTCTAGAAATTTGGTTCATCCTGCCTAATTATGGAAGTGGCCATATACGAGGATTTGACCATATTTCCCCAAAACCCTGAAACACGTGTTCGCTTAAATTTAATTCTCTACAACTTCGCCTTTGAAACCAACTTTCTAAATCTCATAGTTCTAGAGATTTGGGTCATCCTGCCTAATTATGGAAGTGGCCACATACCAGGATTGGGCCATATTTCCCCAAAACCCTGAAACACGTGTTCGCCTAAATTTAATTCTCTACAACTTCGCCTTTGGAACCAACTTTCTAACTCTCATAGTTCAGGAAATCTGGGTCATCCTGCCAAAAATTGCCACAAACAAACAAACAAAGGTCTACCAAATTGACTATTTAAAAATATTCGATTTGGGTCCATTTTGACAGCTAATAAAAAAAGCACGAGACTGTAAACTTTTAGTTTCTAGAGATAATGAAATAAGGGTTTCCTTAAAACCTATAAATTCAATAAATTTTATAAACAATATAAAACCGAAGGAACTTTTCAACACTTATTCTTTAAAATTTATCAATTGTAAAACAAACTAAGAAAACATTAGAAATTTAGGAAAAATCTTGTTTTCCCTCTCATTTCTAGCAACTCCCTGTATGTTTCTTGATTTGCTAAGAAGTTATATATACACACTTTTCGGCAGAATTGGCAACTTTTCCTTTAACATTTTCATTTACTACTTTCTAGCGAATTTCTAACTTTTCATATTCATCTGTATAAATGAAGAACTTAAATTAAATACATGATACAATTAAACAAGTAACAAATTCACCAATCAAATATTTCACAGTTGATCTCCTTAACCGAAAGTGTCGCCTAAAATGCTTTTCCGTGTAATTTGGGATCGTTATTTCCATGAAATTTTTACTTTTTCGTGCACTTCTGGTTCCACTTCTTTTTTTATAAATCACCTGAGTCAAAACGAACGACTAGGTGACAAATAGTTTTTATAGTAGTTTAGTTGAAAATAGTTTTTAGTATTTTTTTGGATTTCCTGGATTTTTTTGGATTTTTTGGATTCTTTGGGATTTTTATGGATTTTTCTGGGAGTTGCGGGAAACAGCTCATTTGTTAATGAAATGCGATGTAATACATTTTAATACAACATTTATTTATTCAGTTGTTTTACAAAAATTAAATATAGAATAATTTTTCACTCTTAAATAAGAAAACTTGTACGACATTGACAACTGCATTGAACACAGTCGGATACTTTTTTACACAATTTCTAAACCCATGGTCAAGAATAGCAAACTCTTTAAGCCGACCGTTCAATGTTTCATGCCGTGCAAGAATATTATGTTCAAGAGCATTTGATGGTTGCTTGAAATATGGTTTCAAGGGATAATCTTTATCAGCCAAGGTTTTCTCTTTATTAGGGTAACTCACTTACAAATCTTTAGCAATTGCTAAGTCGTTTTACTCTCCGCAAGGGAAACTGCCAGAAGCCCATACGATATCTCCCCATAATTGATATCCCAAGTTCGTACTTAATTACAGGACCTTTAAATTTATGACTAAACCACTTCTTCTTGAATGATTTTTGCTCTCTTATAGGGAAATAAGTGCCATCCACCGAAACATTAATTTTTTTTTTACTTTTAAAACGATTCTCCCATTTCACCTGACGATAGAAGTTATTGGTAAATAATTTATGAAATTTTGATCATCGAATTGAATTGTACCACATCAAGCTTGGCCAACAAGTTTATTAATCTCCAAGTCCATAAACGAAAGGTTTTTTCATCCACATTAGCAATTGCCGCGTTCACGTGTTCTTTGTTGTAGTTCTTTAAGAAGAACATATATCAAAGTAAGTGTTTCGGTTCTGATCGAGAAGGTTTATCCTTCAGGAGATTCCACAATGACGTTAGAACTTTTGATGCGACTCCAAAGAACGCTCGGAATCTTCGACATCCGGTAAGCGGCGAATTACTCAAATAGTGGTTCGCAAATCGCAACCCATCATTCCAAAACATTTGAGTCAACGATTACATTATTCTAATAAATTTAATAAATTCAGTACCCATTAATCATGAGAAATGCTTCAAATTTTAATAATGTTTTTCCATTTACACATACGCAAGACGATAGACATTTACCTCAAATAATTATTGTAATGTAAATTCAAAGGTAAGTTTATTTAAGTGGATACTTAAATCCTAGATATCTTAATAAATTTTTTAAATTCTTATGTGGATTTTTTACTCCAAGAGAAAAAAGACGAATCTTTAGAAGCAGCTATTTATTTGTGAATTATTTATTTGAATTATATCCAATTTCTGACTTCTTCTATATTAAAAATATCAAAAATCCCTTTTAAGAAAACACAGAACTAACCGCAATTTACGTTTAAACTTTCAATAATGAAGTCCAATGTAGTTATTACTTTATAGAAATTTCAATCAAATCAAATCGAATTGTTTTGCACTTTAATCAGAACCTTCGAAGAAAGTTATTATGTTGAAATGAAATAACAAATAATTAGAAGAATGCATTTTTTGCTGTTCATTATATGAATAAATGTCATATCTTGGCGACTTACATTCATATTGTTATATTTATCAACATTAAAAATTTTTTATTGTAGGTACTGACACATGTATCAAAGAAAATCAATTTTTTTTACAAATCTGTGTAAACAAAATCAAATCAGTTTCCGAGAGTTAGACATATTTTTAAATAGTCACAACTAACTTCAAATGAAATTAATTAAAAACGCAATTTTTTGCCCGTTTCTATACTTTGCGCCAATCGAGCGAAATCATATTATACTTTGAAACAAAGTTTGTTTCAAATATTTTCAATGCAAATTTTCTCATTTTTTTGTTTTACTAACTATAATATTTTTGCAAATCTATAAAACATATATGGATTTGCTAATATATTTGCAGCAATAAAAATATCTAATACGTAAAAACAGATTTGGGGTGAAATTGGGGGAAATGGCTTAATTTGTATGAAATGAAAATCCTTACCAAAAAAAAGGTGAAAAATCAACATTCACCTCTTAATTACAATATTTTTGTCGATATCAGCACGACCATTCGACGTCGTAAGGTATGCTAAGCAGACAAACAATCGATAAAACGACAAATCTTTTCAAATCTTTTCGAATTTATGTTACATACATTTGGAGTGCAGACCCAGTTTGAACAAGCAAATTCTTTGCAAGTACTGAACATTTTATACATGCATCATCAAATCTTCGAAGTTCAAGGATGATAGAATATGATTGACAAGAAAATGTATACAAATATCCGCAGTAAATCTACAAATTTGCCTCTCGAAAACCTTTAAATACGCTATATTTGGACAAATTTACAAGACGTGAACCGCAAATTTGTGTACTTGGTACATTGTTTTTGTGGTGTTTGTTGCAAATCTCTAACCGAATCCATCGATATTTTGTAGATTTGCCAAAATATTATGGTCAATAGAGCAAAAGCAAAATGATATGTTTTCGCATTATTACCACAAAGCCTACATAAAGGCGATTTTAATAATTTACATTGCCTGTGATTTACAGTGTGTTACACTGACAACCTCTAAATTTTGAAAACATTACTATTTGATATTTATTTTATAATTCTAAACAAAAAATACACTAATTTTCAGCGAATTTGTCGATTTTCGAGAAGCAAATCTGCGAACTGCTGAAATGTTCTATTTCATCACATTTTCGTATCCTTGAACGCCTCGAACTTTAATGATTTGTCGAGACATGCATAAAATATACATTGATCGTTAAGAATTTTGTGTTCTAAAATTAATATCTATAATCCAAATGTACGGGTCGCAAATTTGAAAATATTTGAACCAAAGTCGTTTTTTCGATTTTATGTGTTTTTCTGAATGTTTGGATGTAAACATTTCTTTAATTCTTTGAATGTGATTGAGGTTTTGTCTAGATACAAAGTATGAAAATTTAGTAAATTCCTGAATTTCCAAAATTAATTCACTTGTATGTGAATGTAATATTTCTCACTTTTTCACAAGTAATCATTTTAAGGTGTCAAATGGTGTCAAATGGTGTGGTATGCGTAATATAGTACTCCTTATGTACCTTAGCCTCTATCCACCTACTCCTACATCCTATCCTACCCGTGGTGACACCTGTCATAGTGAGCAACCCACATGAACGATCAGGTAACCAACCCTGGTGTATTAGTGTGGGTCACTTAGCAGAAGGATGAGGGGGGCTGTCTTCGGGTAGTACCTCAACGTCACGTAGAGCGAGGGCCGAAGGCAGTTAGGCGCTATCAAGATGGGATAGTACCTCAGCATGGTGGCGGATGATCTCAACAGCAAGGGACAACGGCAGCATGCAAAGTCCGAGTCAGCAGGACTACCATCACTCACCAACCCGCACCGGCCAGCGTGGTGTTTTAACGGCTAAAACCCCCCCGAAGATGAAGAGCACAACCAGGAAAAATCGGCCCTCAGTTCCCAGCCGCTCGTTGATCCCTGACTCCGACAACGGTCAGACCAGACGACGAGCAGAGGGTGCTAAGAATCCCTGGGTTACAATAGGTTGTCACACCGGACTATACATTGCCACGTATAACACTCGAACGCTATCATCGAACGAAAAACTTCTCGAATTGGAGTCGGCACTGGAAAAGATCAAATGGGACATTGTCGGATTGAGCGAAGTCAGGCGACGTGGTGAAGAATGCTTGAAGTTGAAATCAGGAAGCACTTTGTACTACCGTGGAAGCGATAGCCAAACAGCGATGCATGGTGTAGGACTGCTCATCAGCAAACGCTGGTCGAACCGTATAATCCAAATCAACAGCATCTCCGACAGAGTCATCTATGTGCGGCTGAAGATAAATGCGATGTACAGTTTGAAAGTCATCCAAGCGTACGCACCGACGACGGATCACGACGACGAAGAAATTGAAAGCTTCTATGAAGATGTCTCCAAAGCGATTGAAGAAAACAGAGCTCAATATCAGTTGCTAGTCGGCGATTTCAATGCCAAATTGGGAAAAAGAGAAGACGTTGCAGAAACTTCGATTGGAACGTTTGGTTACGATCAGAGGAACGAACGAGGAGATACTTTGCTGAATTTTCTCCAACAACAAGGAATTTTCGCAATGAACTCATTTTTCTCCGGTAAGGTTCAGAGGAAGTGGACTTGGGCCAGTGCAGACGGCAGAACAAAGAACGAGATCGATTACATCATATCGAACCGCAAATCGATTGTCAAGGATGTTACTGTGCTTAACCGTTTCACAACAGGCAGCGATCATCGAATGGTGCGAGCCAAAGTCGTCTTGAACACACGGACAGAGAGAGAAAAGTTGGTCAAGAAAAAAGTCGTTTTAGACATGGAACGCCTGAAAGAACAAAGCGACGCATTTAAGGAAGCTATGGACAACGAACTGAACGGAACGAATTCACAAACTGCAACGATTGATGAGCTGACAGAAAGAATGGTGACCTCAGTGAGAAGCTTCCTGGAAACCAGATGCCGATCTACATGCACTAAAGAGTCGAAGCTCAGCAAGGAAACGCTAGACCTAATAGCAGAAAGACTGGATTTGGTGAAAGGTGGAAAGCGAGACACTGTTGAATACAGAGACAAAACGAAAGCCATCAACAAGAAAATGAAAACCGATCTGCGACAATACAACGTGAAACTGGCCATGAACGCTATCGAAGCAAATGGGAATATGAAAGTATTACGAGCGAAACGGGCGAACGGGTACAGACAAATTTTTAAATTGCGCGATAAGGCGGGCGTCATACAAACAGATCAGGACAAGGTATTGGACATCGCGCGAGAGTTCTATGAGGACCTTTTTACGTCGGTTCGAGCCAAACTACCGGCAGAAAGAGCAAAAGCGAGACCGGTGATAATGAACGTTGGTTCCGAAGATTTGCCGGACATAACGATTAACGAAGTACAGGCTTCGTTAGACGAAATGAAGAACAGAAAAGCTCCAGGTGACGACGACATTCCGATCGAAGCAATCAAAGAAGGCGGACCCACACTGCTCAAAATGACAACGGATCTGTTCAACAAGTGTCTCGAACAAGAGAAAATACCAGAATCATGGGAAAACGCAGTCATCACTTTGCTGCACAAGAAAGGAGACATCACGAAACTGGAAAACTACAGGCCCATCAGTTTGATCTCGCACCTCTACAAACTGTTTATGAAGGTGATAACGAAACGGATCACAAAGAAGCTAGACTTCTACCAGCCGATCGAACAAGCAGGGTTTCGTTCCGGATTCAGCACAAATGACCACTTGCAAGTGATGAGAAGTCTAATAGAAAAATGCAACGAATACAAAATCATCATCGCGATATGCTTCATAGACTTCGAAAAAGCGTTCGATTCGGTCGAATTATGGTCGATTTTAGACTCCTTGGACGATTGTCGGATTGACTCGAGATATACCCGGATGATAAAACATATCTACGAGCACGCAACGTCGTGCGTCAAACTGCATAAAACCACCGATAAATTTCGAATTGGAAGAGGAGTCCGTCAAGGAGATACCATTTCACCGAAATTGTTCACGTCAGCTCTGGAAACGGTTTTTAAAAAGCTTGATTGGAGTGAACTGGGAATCAACATAAATGGGAAGTTTCTGAACAACCTTCGATTCGCCGACGACATTGCCCTGACATCAACGACTCTGGAACAGATTGAAGCGATGCTGTTGCAGCTCAACGAGGAAGCCCAAAAAATCGGTTTGAAGATGAACATGTCGAAAACGAAAGTGATGACAAACATCGATGGTGCTACACCAATCAAGATCGGAGACGAGGAAATTGAAATCGTGAATTCGTACAAGTATCTCGGCCACGTCATGAAGCTCGGTCTCGACAACCAAACGGCTGAAATAAAGAGAAGGATCGGTCTCGGTTGGGCGGCGTTCGGCAAGTTACGGTACATCTTCAAGAGCAACATGAGCAACAGTCTGAAGAGGAAAGTGTTCGATATGTGTGTGCTGCCGGTCCTGACATACGGAGCCGAGACTCTCACGATCACCAAAGCATCAGCGAACAAATTGAGAGTTGCACAGAGGGCAATGGAAAGGGCAATGCTAGGAATCACACTCAGGGACAAAATGACAAATGAGTGGATCCGGCGACAAACAAGAGTCATCGATGTCATGACACGAATAGCGTCGCTCAAGTGGAATTGGGCTGGTCATATTGCCAGAATGACCGACGATCGATGGACGAAAACTATAATGCAATGGCATCCACCAACGAAACGACCGATGGGACGTCCACCGGAAAGATGGACCAACGATATCAAAAGAACGGCAGGCACGACGTGGCAGCAAGTGGCAATGGACCGGAAAAAGTGGCGATCTATGGGGGAGGCCTACATCCAGCAGTGGATATAAAAGGCTAAGGAAGAAGAAGAAGAAGAATCATTTTAAAATATTTATTAGAAAAATTTAAATATTGAACTTTAGAAAAAGCATAAAGACGGCGTCGTGAACCCTTTCTGGTATTGATAAGAAATCACAAGCGCAAAACCAAATGTTTTTCATCGAATAATAATTAATGTGTGTCGCGTCGTCCTTATTACGTACAACAAAAGTGTCTCCATTTTGCGAACTTTATTTCTTTTGTGTCATTCGAAGTATCCACACGTGTGAAAAGAACTTTGTAAAAAAAAGTCGAAATGGGTAAAACAAAACAGTGGAGAAACGGTGGTCCTGAGGACAAGTTGATAAACAAAATGATAAAAAAAGGCAAAATAAACAAGTACACAAAAGTAGCCACTTTAAAAAGCGATCATCCGGAAGTCTTCAGTATATTCAGTGACCAGGTTATTCGTAATCATTTAAACATGGCAAAGCGTGCAAACGGACTATACTGTAAGTGTAAACAATGAAAAAAAATGTATTTATCTGAAACAAACTCACTCATAGTTAAAGATTTATTGAATTTGTTTACTTCAGTGGACGATGACAACGCGTCAGGATCTGAAGAAAATGATTCCAGTGAAGTGAATGTTCTCGCCGAGATGGTTGTCGGGTCTTACTCCGGTCCCATTGACTCGAAACAAAAACAACAAGGTCCCATTGACTCTTCCGATTCAAAATTTGAAACCCAACAATTGAATTACCCAGTGTTCACCAAGCAATTCGTATGCCCCGATACGGAACATGACAAAGTTTTGATGGTAGTAACTCTACCCAGCGGTGCTGTAGACCCCAAAATTGAATTGCAGCAGAATGGTTGTTGGGTTTTTGTTAAGTACTCGTGGCCAAGGACCATGTATGATGTAAATGACTTATTCAGAGCCCAACTGGAAGCCAAAATGTTTCAGGCCTATCATCCAATGCTTGTGGCTTTCAAAGATGGCTTGCGTCAGGTACGCAGAAAAGTCGATTTGGCTCCGGAAGGAATTATAAAAGTGTGTTTGCCAATACAAGTCCAAAATGCTCCGCATTCATATAACACATGGGGAATTAAGCGTGACAATGGAGCCCAAGTCGCGATTGCAATTTTTACTGGTTTCGTCAAGGATTATGTTAAGAAAACATCCGATGAAAAAGTCATATTTTTGTAATTTTTGTGCATAAAATGTTAAAATAAAGTTTACACGAAAAATAAATAGAATCGAACTTCATTCACAAATGAGCCATTTCCCGCAACTCCCTGGATTTTTGGGAATTTTTTGAGACTTTTTTGAAGTCGGTTTATGGGAACTGATCAAAACAAATTCATGTTACCAGTTTGAATCCATATATTTGAATGCTATTGTTTCTACAAAATGCGTTGCTTATATAGCAGAATCTAAGGTTACTCGATACAAAATAAATTGATTTGTTTTCAATGAAGATTTGATTTATGTGTGTACCACATACGTCCCCCTGTCGAAAAAATTGGGTTGACGAAAATTGGGTTCACGAAATTTTGAATTAATAGTTGATGGTTCCATGTAGTATTGTATCGAGTTGAATTTTGAAGAAATGAGCCAATGGAATTTGCCAAGTTGTACCAATGTAGTTTGATGAAATGTGCCAATGAAATTTTGGCGAAAATTTTGAATATCTAATTTTGAGTTACCATGTTTTGATTGCCAAGTGAAGGTATTTCAAAACATGGTTCAAAAATTAAGTTATTTTCTAAATTGAAAGTAACTTTTATGGTTTGCTTAATTGAATTAACAGAAGGTATTTCTGGAATTTCAAAGAAAGGTTTGAGACGGTCAATGCTGATGACTTTTTCTTTTCCTTTGATTTTTAAGGTAAAGAATTTTGCGTCTCGTTTTAAGACTTCATATGGTCCGTCGTAATTTGGTTGTAGTGGTTTTTTATAACCATCTTTACGGACGAAAACATGAGGTCAGTCTTGGAGATTTTTAAATATAAAAATCTTTTGTTTATGATGATTGGAGCTTGGAATAGGCTGATTATAATCAATAATTCTTTTTAATTTTTCAACAAAAGTGAATGCGTCTTTTATTGTATTTGTCTTAGTTTTGTGAAAGAAATGATATGGAAGTTGGATGTTTGTTCCATAGACCATTTCAGAGACTGAAGCATTTAGGTTTGGTAGGATTACTGATCGTAAACCTAGCAATATTATTGGAAGTGAGTTTATCCAATTTAGATTTTTATGATATTTGATAGCGTTTTTTAGTGTACAGTGCCATCTTTCAACGATACCATTTGCTTGTGGGTGATAACTGGTAGTTCGTTGTTTATTAATTCCAAGTAATTTATTCAGTTCTTTAAATAGATCTGATTCAAATTGTGGATCTTGGTCTGTAGTAATGTTGTTTGGAACACCAAAACGAGAGATCCAATGAAAAAGTAATTTTTTAGATACTGTTTCAGCAGTTGAGTCTTTCATAGGTATGGCTTCAGGCCATCTAGTAAAGCGATCAATTATTGTTAAACAGTATTTATATCAATATGAATTAATGATTATTTACGGAAAATAAATAAAACATTCATATTCGAGCACTGTGCAACTTGACAATAATAATCAAATAGGTATCAACCCTTATTGTTACACATATTATAACGCGACAACAGATAACATTGAACACGAAATAAAATTTTGAAACAAACCTCAAACGTTTTCGGAATCTATGATTCCATCGACGGGAGTGTATCGTCTCCCGTCGATGGAATCATAGATTCCGAAAACGTTTGAGGTTTGGTTCAAAATTTTATTTCGTGTTCAATGTTATCTGTTGTCGCGTTATAATATGTGTAACAATAAGGGTTGATACCTATTTGATGATTATTAGTATTTATATCCTTCGGATGGAGGAAGAGGTCCAACAATATCTATTTGGATATGATTGAAACGTTCATTTGGAATGTCAATCGGTTGTATTGGGCTAGAATTGTGCCGTGTGATTTTTGATTTCTGGCAAGCAATACAAGATTGACAGAATTTCTTGATGTCTTTTGACATTGTTGGCCACACAAAATCTTTCTTGATAAGTTCTGTTGAAGCTTTGATTCCAGGATGTGATAATTTGTGAACATTATCAAAAATAATTTTTCTGAAACTTGGAGGAATAACTGGTCGAAGTTTTCCTGTTGAAATATCACAATGGATTTTTGAGCCATTGTAGTCTGTTTTAATTATTTTCAGACTGGGATCAAGTTTGTTGAAAAAATTCTTGTCTTGATTTTGTGCTTCAGACAATCGTCTGTAGTCAATTGAACTTTCGAAAGATAGAATATAGAATATAGAATATATTTGATTTATAGTTGCAATACGTGATAATGTGTCTGCAACAACATTCTTTTTTCCTAGTACGTGACGAATGTCAGTGGAAAATTGTGAAATGTAATTTAATTGTCTGTTTTGACGAGGAGTAGCTTTGTCTTGCTTTTGGTTGAAAGCATGAGTCAATGGTTTGTGGTCGGTAAAGATAGTAAAATCTGTACCTTCCAGTGTTGGTCGGAAATGTTTAATTCCTTCATAAATGGCAAGTAATTCTTTATCATAAGTTGAATATTTTGTTTGAGCTTGTGATAATTTTTGTGAAAAGAATGATAGCGGTTGCCAAATATTTTGTTTCCATTGAAGTACGACACCTCCTATGGCAAAATCAGATGCATCGACATGTAAAGAGATTTTAGCATTAGGATCAGGATGAGCAAGTAATGTTGCGTTTGCTAATTCTTGTTTACATTTGTCAAATGCATTTAACATTTCAGGGGTCCAATTGATTTGAATTTTGCCATTTTTGATATTTCCTTTCATGCAGGAAAAAAGTGGAATTTGTGTTTCCGCTGCATGAGGAATGTATCTGCGGAAGAAATTGATGATTCCGAGAAATCGTTTTAATTTGTTAATGGTTTGTGGTAAAGGAAAATTTAAGATTGTTTGAACTTTCGAATTTAATGGTTTAGTTCCTTGTTCATTTATTTGAAAACCAAGGAATTGGATTTCTTTTTGACCAAAGAGACATTTATTAATATTTATTATTACTCTGTATTCGTTTAGACGAGTAAATAGTGAGCGAAGATGAAGTAAATGTTGTTCTTCATTTTCTGATGCTATTAAAATGTCATCTTGATATGCAAAGCAAAAATCTAAACCATGAACAACTTCGTTTATGAAGCGTTGGAATGTTTGAGCTGCATTACATGAACCAAAAGTCATGTTTGCAAATTCAAAAAGACCAAATGGTGTTATAATTGCGGTTTTTTGAATACCTTCTTCAGACATTGGAATTTGATGATATGCTCGTACTAAATCTACTTTGCTAAAGATCGTTTTACCATTCAAAAAATAGTTAAATTCTTAAATATTTGGTAATGGGTAGCGATCTGGTAAAGTGTTAGCATTTAGTCGACGGTAATCGCCACAAGGACGCCAAGGACGCCATCCACCATTTAGGTGTTAGATGTAATGGTGTTGCCCAAAGACTATCGGATGGATGACAAATACCAAGTCGTAGCATTTCATCAAATTCTTTTTTAGCTATTTTTAATTTGGGTTTAATTTTCTTGCTTTAGCAAAGATTGGTTGACAATTGGTTACAATGCGATGTTTTACATTGTGTTTGCGTTTTGATGAGTGGAATGTAGACATGTCAAGAATGTCCGGAAATTCGTTTAATAATTGATGGTAAACGGATATGTTTGAAATTGATTTGATTGTTAGATCTGGATTACAATCAATTTTTATACCGTTTGTTGATAATGATGTTAAATAATCAATTAATTTGCTATTTTTGACATCTACCAGTAAATCGAATTTTGTTAGAAGGTCTAATCCAATGATGGGTTGTTGCACGTCTGCAATAACAAATATCCAACGAATGTTACGTCGGAGACCTAGGTCTAGTGTGATGGATTTGCTTCCGTAAGTTTTAATTGGCGTACCATTAGCAGCACGTAAAGTAAAATTACAAGAAGTGTGACTTTTTTCTTTAGTTGTAGGTGGAATAACACTTAAGTCAGCACCAGTATCGATAAGGTAGTTCCTTCCGGAATTCTTTTCTTCTACATATAAGCGACTTATAAATTTGTCTGTGGAGGGATTCTTCTGAAAAGCGACCTGCCGAAATCGGAAGCATTTCAAATCGAATTATTTTATACACGCCTAGACAGGTATTGGTCCCAGGATTCCAAAACCGTATTTTAAAAAATTCTTTCATTAACTGTCTGGCGGTGAGAGATGTGGTCATTGTCGAAAAAGGGTACTTTTCTTACAAAAATTTCTTCTAGGCCAGTTAAAGGATCTGGATGAGGGGGGTATCGTTGGAAAGCTGAAAACCTGTAGTTACGGGCCATGAGGGTTTGACAGGTCCAGGGTTAATATTCTGTGATATAAGCCACACTGAATCATCATCATCATCATCATCATCAAACTTTATAGACCATTATTACCCTCCGGTGTGAGGTCTTTATGTCACAACCCCAGAATGGTGAACTATCGTCCTCCATGCCCTTCTATCGCCTGCCAAGGAGATGGTTTGTTCGCCCAGAGAAAGTCCCCTAACTTCTAAATCTGATTTAATTGAATCTATAAACCTTCTCCTTGGTCTACCCCTTGGCCTAACACCCGGGACCTGTGCACCCAAGATCCTTTTCGGTAACCTGTTATTACCCATCCTTTGAACGTGCCCAAACCAACGTAGACGACTGGCCCTTGCTTCCTCTTCCACTGACGCAATCCCTAAGTTTTCCCTAATGTCGTCGTTCCTCATATGATTATCCCACTGCTCCCTCCTATTAACTTTCGCTATATTCCTAAGAACCCTCATATCAGAAACCTCCAGGTCATGCACTAGATATCCGCAATCCACCCAACTCTCACTACCATACAGAACCGTCGGCCGGAATATTGACCTGTGAATAGCTAACTTCGTTTCGCTACTTAATTCCTTCTTGTTGAACACGTGCGACCTCAACTGACTGGCCACCGCGTTTCCCATTTTCCTTCTTTCCTCAAATTCCCTAACCAACTTGCCATCCTCTGAAAAAATGGTTCCTAAGTACTTGAATTCAGAAACCTGCTCCAGCTCCTCCCCATTTAAATTGCAAGCTATCTCCTTCCGAGATTTGCCTATATGCATAACCTTAGTTTTCCCTACACTTATCTTCATTCCATACTCCTCACATGCAGCATTCAGGCAGTCAATCCCACCCTGTAACTCCGCGGTACTATCTGCCAACAGAATCAAGTCATCCGCATAGGCCAGAATTCTGGCCACACTGAATATTAGTTAAAAATATTTCATAAACGTAGAACTTTGATCGGTCACCCTAGGTTGCAAACAACTCAAAAACTCAAAAAACTTGTTTAGTTGTAATCTACAATGTCTAAGCTTTCCAACGACACCAAACATGCATTAGTGACGATGATACAAATGTATGTGAAAACGTTAAAATGTGACATTTTCGCTTCTACTCGAATTAAATTTAGAACACTAAAGCTTCAGACAAACATTTCTTGATAAAATGCTGTCTATCCTATCCTTGACCTATGGAAATCAACCTGCAAAGTTGTGATGGAACATACGTAACCTTATGAATATTTTGATGTTATGAAGAAATCTCAAACAAAAAGAACATTAGATAACCGCTCTGTTTTATTATAATCATCAATGATTATTCAGGATTACATGTGTCTCATTTCAAATAATCGGCAAGCTTTCGCGAAATCCTCGTCGTGTAACTTATATTGTCGTCCTGACGACGTGGTGTAAATTGGTGGCTGCGCAATGCACAATAATGCCGAGTTGTTAATCCATAGTTCTACCGAAAAATCTTTCGTTTTGAATCTGTTTTCAACTTTCGATGCAGTGTTGATTAATGGAACAATTTTTACGTCCCCGGATTCTATGTCGGTTTTAACTACACGTCCCACTCGCAAAACGTCTTCTAAGATGGCAGCAACAAACTCATCTTCTACAGGTCGAATTTGTTCAGGAGAATCCTCCACTTCAAAAATGGACACCTCAGTACCTCTTTCTGCCGATGAATATTGTTTAACGAGTATTTTCGGCCATTCAGGAGAAGGAATGAAGGCATGGGCAGAGCGACTGCCTGGAATCGGAATGGCCTTAGCATACCTTTCGTTGAGGTTCATTTCAGTCATTATTATAGATTCGACCCGTTCTTTCGAAATGTAGAGAAATTTCAATTTATCCGACATTTATCCACAGTTTAAAGTAAATAAATCACAAAACTTACTTTTTGATAAAAGTTGAATTTCGAAATAACGGATCATCAACCGATATATCTGCATCAATTCAACTGAATGTAAACAAGCGAACCCATTGCAAACTGGCGTTCTAAACCACTGGTTGATTTGTATTTGTCCATCCTGTGCGCTTCAAATTGTTATTTAGTGGAGTTCTCAGTGGCGTGTAATTATGTTTTTTATGTTTTGATTTGCAAAAAAAACACTGTCCAAGGCTGTTTGTTTACCTGTTGTTATCGTCACATTAAAGCTGTCATAATTTTCGGTCGAAGCCGTCTACATTTATAGCCACGAATTTTTTTTGCAAGGCGATTATTTTAAATTGATGAAGACATAATTTTTCTTGGACTTTGCTGCAATAACGATTGGTAGTGGTGTACGTGATCCCGCCACTTCGGATTTTCATAGTTCGGTGTTGGGAGTGCACATAGTCCAAAGCTCTTGAATCACAGTTCGGTGTTGGGAGTGTGCATAGTCCAGAGCTATTTAGTTCTTGTATAAGCAGTAACTTTTTGTGTCGCTGCTCAAAAATAACCACACGTCATCCATAAGCATGGCCAGCAATCATGTGTGCACTGATGCTTGCTTCGCCGCAAGGAATTCAGAAAAATTGCTGATACACTGCTATTTTTGCGAAAAAAGATTTAACTCAAAATGCTTCGAACTATCATCACAACATGCCATTAAATTACTTTCATCCTCGAATGCAGTTTTCATGTGCCGGAAATGCATCGATCGTGTTACCAAGTTCAAGCAAAGTCTTCACAGATCAAACGATACTGGTGCAGCGGGTCATACTGCACAAAATAACGAACCTGAGCGGAATGACAATGTAATTATATCGAATATGCTGTCTACGTTGACGCAGTTGAACGAAAACTTTTCTCGTCTCAACAATTCCAACGAAGAATTCAGGCGGTTGCTGCCCACGGCCGACCATAGTAGCATTATGACTCAGTTCGCCTTGATTAATCAGAACGTTACCAATTTACATGCGAAAGTCGACCACGGACTTAAATCTCAATCGTTATCCAGTACGCAAGTAACTTCTCCGATATTAGAGAAATTAAATCAACTTCAAGATAAAGCTCATATGCCATCGACTCCCCTCATTAATCGCAATGTTGACCCCATTTCAACAAAGAAAAAGGGATTCCAAGCACCACCAATATCTGACCCTCAAAATTGGTCATTCTCAGTCGATCATTCGCTAATCTCAACTGATAACAGTGAACTACACCACCTTCTACATAGCTTCGAACGTAACACATGGACATCATTTGATCACATTAACCATAAACTTCAGGAAAACATGGACGTAGTATTACAAATCCAAGAAATTTGTAAGGATTTTCATTCCGGAAATATGCAAAAACAGTTATCCTCTCCAGTGGTTGATTCAATAACACTTGATAATCTCCAAATCATAAATGATAAATGCGACAAAATTGAGAAAGCAATCATTGAATTAGACGAAAAAACATCAACATTGCATGACGATCATGTTGATGATACGCGAGAGATTAAAGAGCTTCGTAATAGATTTTTACATCTAATAGACGATGACCTCAATAATAAAATAACTGACCTACATCCACCTACCACAACGACAGCAATAGTAAACGATTCAACATCATCAGAGGCGGTTAATCCAGAATATTCATTATTCTCTGCAGAAGTAAAAAACAATTATGACTCACATATGAAGGATCTACATCTTCTTGGCAACAGTATTCAGTCTTCTAAACTTGACAAGGCATTCCACATCTCTCCGTTTGACATATCTGTAACACCTGCTCGTTTGATTGACTTCATAGCTGCTAATTCTCAAATTGACAAGAAACGTATAAAGATACGTCGACTAACGAAGCGTGGCCAGGACCTTACCGTATTACGGCATGTGAACTTTAAGATTGAGACCAATGACGCTATTTCTAATATCATAAACCGTTCGAATTTCTGGCCAAGTCATGTTACAATAAAACCGTGGATTGTTAAAAGTGTGACGGATCCCTCATCCATGAATTTTTTGGCCAACACAATGACGTAACCGATTCACCATCTAATTCGGTTGAATTTAATCAATTCCTTTCAAATACCTGTTTATCTCTCTATTATAACAACATTCGTGGAATGTCGGGCAAAAAAGATGACATTTTACTGTCGTCAGCAACCTGTGACTATGACCTTATTGTCTTGTCAGAGACTTGGTTAAATAAGAATAAATTTGATGCTGAGTTCTTCGATCCTCGTTTTACGGTCTACCGTAAAGACCGAGAAGATACGAACATTGATACGAGTAAAGGTGGTGGTGTACTAATCGCCGTCGACTCAAAATACGACAGTGAACTTGTTAATGTTCCTGAATTAGATCTACTGGAAGCCGTTTGCATTAAAATTCATCTTAGATCAACCAACTCTAAAATATATATATATGGTTTATATATACAATATGGTTCTACAGAAGAAGTGTACTCAGCACATTTAAAGGCCATTTTGGCTGCTCACTCAATGATAAATCACAACGATATCTTCCCTGCCATTGGTGACTTCAACATGTCCTCGGTTAAATGGTCTGCAAACGAAGACGGTTTCGATTTTCTTCCAATCATTGGAGACTCTGAGTCTGTACAAGCTAATATTGCGAGAGAAATTACTTCATCTCTTCTAAGTTGCGGACTTTTTCAAATATCAGACATACAGAACTCATCCCAGAATGTTCTCGACTTAGTCTACACTAACATGCCGGAACTGTTTGTTGTCAATCCAGCTGATTTACCAATGATACCAGATTCATCCCAAGACCGCGCTCCAGACTCAATGCCTTATTGAATGTGAACCTGCTACCTATACTGAATCTCCATCTTCTGAGCAGATTTATTGCTTCAGGAAAGCACCATACGATTCAATTCGTGAAGAACTCGCAAAAGTTAACTTCGATGAGTTATTCTTTGAGAAGAACTTAGATGAAATGCTCAGTGCACTCTATGCCAAATGCTATGAGATTTTTGATATGCTTATTCCAAAGGCATCGCTTCGTACGACGAATCATCCGGCATGGTTTGATGGTAAACTAATCAACCTGAAAAATCGAAGGAACCGTGAATACAAGAAATACCTCAACACATCTAAAAACTCAGGCAATGCAGATAAATCATCATTTTTAGCAGCTAAAGTCAAATTCGAGAAATATCGTGACGATCTATACAATGAATTTATGTGTGACCTTGCAATGAACTACAAGAAACAACCCAAAAAGTTCTGGAACTATATCAATTCCAAATATAAGAAAAGTTGTTTACCCGGAAAGATGTCCTTCGGCGACGAAATTGCGACAAATGATGTTGAAAAAGCTAACCTGTTTGCTAAATACTTTGCTTCCGTATACAAGCAATACCCCGACGACGACCAGAAAATGGCCGAACTGCTATCTTTCATTTACTCAAGAGACGATACAGGTTTTTCGAACATCACAGTCAATGAGGATATTGTGAAAAAAACCTTGTTGAGTATGGACCTCAGTAAGGGGATTAGTCCAGATAAAATGTCGCCGTTATTCCTCCGTGAATGTGCAGAATTGCTATCTCGACCTCAATCATTTACACAAAATCACTGCTGGAATGCTATTATCCAAATTTGTGGAAGATGGGTCATTTGATACCAGTATTCAAATCCGGCAAGAAAGCTGATGTTGGTAACTACCGTGGTGTGTCTTTGTCTCCAAACTTTGCTAAGGCGTTCGAGATGATAGTTTTGGAGCAGCTAAAATTCAATATTTTCCCACAATCATCACCTACTCAACATGACTTTTTCCCGGGTAGGAGAGTCGAATCTAATTTGATGGAATTATCAATTTTGGTCCACGATTCTTTCAAAAACAGCGAACAAACGGACATATTCCTCGCAGATATCCACAAAGCCTTCGATGTTATACGATCTGTTCGACTGGTAAAGAAGATGTCAGATGAGAAATACCAACTTTGCAATTCAATTCTACTCTATTTTTGCTCCTTCTTATCGCGTCGGAAACAGATGGTGAAGATAAACTCAGTCAAATCTGATATAATTGATGTTCTTTCTGGAATCGGTCAAGGCTCAATACTGGCT
>CM055403.1:107817059-107830516 GCA_029228625.1 Pseudolycoriella hygida
CCTAAGATTTCCCTGATGTCGTCGTTCCTAATATGATTGTCCCACTGTTCCCTCCGATTTACTCTTGCTATGCTCCTAAGAACCCTCATATCAGAAACCTCCAGAAGCTAAAATTTAATTTTTGCTCTATGGCGAATAATAATTCGAGTAGAAGCAAGGCATCTTAAAGTAACAGGCACTACAACAAAAAAATTTAACGGTGAACAGGCCTCAGTTGTGTGTATATAGCCGCGGAACGCAGTGACACTACACACACATTGAAAACGAATTTTAATACAAATTATGGACTACTGCGTCGAAGAGGGCCCACTTTGAAAATTTTTTATAGTGCCTGGTACTTTACGATGCCTTGGTAGAAGCGAAAATGTCACATTTTAACGTTTTCACATACATTTGTATCATCGTCACTAATGCATGTTTGGTGTCGTTGGAAAGCTTAGACATTGTAGATTACAGCTAAACAAGTTTTTTGAGTTTTTGAGTTGTTTGCAATCTAGGGCGACCGATCAAAGTTCTACGTTTATGAAAAATTTTTAACTAATATTCAGTGTGGCTTATATCACAGAATATTAACCCTGGACCTGTCAAACCCTCATGGCCCGTAACTACAGGTCTTCAGCTTTCCAACATACCCCCCTCATCCAGATCCTTTAACTGGCCTAGAAGAAATTTTTGTAAGAAAAGTACCCTTTTTCGACAATGACCACATCTCTCACCGCCAGACAGTTAATGAAAGAATTTTTTAAAATACGGTTTTGGAATCCTGGGACCAATACCTGTCTAGGCGTGTATAAAATAACTCGATTTGAAATGCTTCCGATTTCGGCAGGTCGCTTTTCAGAAGAATCCCTCTGTGTCAAGTTGCGCTGGACTTGACTCTCTTAATAGTTTAGTGAGGGTTGTCTAAAAAAGTCAAAAAAATGCAGACGTCATTTATGAACGCTCCAACATTCTTCAACAAAACCCTCAAGACTTGAGAGAAGCCAATCAAAAATTGGTATATAACTCGAAATGGTGGGTCGGCGTTACATACTAATTAATAAAGTCAAAAGTTTTCAATTTAACATATTTTGTAATGAGAACACACGAATTTTACTCGTATTTTTCAGATCAGTACAGATTTCAGATCAGATCAGGCTAAATTGAAGAACAGATCAGATCTGATCAGATTAACGAACAGCAGATATTTTCAGATTCAGGTCATTTCACATCAGATCGATCTGGTCATATATCAGATCAGATCATAAAAAGATTCTACTTTTGTGAAACTCATCAACGTGACTAGACTAGTTAGTGTAGTTTACATTTTATCTTTTTCGGTTTTAATGTCGATGCATTTCTCGAAATTATTTATAAACAGCAAAGGATTTGTTTCACCTGAAACAAATATTAAATGTGTTGACATCAATTCAGACGGTTTCAACGTAATGTAGTCAGAAGGTTGGCTGTCACCGAGATCCATGTCTGCAATAAATTATTAATTTAACGTTTAAAGTTGAATGTTAAAAAACTATACGTTGAGGCTCACATGTCATCAATTGTTTGTCCTCAAATACGAATTTTCCATCTTCAAAATAATTTCTTGATTGCTCGTCGTTCAGATTTAGGTTGACCGATTTCACCTTAGCTAAAGAATTCATTGAAGTGGGCAAAGAACGATGCTGAGCAATGTTCGAGGTTCTAACATCAAAATCACCCATGCTTGCCGAACTTGACTGCGTAAACGAAATCCGGAGGTTCACATAGGAAAACAAATTTTTTTTTCCAGATTCCACGGAAAAAGAATCTTCATCTTCCTGAATGCAAATGTTTGACGTAGTTTGCAAACAGTAGGCAAAATATTCATCTAATTTCTGAGAATCTAAACCGTTTTTGCATTATGATTATGAATGTGAAAAGTACGGAAGCACCCTACCATTTCTGAGCTCTATTGCTCGTTCAGAGAGTAAATTGTGTAACAAGTTATTTTTTGTTCCTCATTTCAGTGTAATGGTCTCCATATCCATGTTCCATGTTCCACGAACCAGCACTGAATTAATTCACAGCATGAAAAATCGTAATCAATTGAAAAAATTTTTCTTTTCAAATTCTTAACCTATGGAACGATTCGTTGGAATCATGGCCCCACGATAGTAAGGGGCCGTGACGCAAGTCTTACACGCCAAAAAATTCACAAGTGTCTTTCCACTCATTAAAATTGGTTCAGTCGTTCCGGAGATATGAATTAAACAATTTCGCTATTTTGTATCGAAATGGACTCAAATCGAATATTTTTAACTAGTCAATTTGGCGTTCACTTCTGCCGGCTTCCCAAATAACCTCGAACCATACGGCCTTTCCAGGCGTGACGGAAAACGCTCTGATGGTATCACCAGCTACCCGTGGAGCCGAGGTAGGTCATTGTTGTGGGATGTGACGATAGTGAATTCTATCCCAGCCAGTTATGTGAACGGTACATCTCGGGCGAGCGGGGCAGCGGCTGACGAAGCGGAGCGACACAAACACAACAACTACATTGACCTGAAAGCCACCTACAATTTTACTCCACTCGCTTTCGAAACCTTGGGCTCTATAGGTCCTGAGACATCGATATTCCTGAAAAAGCTGGGCAAGCTAATGAAAAAGAATACTGGAGAAGCTCGCTCCTTAGATTATTTGCTTCAGCGCGTGTCCATTGCAATCCAGAAAGGCAACGCAATCTGCATACGTGATACTTACGACGATAGGCGTGAACTTAATGTCTTTATGTGACCTTTGCTCAATGCTATATGTACTATGAATTTGTGATATTATTTGTAACCATTGATATAATGAAGTGAAAATTTGGTAAACCTTTCTTTCTTTGTGGCAATTTCTTTTTGATGTTATAAGGTTTTGAAAGTTTCATGAACTGTATTCCGCATCTCTAGAACTATGAGAGTTAGAAAGTTGGTTCCAAAGGCGAAGTTGTGGAGAATTAAATTTAAGCGAACACGTGTTTCAGGGTTTTGGGGAAATATGGCCCAATCCTGGTATATAGCCACTTCCATAATTAGGCAGGATGAACCAAATCTCTAGAACTATGAGAGTTAGAAAGTTGGTTCCAAAGACGAAGTTGTAAATAATTAAATTTAAGCGAACACGTGTTGCAGGGTTTTGCGGAAATATAACCCAATCCTGGTATATGGACACTTCCATAATTAGAACTATGAGAGTTAGAAAGTTGGTTCCAAAGGCGAAGTTATAGAGAATTAAATTTAAGCGAACATGTGTTTCATAGTTTTGGTAAAATATGGCCTAATCCCGGGATAACGCCACTTCCAGAATCCAGAGGGATGATTCATACCTCTAGAACTATGGCAGCTAGAAAGTTGCTTACAAACTTACAAAAGTACTGATATCCGCAAAAAAAACATCTTACAGAGGAGGTGTGACGCAAGACTTTATTTCTGCTTACAAAAGTTCTGAAATCAGAAAAGGGTGACGCATTAAGCATCTAAGGTAAAACTATTTTCTTCCAGTTACAAAAGTTCTGAAATCAGAGGGGGGTGACGCATTAGGCTTCGATTCGCAAATAAAATTTTTAAACAAAATTACGCTGAGTTCAAAAAATTGCGTCACAAATTCCAGACCCACCAGCGGAATAATTTTTCAGAACTTTCAGTTTTTACACGCAAAAATTTAAATTTATCCTAAACGATGTAATAAGAAATAAAAGTCAAATTTTTGCAGCGTAAAAACTGAAAGTACAGAAAAATTGTTTCGTCGTTGGGTCTGGCATTTGTGACGCAATTTTTTGAACTCAACGTAATTTTGTTTAAAAACCTTCTTTGGAAATGAAATTTGCTTAACTTACGCTTATGAATATAATTACAATCAAATCACAGCTCTCTTCGTTTAAGAATTGAAAATAAAGTTACTAACTTTGCTATCGCAGTTGCTGAGTGACTTGCGTGTATGACTGAAATGTCAAGTTAGACTTAACAAAAGATCCAAAGATTCGTGTGTGCGTTCATTTTGTGTGGTTGTCTCCAATGTTGCCGTATTTTTCAGGATTGGGGGTTTTACTTTTTGTCGCGCATCTTATGCTTAATCAAATTGTAAAAAATAGGCGATATGTGTTTTGCGTTCTTTTTGAGGTTGACCGTGCTGCCCTCATTCAATATTATGTGGTTGACTTCATGTATCTTCAAAAGGCCGCGAGCTCGAACTTTTTTCAATATTTTGGGATTATCAAGGTCAAACTCGTGTTGTATGTCCACTACATGCTTCACTAGGGCCGTGGTCATCTTCAATTTCTTAATGCGGTTTCTGACGTCTGGGCCGTGCTGGGAACATCGCTCGTGGAGACAGCGAGATGTCTCTCCAATGTATGAACGGCCGCAAATTTTGCAACGAATGGCGTCAACTACGTTGAAGTATCGGCCAATCTCCAACTTGTCCTTCATGCTGTGAAATACCTGTGACACCTTATTGGCCCGACGAAAAGCAACTTTCAAATCAGGGGCGTGCCGTTTCATTTGACTTTTTAGTGTGTCAGAAATCCCTTCAATGTATGTGATGCCGGCGAATCCTATGGCGGTTTTCGGGTATTTCGGCTTCGGTGTGATAATTATTTCCAACGGGCTGTCGTGCGGAGGGAACATCGTGGAATTTGCAGCCTAACCAACGCGTTTGTTGATTAGTGTGGTGTTCAGTGTAGTGGCTGGTACCTTGCACCAGCCACCACCCTTGACTTGTCGTTAAGAATATCGCACGGGCTCACGCCACCTCTCGGCATTCATCCGTAAGGTTTTATCGATGTGTGAAATGGAAGGGAGACAAAGTGTCAGACAAGATTTCATTCCTTGCTCAGCAGTCATAGAGTCAAAGTCGATAACAACTTGTAGTCAAATCAAAATTGTAATTAAATTAACTTAGTTTGAACATCGCATTTTGTTAACATAAAATAGTAACACAAGTAATTACTATATTGGTGACCGCCGACGTGACCGATAAAATTATCAAATTAATAATAAAAGTGCAAGTGCAAGTGTGATCTGTTACACGTAGCAAAAGTCGGAATAAAGTTAATTTAAAAGAAAAAGTTTTCGGTGTATGAAGTAGTAGCGGTAGTTGGAGTTTGCTAAAAATTCATCGACTTTGGAAGATATTTGGAGAAGGTGTACGGTTGGTGAAGCCGTTGGCCGTTAAAGCATCTACAAAGAGACAAATTGGAAACATTCAGACAGAGCGTTGGACATTTGAAAAATCTTCCGAGCAGATAAAAGGCCACGTGTATTGGAAATCTCCACGGATAACAATTCCGTGGAGATAAGAGGTACGTAGCCTTAGAGCCAAACATTTTTTTATGCTGAAAATAATTCGAGTAAAATTTTCTCGGTACTAAAAAATCCAACATTGGCGAAAAAATTCCTCCGTATGCACGTGGAAAATTTGGTCGACGACATCATTATCATCCCATCAATAGAAGCATCGGTACTTGAGGAAATAGCAAAGGATAATTGTGCAGGAGAACAAGAGTAGCGGAAAATATAAAGACAAGACAAACAAGACAATCATCTAATAAAATCGCTTCATATTTTTGTTCCCATTCTTCATTTGAATCATAGATATAAAGAATTTTATTCCATACGCGCGTCTTATGCCAACATTAAACGCATTTTCGCAGGTCGTTAAACGTGACGTTAGTTTTCGAATTTAAGTCTCTAGGGGCTTAAATTTTTTGCCGGGAGTTA
Organism: Pseudolycoriella hygida; assembly: GCA_029228625.1. NCBI lineage: Eukaryota > Metazoa > Arthropoda > Insecta > Diptera > Sciaridae > Pseudolycoriella > Pseudolycoriella hygida. The sequence continues at coordinate 107,822,777 of CM055403.1, forward strand.
AATATTTGCTGTCAAACTCTTTGTTTACAACTGGTTGTAATGTGTTGTTCTATGCAATGGATGTTCATTTTTTGTATCGAAATAAACATTCAACCCGCAATAATTTAGTTGTTTTCAACATCTTTCGTGAAAATTTTGGATATTTTGTGGATAATAGTGTATATTTTCCAAAGACATACGCCAATATGTGTGACAATGTAGTGAAACAATTCAAAATATGAAAATTAAATACGTGTTTGTTGATGAAGTTGATGTTGTGATTTTTAATTACTATCGACCTGATATACATACCAAGAGTGTCGAGAAAGATCGCAATGGTCCAATGTAACTACTTTTGTTCATAAATTGTTCAAAAAGTGTTCAAAAAGTGTTCAAACTATGCTAAAAACGATCCTGAAAGTTGAACTTCATTTGTGTTTACAAATTTAAAATGGACGCCACTTCCTCTCACTACAAAAACACGTACTTCATTTTGATATTTTACATTGTTTCACTATATTGTCACACATATTGGAGTATGGCTTTGGAAAATATACACTTTTATCCACAAAAACTTTAAAATCTGCATCTTACGTGCAACGAAATTATCGCGGGTTTAATGTTTATTTCCATACAAAAAATGAACATCCATTGCCCTGAAGTTTTCACATGTAACGTTGTGTCGTACGCAAACTTTTGTTGTCTCGTTTTCGCTTATGGAATAAAGTATAGTATTGTATTAGGGTTTCAATTCTCACGTTAATACCTTGTGTATCCACGCGGTATTAACGTTCGATTTAAAACCCTAATACATTAATGTACTAATATAAAAGAATCATTTTTTTTTCTATTGACTCTTTTTTCAGTTTCTTTCATGCAACGTTTCATTTGTTTTGCTATTATCATATTAACTTGTTTTTTTTAGCTTAGAATTTCATAATTTCAAACATTTTTTTTTTGAAACGTTGGCAAGTTTAAAACATAAAAATTTTTTGAGTAAAGCTATTAGGATTGTTATCTTGTCGACCAGGGGTGAGTACGTCACATATTCAATTTACGATTTTTCTTTTTGACAAGTACGGGTAGAGTTATTTCCTAATTTTTTTTGGTCTTATCAACTGAAAATTAATTAAATTCGAAAATGCAAAATAACGACGAAAGTAATAAGACATCGGAGGCTACCGACATTAACGCACTTATCGTAAAATTACCAACATTTTGGAGTAATAATCCGAATACGTGGTTCATACAGGCCGAAGCCCAGTTCGCATTGGGCAAAATCACTGCCGATATAAGTAAATATAATTATGTCGTTTCAACTCTACCGCAAGATATAGCGGAATCGGTTGAAGACGTTTTACAAGCACCACCAAGTACAGGCTTATTTGACAATTTAAAAAAGCATTTAAATGAGCGCCACACTCTGAGTTTAGAAGCGCGTATCAAAAAGCTTGTGTCCGATGAAGAGATAGGTGATAAAAAGCCTTCGGAGTTCTTTAGGACGTTACAGAGACTTGCCGGTAGTTGTGGCACGGTAGGAGCCGAATTCCTAAAGAAAGTTTGGATGAGTAGGCTACCTCAAACCATTAGTGTTGCTTTGATTCCGCAAAAAGACGGTGACATAAAAGATTTGCACAAATTAGCTGACCAGGTGCATGAGGCAATGAAATCATCTAACGTTTCCTCACTTCAGTCTAACCAGTCGACTAGTTCTTCGTCTGGCTCCATGGATTTAAGGGGTGAAATAAATGAATTGAGGTCGATGATTGAAAAATTGTCATTCGACAGGTCCAGAACTAGATTCAGGAGTAATTCCAGAAATCGAAAAAATTCTAGAGGTCGTTCACGTAATACACGATATAATAATGGGAAATTCTGCTATTATCATTTCAACAAATAACAAATCCACCAAACCTTGCAACAAGCCGTGTTCTTTCAATAGTAACCCGCCTACGGGCAAAAATACAAATTCAGGTAACGGCAATAACCCAAACTAAATCATCTCGCTGTAGAGACGGCCAATAGCGAGATAGGGGTAAAGTCGCGCCGTTTATTTGTTAGGGATAAGAAGAATAAGTTAATATTTTTGATCGATACAGGAGCAGATGTATCTGTCATTCCGAAGAATTCTGTCAATAGTTTTAAGATAAATAAAGATTTTCATTTAACTGCCGCAAACGGAACAGTTATTAGCACTTATGGAACAAAAATAGTCGAAGTAGATCTAGGTTTAAGAAGAAACTTTCCTCACGAATTCATATTGGCGTCAATTAACAAACCCATAATAGGAGCAGACTTCCTAGCGAAGTACGGTTTGCTACCTGATTTAAGAAACAAGAGATTAGTAGACCCAGCTACAACTTTAGCAATAAATGGAATGCTAGCTAACAATTGTAACACGCCTACCCCTAAATTATACTCTCTGGAAGACGAATTCGGTGACATCTTAAAAAATTACCCATCGTTGGTTTCCCCACCCAATTTCAACCTTCCAGTAAAACATAATGTGGTACACTATATCCACACGAAAGGTCCATTACCTTACTCAAAGCCACGCGGGCTTAATCCCGAAAGATATGAAGCTGCAAAATTAGAATTTAATTATATGAATGAAGTAGACATTTGTAGACAATCGTCTTCACAAACCTCTTCACCATTAGCAATGCCACAAAAACCCCGAAGTCCGGACTTTCGTCCATGCGGCGACTATCGGAGATTAAACGCAGTCACTATTCCGGATAGGTACCCATTAGCCCATATTCAAGATTTTAACGCTAGATTAGCCGGATGTAAAATTTTTTCTAAAGTGGACATATTTAGAGCATACCACCACATTCCGGTGGCAGTAGAAGATATCCATAAAACAGCCATCACAACACCCTTTGGATTATTCGAATTCCCGCGAATGCCTTTCGGATTAAGAAACGCGGCACAAACCTTCCAAAGGTTTATGAACGAAGTCTGCAAAGGCCTAGATTTTGTTTTCGTCTATCTGGACGATATTCTAATATTCAGTAAAACGAAAGAGGAGCATAAAACCCATTTAGATTTGTTGTTTAAACGTTTGTCGGAATACGGATTAAATATAAAACCATCCAAATGTTTGTTTGGCGTTAAATCCTTACAGTTTTTAGGTCATCATGTAGACGAACACCGGCATATTGCCATCCAAGGATAGAGTCAAAGTAATAACTGGTTTTCCTATACCAGATTCACTTAAGAAGGCTCAACGTTTCGTCGCCATGATAAATTATTACTTTAGGTTTGTTGCAAAATTAGCGGAAATATTGATTCCAATTCATTCACATATAGCTGAAGTTGAGGCGCTTAAAAAGGAAAATAAAAGGTATAAATTTTATTGGCCGGAGAGTTGCAATGAGGCTTTCAAGCAAGCTAAAGAAGCCTTAGCGAATGCAACTTTACTCGTTCATCCAAAGAAGAAAAGTTTATATATAAGCCTATTTATTGATGCTTCAGATAAGGTTCTGTATTACAGCAGTGCCACAAAGGGATATGGCAACCATTAGGGTTTTTCTCTAAAAAATTATCAGCTGCAGAAACAAAATATAGCGCTCTGGACAGGGAATTACTAGCAATCTATTTATAGGTAAAACATTTTAGATACTTCGTTGAAGGTAGGGATTTCACAATATATACCGATCATAAGCCACTTACTACCGCAATGTCTTCAATAACGGAAAGAAGTCCAAGGCAAAGCAGGCATCTAGAATTCATTTCACAGTTTACCACTAATATACAACATGTCCAGGATCGAAGACCCAGAGGTTTCTGAGATCAAAGTTAACTTAGAGTTTAAGGCGTTGTTAGAACTTCAGAAAACGGATGATGAAATCAAAAAGTTGATAGAAAATCACGACACAGAATCGAAATATGTCATGAAAGAAATTGATTTACCGCTCGATTTAGGGAAGATATGGTGCGAAGTTAGCACGGGCCGAAACCGTCCGTACGTACCTTATCCCCTTAGGAGGGCGATTTTCGAACAAATACATACTCTGTCGCACCCAGGGAGACGGGCAACGAGGAAGTTAATATCAACCCGTTACTTTTGGCCCAATCTAAATAGCGACGTAAGTCATTGGGCTAGGGGATGTATTCCGTGTCAGAAATTTAAGGTCAATAGGCACACGAAATCCCCACTGGGGAAGTTTAACATTCCATCGGGTCGTTTTGAACACATACACATAGATATTGTAGGAGAGTTACCACCTTCTAGTGGTTTTTCGTACGTTCTGACGGTAGTAGACAGGTTCACCCGCTGGCCAGAGGCATACCCGGTCAGAAGTATAACAGCTGAGGCTGTAGCGAAGTGTCTGGTTGCGCATTACATTTCACGTTTCGGCGTGCCATTAGAGATTACCACTGACAGAGGAAAGCAATTCGAGTCGAACTTGTTTGCAGAATTGTGTAAGCTCTTAGGTTCAAATAGAATCCGAACAACTTCTTACCATCCAAAAGCCAATAACATGGTGGAACGTTTTCATAGGGAGTTTAAAGACGCAATGAGAGCTAGATGCAACACAGTACATTGGAGTGATGAGTTACCGATAGTATTACTCGGAATACGAGCTACACTGAAGGAAGATCTGAAATGCTCACCAGCGGAATTAGTTTACGGGCAGACCTTAAAGTTGCCAGGAGAGTTTTTTGTTGATACGCCTATGAGCGATCCGGGAAACCCCTCAAATTTCGTAGACAGATTAAGGCAGCGGATGCGCAGTATCAAACCTGTTGAGCCGAGACCAAATCAACATATTCCGAGTTACGTTCCTAAAACGTTAAATACGTGTACGCACGTTTTCGTGAGAATAGACAGGAAGAAGCCTAGCTTAAGTCACCGCTATGATGGGCCATTTGAAGTTGTCCGACGGTTGAGGAAAGGATATGTGTTGAATGTCAATGGAAAAACGACACTGTGTCGCTAGATAGGTTGAAGCCTGCATTTGGTGTTTCGAGCGGGAATGTCGTTAAAACGAAAACAGTTCATTTTCAAAATTAAAAGGCATTAAAATGCAAATTAAGATTCTATTATATTATATTATATTTACTTATACGAATAACTTAATGCAGGGTAGTTACGCCTAAGCTTGACAGACAAAGTTAAGCTCGACTGTTATGATCACAAAAAATTAATTTTAAATATTTCCGCTTCGCTGAAAGGAAAACTATGTAGTGACTGGTACCTTGCACCAACCACCACCCTTGACTTGTCGTTAAGAATATCGCACGGGCTCGCGCCACCTCTCGGCATTCATCGATAAGGTTTTATCGATGTGTGAAATGGAAGGGAGACAAAGTGTCAGACAAGATTTCATTCCTTGCTCAGCAGTCATAGAGTCAAAGTCGATAAAAACTTGTAGTCAAATCAAAATTGTAATTAAATTAACTTAGTTTGAACATCGCATTTTATTAACATAAAATAGTAACACTAGGTCCCACCTTTTGGGTGGGTCAGATCCCTTGACTGATTTTTACTTTTTCATTATAATCAAGAGAAGTAAACCCTACTACAAGAACGTTGTTCAATTTATTTTTAAAACTATATTTCATTCAATTAAACACCAAGTAAAACAAATGAAATTGAATATTTTGCGATTTTATTTCATAGTTGTCATGGTGGCGGTGACAGCAGAGGCGCCAACTTTGATTTTGGTCATTGGGTGCTAGAAAGCTTTAACAGGGGGGGGGGGGGTACTTGCAACACCAACTGAAGATATCGCGGGCGGAGGGGGCGAAATTTTTTTGTGTTTATCATTATTGTAGCCTATCTTTCTCGTGTCTCGTGAAAACTTGTGATTTTGTACAGAGCAAATGTGGGAGACATAAAACGAACATAAATTCGTTATTAATGCTCAAAGCAAGAAATTTGATTGAAAATGCGATTATTTACGAAATTTGTGTAAATTATTTTTATTTTCCATGTTTGTCTAATTCTTACATTAAACGTTTCTGTATATAAACTCTAAGTCATACGTTACTTGTATTTGTAGCCGTGTCTAGAGCATTAATTTAATTATAGTTCTAGGGTAAATTTTATTAGTCCTCATTTTATAAAGAAGAAAAAACGATGTCCGCACTGCGATTTGAACCCGGGACATCCGCGCCTGAGTCGAATGTGCTATCCACTACTCCACGGTGTCGCCTGATATACGACAATTAGAAATCGAATCGTTAGTAGTAAGCGTTGAAGTAAATTCGTATGGCTTACTTCAAGTACATAACGTGTACGACTAATAACGTGTAAGTGTGTATATGTCATGTCATTGATTTTTTTTAGAACATAATAAAAATAATCAATTTTTCTCTGAACGGATTTTGATAAAACAAAATGCCAGTGTGTGGTGCCTCATCTCAGGACATCTGTAAAGTAATTATTTTCTCAATCGGACGAATAACTGCCGAGGAATAAGGCTATGAAGACGTCGTGTGATCAATGTGTAAAAATCGTTTGTAAAGTCTCACCGCAAGACAAATATCGATTTGATTGAAAATCTAATTTCTTTACAGGAGTCTTTCAATATTTTATGTAGGTTTTTTTATGAAAGAATGATGTTTGCTGGTATAAATAAAAAAGAAAAACATTTCATTTTAATAAAAAAAAACTGCGGTCATTTGAATTTGAACCAAAAATTTTGGGAAAAAATTTTCTCAACACCGAATGTTAGCTAACTTAGCCACGCAGGCTGTTGATGCTTTCAGTTAGAATGGGTTTACATGACTTCGAGTTTATATACAGAAACGTTTGAATAAAATAGCGTAATGTTGTGAAGGAAAAAATTTCGATTCACTTCTTATGTATATATTGTATAAACACGCGTTCGCTACGCTCACTTGTTATATACAATATATACATAAGAAGTAAATCTTAATCTTTCCCTTCACAGCATTAATCTACTAATAAAATATTTCACTTTATTATAACGCCGGGCGTAGGTAAACATTACTACATGGGGTGAAAAGTCCGCGGCCTTGCAATGAAAGAACTAACTTTTACATATGAAATTAATTTTATTCTTCAACGTAGTCTCCCTGAAGGGAAATGCACTTAGTCCAACGGTCCCGCAACATTTGGATACCTTTGGTATAATAGGATTTCTCCAACCCTGCAAAATAGGCCTCTGTTTCGGATATCACCTCATCATTAGAGTAAAATCTTTTTCCCTGTAGCCATCTTTTTAAGTTTGGGAACAAATAGTAGTCGCTGGGGGCCAGATCTGGAGAGTAAGGTAGGTGGTGGAGTAATTCATAGCCCAAAGAGTTCAGTTTCACAGTTGCTTTTATGGATGAATGCGCTGGTGCATTTCATGATGAAACAGGACCTTTTTCTTCTGCATATGCGGTCGTTTTCTCTTGATCTCGTTGTCGAGCTGTTCCAATAATGTGACATAGTACTCGCCAGTTATTGTTTTTCCTTTCTCCAAATAGTCGATAAATATTATGCCATGCGCATCCCACAAAATCGTGGCCATAACCTTGCCTGCAGAACGCTGTGCCTTTGGGCGCTTCGGTCGGCTTTGACCAAATTCTAACCACTCTGCAGACTGTCTATTGGACTCTGGTGTATAGTAATGAATCCACGTTTCATCAATCGTGACAAATCTACGCAAAAACTCCGTTGGATTACGCTTGAACAAAGCTAAATTACGCTCTGAATCGTCAAGACGGTGCTGCTTTTGATCAATTGTTAGAAAACGCGGCACCCATCGCGCAGAAAGCTTTTTCATGTCCAAATACTCGTGT
>CM055403.1:107844263-107865721 GCA_029228625.1 Pseudolycoriella hygida
AAAAATTTTTCTCCAAAAAAAATTTTCTCCAAACAAAATTTTATACTAAAAAGTTTTTCTCCAAAAAAATTTTTCTCCGAAAAAATTTTTTCTCCAACACCTTCGGCTACCATCGGAACACCACGCATCACCTTCGGAATACTTTGTGTCACCTTCGCCTTCCTTCGGAACACTCCGTGTCAACTTCGACTACCTTCGGAACACTTCATGTCACCGTCGGCTACCTTCGAAACACTTCGTGTCACGAATTCTTCCCACAAATTCATATAACTTTCCTGAAGAAACCAACTGTCTAGGTAATCTTAAAAGCATAAACGAAAATCGAAGATGGCGCCGCTTAGACAGCTGGCAGCCATTTTCTTATGAGCCCAAAAAATTCTTCTGAAGAAACTCTATAACTTCCTAGAAAAAAGCGTCTCTCTAAGTAGTGTCATTCCCGAGCTAAAATTCGAAAACCGTAGAAGCATAAACGAAAATCCAAGATGGCGCCGCTATGGTAGCTGGCAGCCATTTTCTAATGATACCAAAAAATTCTCCTGATGAAACTCTATAACTTCCTAGAAGAAAGCGTCTCTCTAAGTAGTGTCATTCCGGAGCTAAAATTTGAAAACCGTAGAAGCATAAACGAAAATCCAAGATGGCGCCACTATATCAGATGGCAGCCATTTTCTAATGATACCAAAAATTCTCCTGATGAAAGTCTATAACTTTGTAGAAGAAACCGTCTCTCTAAGTAGCGTCATTCCGGAGCTAAAATTCGAAAACCGAAAAAGCATAAACGAAAATCCAAGATGGCGCCGCTATAACAGATGGCAGCCATTTTTTTATGATCCCAAAAAATTCTCCTGATAAAACTCTATAACTTTGCAGAAGAAGCCGTCTCTCTAAGTAGCGTCATTCCGGAGCTAAAATTCGAAAACCGAAAAAGCATAAACGAAAATCCAAGATGGCGCCGCTATAACAGATGGCAGCCATTTTCTAGGTCAAACAGGGTCAAACGAATTGGTTCATAGCAACGAATACATTCCATGGAAGAAGTTTAAGAGTACTAAAGATGACATTCCTGAGTTGTCATGCTCTGGCGTATACAAGACCAAATGCTAAGAAGGATGTCCATTCCTGTACGAGGGCATGACTCAGCGCAATCCCGAAGCTCGTTTTGGAGAACATGTGGAGTGCGTAAAGAAAGGAGACCTCCTAATTGGTGTGGCGAAACACGAGGAATTTGGGAAAATAATTTCCACAAAAAGATTTTCTGAGGAGGCAATTATCTTAGTCTTCAAGCCGTTCTTGACGTACATAGCTATGCCTCCACTTTTTTCTTTTCAACCTGTCATTGCGCAAAAGATAATATCCATTAATTTCCACTGATTTATTGCTAACGTTACTTTTAAAACACGTCTCAGGAGCAACCAATACACGCAAATTAGTTTTTTCAAAAACAAATCGGTAGTCATCCGTAGAGTAAAGTTAGTTGAGAAGGTGTCAACTAAATCTAAGTGAGTATTCGAGTGCGTCGAGAAGGTCCACATAGTCAAGAACATAAACGGCGGGCATAGCCTCATGAATCTGAACGACGGTAATGTGCAATCTACCCTGTTTGACCTAGTTTAAACGAAATATTTAAAGTGTCATTGATTTTGATAGAAAAATGAAGCCAAAATAATTTATTAATTCATCCCATACGTAAAATTGCATCGTTTGGTTTTAATTCGTAGCAAGCATTGATTGTTGATAAATTATTTGAAAAGTCAATGCCTGCTACACATTTCGACCGAACAACTTTTGAAATGCCCTGCATAATTTAAATGTATGCAACTGAAAGGTATCGACTGGTTTCAGGGGAAGCATGCTGTGATTTTTCAAATATCTTATGAAACACTTAAGATGCAATCGAGTACTTTCATCGTCTTTGGGACTAAATATTTAAGGAAAATAATTTATTTTCGAAATGTCTTCTTAATTGTTGTAGAGGAAGCAGAAACGATTCTAATGACACCTCACACGATAATTTACTCGTAAAAATAGCAACGACATAGCCAAAATTCGGAGGAGCGAAAAAAAATATATTAACTGTTGAAAATCCAAACGCTTCTTGGCTTATGTTTGAAATTCTTGTATTTAAGTGGCCTTGCTGGGACACTGTAACCTTTGGAGTTTTGATTATGCTGAATCAGAAACTCTTTTCTACTAAAATTGTGATTAAGCTGAACCGACAATTTTGTCTACAAATAAAAGAATTGTGGCTATGCTGCAACCAGCAATTCTCTACTAAAATTGTGGTTAAGCTGAACCGACAATTTTGTCTACAAATAAAATTCTTAGAGATGTTGCTCTGTCGAATGTTTATTTTCGAATGAATATTTGATTTACAATTTCTCGTATTTATACAAAAAATTAAACTAAAATTCTGAGTTCTGGATAACTTGATTATTTCATTTTGTAAGGAAAAATTAAAGTGCAGTTTTTTACATTCTCCCACCACCTTTTGGAAAAAAGGTATCATCAATCCGTTCAATGTCTTCTTCAAGTGGTTTTCTTACTTTAGCCTTTTTCTGTCCAACCCTCTCCTTTATTGGTGATATGAATGGCTTCGGTTTCATATAAGCCAAAATTGATTCGACAATTGGTGATAGGGTGTTCGACGTTTCTTCCTTTGATGGTATTTTCTTCGCTATGTAATAACTGCATGCACCTTCCTCGCAATTTCCTGCCTTCTCCCCAAACTTCGTGTGATAAAAGAATGGCTTAATTATGGCTTCCTTCAAGACCGTGATGTCTGTATTCAACTCATTTAATTTCTTTTCGATACGTTTGGCCCACGGTGGTGTTTGCGCCATGTTTGATTAAATGACTGAGAAAAAGTAGTCTTGATATTTGTAAAATAAAAACTTATGGGCTACTAAAATTAAAGTAAAAGATTCTTAGAGTCCCCGCCATTTAAATCGAAGCGGGACTGTGACTCTTCGACCAGATTTGGTTGTTATGATTTTTGCTTCGTTGTCAGTGTATTCTACTTTGTTCTTCTTTGAAGTTTTGATGCCTGATTTAATTGATGTCCGCTTCTTTTTGTGGATTTCTTTGGCCTTTTCCTGAACTTCTTTATTTACTTCCGCTGGAAACTCATTTGACTTTATTTCCAAAGGAATTAAACATTGTAATGATCGTATGAGTTCGCCATTTGTAGTTTTTATACGAGCTACCCTTACTTCATTGTCGTTGCCTGGGAAAAGCTCCAATATTTTTGCCATTGACCATTCCAACCTCTTCTTTCTTTCGTCAGCAACGAAAACCAGATCACCAACCTCGAAATTTGCGTTGTTCGTAACTTTCTTTCTCTCTTTGTATTTTTGACGAAATTCCTTCTCCTTCAAAACAAACATTTCCGGGAATTCACTCTGTTCGATGTCCTGAATAAATAACGCCGGTGTTAGCGGGATTAAATCGTCAACATCTTCTGTCACATACGTGAGTGGTCCTGAGTTCAAAAGTGACTCAATGAATGAAAGCATTGTGTCCAACTCAACTTTGTTTAGTTTGTTTTGACCCAATATTTTTCTTAAATAATCTTTGAGGGACTTTATCAGTCTTTCCCAAAATCCTCCCCACCAAGGGGATGCCGGAGGATTAAAGATCCACTGAATGCGATGCGTATTGCTGCTAGATTGTATTTGATTCCAATCTAACTTGCCAAAAAGTTCTGCAGATTTCACAAAATTTGTTCCATTATCGGTGTAGATAACAGATATTCGATCACGCCTATGTATAAATCTAGCCAAAGCCAAAATGAATTGATCTGTATTTATTTTTTCAACACTTTCAATATGTGCAGCTCGATAGATTGCACAGGTGAAAATGACTACCCAAACTTTGCTGTTGTCTTTTAAGTGTAAAGGACCAGCCAAATCAATACCGGATACTTCAAAAACCTTTACGTCCTTTACCCGGTTTTGTGGTAATGGTGCTATTGGAACGGTTGGTCGTTATGCTCCATATCGTCGGCAAATTACACACTTCTTTATGACCCTTCTTACTGCCTTCCTTGTTTTTATAATCCAAAATTTTTCACGTAGCTTGGCTACAAGGAATTGTGATCCAGCGTGTCCATATTTTTTATGCTCCTCTTCAATAATTTGGTCCACTACAGGATGAGCATGAGGTAGTAGGAGTGGTTGTCGAAAACGTCCAGTGTCTTGACGATTCATTATTTTTGTTGTCACATGGTATTATGTTGTCACATGCTTATTATTTCTTGAGACTCTGACTCCATCAATGAAATCTGCTTCCTTTGGAATTACTTGGAGTTGAATCCAACTGATCATCAAAATTTCAGCATTGTTAACTTCACTCATGGTTAACCCACCAGTTGTGCGTGGTAAATTTCTTTTCTTAGCCAATTATCCTTGAAACGATTTATCCAAGCCAGAATACGAAGACAAAGAATGTATGATTTTCGTTTTGCAAATGGTGGTTGTGTTACAGCTTCGGCCGTGTTTTTCATTACCAATTTACTTGTAGATTTCTTTTTCTCAATATTTACTGCATTCTCATCTATGGTGAACTCTTCATTCGGCCATTGACTTTGTGGTAATTTCAACCATTGTGGACCCTCCCACCATCGCGATCTTAATAACTCTTTTGGTGAGCATCCTCGTGAAGTCAGGTCTGCTGGATTCATTTTTCCAGGTATATGTTTCCAATTGTCTGGGTTCGTCAGTTTCACTATTTCGCGTACTCTATTTCCCACGAAAGTTCTCCATTCATCGTTTCTTTGGATCCAGGCTAACGCTGTTGTTGAGTCTGTCCAATAAAAGCATTGAAGTTCATTTGATGACGACGCGTTGATTGAATTTGTGAATCTTGCTCCTAGCATACATCCCATAAGTTCCAATCTTGGTATAGTAAGTCCGTCCAGAGGTGCTAATCTTGCTTTAGCTTGGATGAGTTGAAAAGATGTTTTTTCTTCAGTTTCAACTCTTAGATACACCACTGTAGCATACGCGCATTGACTAGCATCATTGAAAATATGCAATTGTATAATGGAAGATTCTTCACAATAATTTTCACCTTTCATGTATCTCGGTATTTCTATTTTTGCCAAGTACTGCAGCTCTGTACACCATTTGATGAATTTATTTTTAAGATTCTTAGGTAATTCTTCGTCCCATCCAATCTTTTGTTTCCAGGTGGATTGCAAAACTAACTTGGGATATACCATGGATATACCTAATGGATCGTAGATATTGTTAATGGATGCAAGTAACGTTCTCTTTGTTAAACACTCTGGGATTACTGGCAATGATGCACATGACAACACGTCCTTTTTCTTGTCCCATTTCATACCAAGTACTGATGTTAGTTTGTTGTCACCGATATTTGGTTCCGCTTCACCCGCTTCGTTGATTTCACTATGCTCCCATTGACGTAATTCCATTTTTGCATCTGCAAGTATTCTTATGCTGTCTTTCTTGAATTGCTCGTATTCTGCCCATGACTTCACAGAAGTGACGCTATTGTCCACATACATCGATTTCTTCAATTGAAATGCAGTTTTGCGATCGTTTTGTGCCACATTTGACAGGTCGTAATTCAAGACTGCACCAAGTATAAACGGGCTGCAATTTACTCCAAAAACAACTCTTTTGTGCTTGAATAGTTTCAATTTTGTGCATGACTCGTCCTCCCACCACAAGAACATCAAAAAGTTTTGATCGTTTTCTTGTACTTCTATCATCTGGAATGCGTTCCTTGTGTCTGAGATAACTCCAATTCGTTCTTCTCGAAAACCCAACATTGTTTTTGGAATGATCTCTATCAAATTTGGTCCTTTTCTAGACACTCATTTAGTGAGGGAAAACGGCCAACTTTACATGAAGCGTCAAACACCGGCCTAACTGGTGTTGTCTTATTATCAGGTTTTATTACGACGTGGTGAGGAATAAAATGACCTTTCATTGAACTGATGTTTTCTTGAGAAGTTGCCACAGCTTCAATGATGCCTTCTTCTTCCCATGCTTTAAAGAGATTGTTGTACTTTGCCCACATGCCAGTTGTGAATAACTTTTTTGTCATATTTGAGAGTTTTTTCCTTGAAGTCGTAAAATTATTTGTAATATCTTGGCAACCATCTATCCATGGTAAGGCTATCTTGTATCTACCGTCTATATTTCGTAGCATGGTTTCGTTGAAATGAGCCTACGCTTTTTCATCTCTCTCTTCTTGAGATTTTCTCGTAGCTGGATCCCGTATACCAATTGATTCCAGGTGCCACATGTTTTTGATTTGAAAATCTTCTATCTCTTCCGTAGCTAACGTAAGTGAATGGAAAATGTTGAAATTGTTCTTGATTGGTTTGGGAACCATAATTGTCCACCCAAATATTGTTTTTACAATCTTAAGGCCGCATTTTAACGTGCTACTTTCGTCTAGTACCAAAAACGGAATTAAGTCTGCTCCAATGAGAATATCCACATCTTCATCAGTTGACTTGTAATCATTGATATGTATTCCTCGAGCAGCTAACTCATCCATCCATGGTCCTTCCGGAATTTTTACAATTTCACCAGTGAGTTGAATTTTATCTCGAAGTTCTAACTCACGTCTTGCATATCCTTTTAGTGATTGAACGTGAACTTTATACATTGTTCTTTCTTCAATATCTGTCATCACTCCTCCGAATAAAGTGTTTCGTTCGAAATACTTTCCATTTTTTCTCTGCACATCGATCCAACAGCTAAGGATGTCTTAATGTAGCTTTGCTGGCAACCATCGTCGAACAGCATGCGAATGGTTCTGAAGCCCGTATTTTCTTTTATTTGAACTAGAATAGTTTTCAGAAGAACGAGTTTTCGTTGAAGAGGTGATGCAATAGCGAGGCAATTGGTTGAAGTGGAAACCACTTTCTTGTTATCCAAATTTTTCGGTGATTCTGGACATAGCAAATGAAAATGTTGTTTCGAACAGCCTGAACATTTCACCCATGTCCGACACTTTTGTGTACCGTGAGGTTTAAGACATTTGCGACACGCTTTCTTTTCGGTTAAGAAGTCCTTTAATGACATTTCCATCGCCTTTCTGCATTCCTGCGATGGGTGTGGTTTCTCGCAAAAAATACACAAATTGTTCTCTCCAATATGTAAACTGGCAGCTGTTGGTACTTTAGATTGTTGCTTGATATGATTCTTCGAAGGATTATTACTCTTCTCAGGCGGCTTGTAGATTGTTGAAAAACCATCTCGAGCTAGTCCTCTTTGCTGTTCGCTCTCCACTTCCTGCTTGAGAAACAGCATGAAAAAATCTAATTCCGTTTTTGGAGGGTTTTCACAGGAACCATCTTTTCTAAAATTAGCGCTCCGTTGCCATGCAATCAATATTTCTTCTGGTAGACTCGATTCTACCATGGGAAACAGAAATTCCGATGTTTGTTCTACTGTAACGCTTAACGATTCCAAAGCGCGAAGATGTGACTCTAAATTGTCGTATAATTTTGTCAACGATTTGTCTTTCGGTCGCATGTTTATAATGATCATTTTAATCAATTCGCGCACATATACTTGCTTTAAAATTTTCTTCTTGCCTAACCGTTCCTTAAGAGCGTTAATAACCTTCGGATAATTATCTGATGTCTGAGGATAACTGTTTACTAATTCCTTCGCACGCGTACCTTCTAACATGGCCTGAGATAAATATTGAAACTTGTCTGAGTTGTGCAAATCCTTATCATCGTGTATTTTTTCGAATTGTGACCAAAAGCTTAACCATTCTATAATTTCTCCATTGAACTTCTTGATCTCTACCTTCGGTAACTTGTAAGTTCTCTTGGTGGTGCTACGAACGGTGTCAAAACTTGATTCTTCGAATCTTGATTCCACATCTGCATCTCTTGTGTTCAGTGTATCAGAGATTTTGACCATTGTTAGCGATATACGATTGCGATAAGCTTCCGAATCCTCAACCTCTTTGTCTATAGTTACGTCATTCAAATTTTCTTTCAACATGGCATTCAAAACTTCCTGATCCTGACTTTGAATTGTTTCAACTAAACGGCATAAGTCATCATGTAAAGCTTTTATGATTTGCTTATCAACATTTTCTTTATTGATTTCAGCTTCAATTTTGTTACATGTTTTTGTTACACTTGTCCTGGTTAATTTTCTTGTTTTTATCCAGCGCAGCGATCCATTGTACCAAAATACCGGAGTAATTCTCACTTTCTTTTGATTGACCACTGGAGTTGTTCTATCTGGCTAGAGAATAGTATTTATTGGTTTCGGTAGTAAACCTTCTTGTGCCCGAACTGCTGTGTACTTAGCCTCAATCTTTTGCCACACCAACTGCCTAGTCAAACGATAGTTTACCAATTGCTGTACCTTTTTTACTGGACTGATGTTTTGCTTCCGTGGTTCTTTTTGCGGTAGTTGGATGATTTCTTTTTTGCAATGAGAAACCCGCGGTTTGCTCATATTATGCAAAAAAAACTGGTATTGTGAATAATGTTCCTGCTTCAGGTACCACAATTCCTTCTGACCAATGCTACTGCTAGAACTCGACCGTTTCTTTTGATATTCAATTGTGCTGCAACCACGTTCGGTGAAATTAATTCCGAATGACTCCTCAGCTTTGAATACCAATCTTCTTATTGTAACCGATGCTACCACTTCCCCAACCCGACACCTCCGTTGAGGCCGATTCCGGGAAAGCTCCGCAGACTTATTCGTTCCAAACGTTAACACCACCCTGGCCGTTTGTCTGTTTGTTTTTAAAGTTTTTTGAATGCCCAACAAGGTCCACGCGGGGGCGCCAAATGTTGAAAATCCAAACGCTTCTTGGCTTATGTTTGAAATTTTTGTATTTGAGTAGCCTTGCTGGGACACTGTAACCTTTGGAGTTTTGATTATGCTGAATCAGAAACTTTTTTCTACTAAAATTGTGGTTAAGCTGAACCGACAATTTTGTCTACAAATAAAAGAATTGTGGCTATGCTGCACCAGCAATTCTCTACTAAAATTGTAGTTAAGCTGAACCGACAATTTTGTCTACAAATAAAATTCTTATAGATGTTGCTCTGTCGAATGTTTATTTTCGAATGAATATTTGATTTACAATTTCTCGTATTTATACAAAAAATTAAACTAAAATTCTAAGTTATGGCTAACTTGATTATTTCATTTTGTAAGGAAAAATTAAAGTGCAGTTTTTTACAGTAACATATTTTATTTTTAAATTTCTTTTATGTAAATAAAGATATCCTTCATGTGGGAATGGTGAGAGTTGTTATGTGGTTGAATTCTCCAAAAATGAGCATCTGTTACCTTTTCAGAAACCCTCTTCTTTCACCTAGGAAAAGTTCTATCAAAATCCAAGATTTCCGAAAGGGGCATTTTCGCTTTCATTTGTTCGTAAACACTCAGTACAAGTTTAGCGCAAATACTTCTTACGTAGATCTCTGTATTTGTTAGAACTTCTCAAGATGCTAGACCGCAACCTAAGACTATCATGAAAGGCTATGCAAAACAGGTCCAAAAATGTGTGGTGTTTCATGTTTCCCCTGACGAGACTTTTGACATTGTTCATAAAGTGAAGCAAATGTGGAACATTTTCTTCCTTTATGGTCAGGTTCATAATCTTCTATGATAATTTATACAAAAAATTCAAGTGAAAAACAAATTTAAGTGAACAAATAAGCAAATAAATTCAAAAGAGAATTTACTTCTCTTGCCTTGTATATGGCTGAACCTGATCTTAAAAGCAAAAGAAAGACATGTTCCAAAGCGTTGAGAAACTAAGAAAAACACCAGTTTGTTACTTTTGTTTGTTATATTTACAATGAGGCCTTAAATCGTTCCAAGCGTAGTCTGGCTTTCTCCGCCATTTGTTCACTCGTAATGCTTCCGCTTGTAACAGTCACTTTATTTTCATTAGTTTTACCAAATCTCTCTATGCGTTTCCGTAGTTTTTCCAAATTTTCAATTTTACTCATTTCTTTCGACACCGACCCACCAAAGCGTTCAGCCCGTTTCCTTAATATGTCATTATTTGAAATCGAACTGTTTCCATTCTTCACATTGGTGCCAATATTCGAACCAGTCATACCATACAAAGATGCTGCTGTTACTGGTTTTAGGCCGAATCGTTTGGGTCTGGCAGCTTTTACCGATTCCTCTGGAACCGGAGCGCCAAATTTCTTCGCTCGTAATTCCAGTCGTTCCTTCGTAGACATCTGCGACAATTTGATAATTTTTTTCCCTATGCAATCGTCACTTGTATTGACTGAATTCGAAGCTGTATTTGTTCGATCTGTTGTGCTTGTTGGAAAAGTGATTGCAATCTTACTAATATTTTCCATTTTAGTTATCGATGAGTCTTGATTTGTTGATGTGATATCCGTTGACATGGAAATGTCTAGTTTTCTCTTCAAAGCTACTTTCTCGATATTAGCATCCAATGCAGCCGCCGGTGAATCGATGTTGTGGTCACCCTTTTCGTACAATCCTTCATTAAATTCGTCGTCATTCATTATATCGTCATATAAAACAGAGTTATCGAGGAGGTTGTCGCCTTCTAAATGTCACATAACTTAAATGTCAGCCTCCATTTTGAATCATTTGAAAAAAATTAATAATAAACTTACGTTTCAAGTCGGCAACTTTCATTTTAGAGACATAACTATTAACATCTGACATATTTCAATTGAAATCTTGTGAATTCTTCAATGTTTTGCTTTATTTCAACTTTATTACAACTTTGCGAACTGTGAGTTATTTGCCAAAACTACGTCTAGACTCCGTGAAAGACACGATAAGAATGTCAAAAAATCGTAGAATGAATTTCATTTTTATCTTTTAAATGAATCAGTTTGATGTTACACTACGTCATTTTATTAGAGCGCAAAGAATTGAAAATACAGTGCTACTCACAGGGACAGAGAAATGATATCCTGATGGGTGCTTTCCGCGACTCAACGCTATCTAGGTATCATTTCTCTTCGGAAAAGCCTTAAGAGCAGAACTCAAATGAAAAGGTAGCTAGTAGATTTTACATTTTTAAGACCATTTATTTGGCATAGCTTTTTAAGTCAGAAAAAATTTCATCATAAAAGAAAATCACAACAAAAACCTCTTAAAAGGTAGAGTGTGACGCAGTCCCTAAGTCCGCTTCCAAAATTAATGAAATCGCTTGAGGTGACGCTACCGCTGATAATACGCAAAAATTTGTTTGAATGGAATCTTGTGTTGAAGGTTTCAATTTTATAAAAAAATTATAGCGCTATTTTTAAAAAAAAATTACGTGCGTCAGAAGTGCCGGACGACGAAATACTTTTTCTGTAATTTCAGCTTTTGCGCTGCAAAAATGTGACTTATTTCTTATTGCGTAGATTATTTACGGTAAATTTAAATTTTTGCGTGTAAAACCTGAAAGAAAAATTATTCCGCTGGTGGGTCCGGCATTTGTGACGCAATTTGTTTAACACAACGTAATTTTGTTTTAAAAAAAGCACTGTAAAAACCTAATTTGATGCTTGGGAAAATTCAATATGCCGCCGGTTTTACTGCTGGCAGCCATTTTCTAATGATACCAAACAATTCTCCTGATGAAACTCTATAACTTTTCCAAAGAAACCAACTCTCTAGATATTGTCACTCCGGAGCTAAAATTCGAAAAATCCGAGCATCACCTAAAAAACCCTTAAAATTGACCACTTTTCCACATGTCACGGATTTTCCAGAATTTTCCCGGAAAAGCGGCTTATGAAATTTTTCATTTGGGGCCGAAACTGAACATTTCAGGAAGATCAGCTGTCTAGTTCTCGAGGTCGAAAATTATTAATAGATAGAATATAGAAACCGACAGATCAGAAAAAAAGTTTTCATAATGATGAGAATCCCATACAAAAATGTCATTTTCAAACCTCGATATCTCAGCCAACTTGCAAATGATTTTGATAAGTCTGGGCTCGTTGAAAAGCTGCTGCGACGTAGTTTTTTTTTAATTATTTTGAATGGGTAGGGAGGAGAGGGGAAAAAACTCAAAAGTTCGTGTATATATGGCTCCTTGTTCCAAAGGTTTTCGTATGTGCGTTTTTTGAGTTTTTGGGGTACCGCTGCGGGCATGATAGAAAATAATCGAATTACACTCACGGAAATATATTTTTGCATAAGTAGAATTTTGTACTTCAGCGAGGCTTTTTAACACTGCAAAAACTTCGCAGAAGTACAAAATTGTATTTGATACAAAAATATATTTTCGTAAGTGTATAATTATTCCTTCCACTCTTTGTTTCCATTTCCATTTAAAATTTCCTTCGCCAGTCTCATCCATCAGATCTCGGGGCAACTGATAAACAATATCAAGTCCCTGCGAAACAACAAGTTCCTTTCGCCACTGCTCTTCCGCACTGTTACATGTTACATGAAGGTCATTTCTAGACCTCGTCGCGTATTCATTAAAATTCACCATCTCCAACTCTCCTTGTTCTTATTGATAAACTGCACATTGAAAATGTATCGATATCTGTTTATTGTGACTAAGGTGTTCAGATAATTTCATAACGCTGCGCATAAAATATATTTAAAGCAGCTTTATGAAATAAATACATTCAGAAATCGACAAATTTTCTGTGAATTTTTCGTATGCTTCGCGGGCCTCCATGATTTCCTTTCAAACCTACGTGTCCGAAGAATGTAATGAAAATTTTCCAAATAGTGATTTCGCCGTCCCTTAATTGTGTTGGAAATTGCCCAGAATGTAATATTGAAAACCTATTCCGAAGACACTGAGCAAAAAACCCTTCAAACTCCTTACTAAATTTAAAGACCTGGGACCTGTCCTTACAGGCCAAAAACATACTACCATAGAAAAATTGTTCCTCTCAATTTCCTCTACAACACAGCAAAAAAAATCATAAAAAAACACCAACTGTCGTGTATACCGAGTGTGTTTTAAGTGCAAAAGGATTTTCTTAATTCTCAAAGGATTTTTTGGTTTCAGGGCTGCTGTGATTTTTCAAATATCGTATGAAACACTTAAGATGCAATCGATTACTTTCATCGTCTTTGGGACGAAATATTAGAGAGCATCAGATTGCAATCACTACAAAAACGCTAAACACTAACGACAAGTAAGGCCATTATCCCACGATTACCCGTTACTCATTTTTGTTTATAAAAAAATAATAAAATATGTGATGTATGCAATAGGCGTTCCAAAAGAGAAATATTTTTCAAAATTTTAATTTGCTTAGAGTAAAATATGTTTTGAATAAATCCGATTTGTGGTTGTTTAGAGGTATGTTAATGGTGTCAAAACAATTGTTATAAAGTTTCTCGAAAAAACATTAGAAAACTGGGAAGTGGTAGAAAAACCCTCAAAATTGTAGTTTACAGGTTACGAATTCAAAATACGAGAAAAAATTTAATCACAGCGAACCGAATATAAGAAGGGACAAGACGGTTTTAGATCTGGGAGTGGAATGCATATTGCGCTATTTGAATTGATTGATCATATTTCTTTTCAGCATGTCACCGGCCTTTTTTGGATTTATCCAAGGCCTTTGACACAGTCAACCATAAACACATTGAAAAAGTGTTGGTAGCGAGCATTAAGGCTGCCGCATAAGAAAGTCCCTATGTGAGTGTGTCTTCAGGAGTTTCATACGGGAGTGTCCTTGGACCGCTCCTGTTCTTGATTTATATTAACGATCTGCACCTTGGATGGGATGGGATGGTGTAGTGGTAACGTACTCGCCTTCCACGCAGAAAACCCGGGTTCGATTACCGGAATGTATAAAATTTTTCTGTAATTAACTGATCATATGGAACGTCACCCAAGCTTCAGAATTCGGGTAGTTTGCGGTATTCGATGCCCGAAAACGCTAAAATTGTACACAAAAAAATATATATGTGACGTCACCCACATATGACGACATTTGTGTACATCAACTAATGGTCGAAAGAGCAACCATGGTAACGGAGCTAGCAAGAGCTACATCCCGATAGATGGCACTAACTGAAATAACGACAAAACAAAGGATCTAACGATGGCGAACTATGAACGTCACCAAGTTGGGTTCGCGTGGTCTCTTTGGAAAGAATGCTATCAAATCGGATGCCGAACTCTATAATGAAATATTTCTATATAATGAACAAAAAAAAAATTAAATTTAAAAAAAAAAATCCAAAAATATTTTTTGTACCTTTGACGATGGATGCTGTAAAAATCAACAACAACTCACTCATTCCTTATAATGCATGTATGTTCGACAAAATAAATTGATTTTGGTTTGATACATTATGAATTTTATACGTTAAAGATTTGGTTGTTACGAAATTTGCATTGAACTATACCGAAAATATTTTTCGAAATGAATTGATTTTATGATTTTTCGTATTTTTAAATTAATTACACCTATTATCTCTCTATAATGAAATCTCTCTGTAATGAACACGACTCCCTTCACAATTCATTATATAGAGAGTTCACTGTATTGTTATATTGAAATTTAATAGAAAACGAACATGTTCTCACATCGTCTAGGATCAGTGTTATTGAACCAAGATTGTTCAACTCGTTGCCGCGGGACATTCGGAGGTCGCGAACGCACACCCAGTTTTGTCGTTTATTGAAATTACATTTGTTGGGGAATTGATATAACGTTACACTTTGTTGAAAGTGACTAGCTCAAAAATTAGACTATAGGCTTTAGGTCACATCAAGTCTGGCACAAATTCTGCCGCAATTTAGCTATGTGCACTCTGTCATAAATTTAAGCTGAGTGAATAGAATGACTGTTCTCACTATGGATGTCTTGTGAGGGAATGGAATTAGATATCACTGTTCTATGCAAGACTTGGGAGAGTGGCCGTTGTAATGGCACCTTAACCAGCCATCCACTTGAAGTTTAATTGCCTACAAGCGAGATCTTAGGCAGTGGTCTTATCTTCCTCATCACCGAAACTTGATTTACTTCACCATACTACTATAAAGCCTACGAAACGAATGTGCTTTCATAAGTCCACTCATTCAACGTTTTGGCAGATACGAATCACATACAACGAGTAAATAACTGAACGAATAACTGCACAAATATCGAGATTGTGAAAGCCAAACAATTACTCAAAGAATACCGAATGACTCAATCGGTTGGCATAAATGTAGTTGCTTAGCTTAGTGGTTAGTATAAATGACTCGCTGGTAAGTGGACCGATACCATGTAATTCATTATTATAGTGCAATATTTTGAACCCCATTTACTAGCTAGTCCGATCACTTTGTCGAGCGACGGTGATTGTTGTTAGTTTGTAAGATTTCTGCATGTCGAGCGGCGGCTCATCACTATTCTAGCCCGAATACGAAGCCTATGGTAAAGTATGAGTGTTAGGACTAGTGAGCGTTAATGGGTGAACCAGGTGGTAACTTCCACAAAAAGTGTTCACACGTTCAAGCTCTCTGGGAAGTCCACAGGGGCCAGTTCGAATGTTGCAAGTTCAAGTTCAGAAAAACACCAGTTTGTTACTTTTGTTTGTTATATTTACAATGAGGCCTTAAATCGTTCCAAGCGTAGTCTGGCTTTCTCCGCCATTTGTTCACTCGTAATGCTTCCGCTTGTAACAGTCACTTTATTTTCATTAGTTTTACCAAATCTCTCTATGCGTTTCCGTAGTTTTTCCAAATTTTCAATTTTACTCATTTCTTTCGACACCGATCCACCAAAGCGTTCAGCCCGTTTCCTTAATATGTCATTATTTGAAATCGAACTGTTTCCATTGTTCACATTGGTGCCAATATTCGAACCAGTCGTACCATACAAAGATGCTGCTGTTACTGGTTTTAGGCCGAATCGTTTGGGTCTGGCAGCTTTTACCGATTCCTCTGGAACCGGAGCGCAAAATTTCTTCGCTCGTAATTCCAGTCGTTCCTTCGAAGACATCTGCGACAATTTCATAATTTTTTTCCCTATGCAATCGTCACTTGTATTGACTGAATTCGAAGTTGTATTTGTTCGATCTGTTGTGCTTGTTGGAAAAGTGATTGCAATCTTACTAATATTTTCCATTTTAGTTATCGATGAGTCTTGATTTGTTGATGTGATATCCGTTGACATGGAAATGTCTAGTTTTCTCTTCAAAGCTACTTTCCCGATATTATCATCCAATGCAGCCGCCGGAGAATCGATGTTGTGGTCAGCCTTTTCGTACAATTCTTCATTAAATTCGTCGTCGTTCATTCGTCATATAAAACAGAGTTATCGAGGAGGTTGTCGCCTTCTAAATGTCACATAATTTAAATGTCAGCCTCCATTTTGAATCATTTGAAAAAAATTAATAATAAACTTACGTTTCAAGTCGGCAACTTTCATTTTAGAGACATAACTATTAACATCTGACATAGTTTAATTGAAATCTTCAATGAATTCTTCAATGTTTTCCTTTATTTCAACTTTATTACAACTTTGCGAACTGTGAGTTATTTGCCAAAACTACGTCTAGACTCCGTGAAAGACACGATAGGAATGTCAAAAAATCGTAGAATGAATTTCGTTTTTATCTTTTAAATGAATCAGTTTGATGTTACACTACGTCATTTTATTAGAGCGCAAAGAATTGAAAATACAGTGCTACTCACAGGGACAGAGAAACGATATCCTGATGGGTGCGTTCCGCGACTCAACGCTATCTAGGTATCATTTCTCTACGGAAAAGCCTTAAGAGCAGAACTCAAATGAAAAGGTAGCTAGTAGATTTTACATTTTTAAGACCATTTATTTGGCATAGCTTTTTTAAGTCAGACAAAATTTCATCATAAAAGAAAATCACAACAAAAACCTCTTAAAAGGTAGAGTGTGACGCAGTCCCTATGATAATACGCAAAAATTTGTTTGAATGGAATCTTGTGTTCAAGGTTTCAATTTTATAAAAAAGTTACAGCGCTATTTAAAAAAAAATTACGTCCGTCACAAGTGCCGGACAACGAAATAATTTTTCTGTAATTTCAGCTTTTGCGCTGCAAAAATGTGACTTTTATTTAATATCGTTTCTTCTGATTTAAGCACCACCTTTTGTTGAACTCACTTTAAATCTTTGTGAAATAAAAAACAACAAAAAATATTATTTTAATTTTACAAAATCTCTGGATATATTTCGATTGCTAGCTCATCCAAAAAATTAAATAGAAGAGTAACATATTCAGGAAACGAAAGTTAAAGTGGAACAATTATACAATTTTACAATTCAATTAGACAAACGACTACAGATTCTAAAAATTTTAACGCACTTGCACTATGACGACATATCATTACCGAACAGGTGTAAAAGAGAAAAATAAAAATGATAAGAATAAAATCATACGTGATCGAATACATTCAGAACTCCTCAAATTACGAAAAGAATTTTTAGCCGAAAAGAATTTTTAAATGATATTGAAAAGTGGTGAATGTATTGGACTAGGCTAGATGTTCATTATCGTTTGGTATTTCCTTTCACCTTCATTCGTAATGAGACTTTCCCACGCATCAAGTTTATATGAGTCGTTTACTTGTTTCAACAATTTATTGCGGCTGGTATCTTTCGGGTCGAGGTTTAAGTGAAGCTCTTTTATTGCGTGAAAAGCTACAGCTGACTTATCGGGTTGGTTAAGTCTTACGTGTCCGCAGTGTTCTCTATATCTGAGCATAACTTGTCGCTTCGTCTGTCCAAAATATTTAAGACCACAGCTACAAGTCACTTGATATATCCCTGATCTCGCCAGCTTGGGAATACTGTCCTTCGCGCTACCCAGCAATTGCTTTAATTTCGGTCCACTCGAGAACGCAACGTCCAAGTCGTTCTTTTTAAAGATGGTGGCAATTTTGTTAGTTTTGTGCGCCGCATATTGGAATTTCATCCTTGATTTTTTGTTATTTGTTGACTTGCTGTAAAATGTAGATAGTGACTCCAATCTTAATTTTCTCGAATGTTTTTTGACAATTTCATCGATGGTAGATGAGCTAAAACCATTGACTATAGCCACTTCTTTTATGTGCTTTATTTCATTCATGAAGTTGCTAACTGATAAAGGAAGTCGAACTAGACGATGAACCATACCATTAAAAGAGGCCATTTTGTGTGACGTTGGGCAATATGACTCTTTTGTGATGAAACGTGATGTGGCTGTCGGCTTCCTGTATATTGGTATGTCGATGGTTCCAGTTGGCATTCTCGTTAACATCACGTCCAGAAATGGTAGTTTCCCATCCGTTTCTTTTTCGCAAGTGAATCTAATTGATTTATATTTTTCACCGTTGAGAATTTTCAAAACTTTATCTAGTTTCAAAATCGGAATAGCTCAGGAATGTTTTTATTTTTCACCAAATATTTCGATCACATTTCGTGATCATTTTCAATGGTATCTGAAACCATCAAATTCATGAATACAAATGTTGTCGCAAATTTACAAAAACATTAAAACATTTATACCTTATTGATTTACATTTTCATTGTGTTGATTTAGAATGTCCGTTTAAGTTAATTATTTTCATTCTAGAATAATTTGAATTCTAAGAATTTGTCTTATTAAATGTAATTGTCAATCCATTCTACTTACTTATTAATGTCCAAATTTTAATTCTTCGTCAATAAATAAGTAAAATTTGTAATATTTTCTTTAACTTAACAACGTTCAACATGCAAATAAATTAAACAAAAAGGACTAGCATCAATTAATTGCACAGATTTTTTATAACTAATTTCATTCGTCATATTATGTTATTGTATGTGTTCGATAGAAATTTGCATTCGTTCTGTTTGTTAATTGTATTGGGTGTAGTTTTTATTAAAATCATTTCCATGACGTCACGGCTTTTCTGTTTGCGTTCTCTATGTAAAACTGTAACGTCATCAATACTGATTACGTGGTTGGTGTTAATTAGATGTTCACTCAGTGCGCTATGGGAATGGTTCTTCACTCTTGCATTGTAAAGGTGGCTAGAAATTCGAGTTTCAAGCCATCTCAAGGTTTGACCAATGTAAACCTGTCCACAAGAACATTTTACATGGTAGATAACATTGGATTGTTTATGTGTCGGGACTTTGTCTTTGATGTAGGAGAATAAAATTGATTTTAAGGTGTTGTTGCCCTTACCGACTAATTTTATGTCATGTTTTCTTAAAATTGGTTTGATTTTCTCAAAAACGCCTTTAACGTAAGGGACAATAACGTAGTTGGGTTTCTTTTCAGTTTCAATTTTGTGGTGTTTTGTTTTATTTCTGGTCACAACAAACTTCTTACTTTTTAATGTATAATGACAATTCGGACCTTACGAACGAGAAAGGCAAACTTGTTTGAAAATAAAGCCTAATTTTTAATGTGTAATGACAATTCGAACCTTACGAACAAGAAAGACAAATTTGTTTGACAGTAATGCCTAATTTTTCATGTATAATGACAATTCGAACCTTACGAACGAGAAAGACAAATTTGTTTGAAAATAAAGCTGAATTTTTAATGCATAATGACAATTTGGAACTTACGAACGAGAAGGACAAATTCGTTTGAAAATAAAGCTGAATTTTTAATGGACAATTCGGACCTTACGAACGAGAAAGGCACACTTGTTTGAAAATAAAGCTGAATTTTTAATGTATAATGACAATTTTGACCTTACGAACGATAAAGACAAATTTGTGTGAAAATAAAGCCTAATTTTTAATGTGTAATGACAATTCGGACCTTACGAACGAGAAAGACAAATTTGTTTCAAAATAAGAATGAGTTTTTCATGTATAATAACAATTCGGAACTTACGAACGAGAAAGACATATTTGTTTCAAAATAAGAATGAATTTTTCATGTGTAATAACAATTCGGAACTTACGAACGAGAAAGACAAATTTTTTTTGAAAATAAAGCTGAATTTTTAATGAACAATTCGGACCTTACGAACGAGAAAGGCACACTTGTTTGAAAATAAAGCTTAATTTTTAATGTGTAATGACAATTCGAACCTTACGAACGAGAGAGACAAATTTGTTTGAAAATAAAGCTTACATTTTCATGTGTTTCATGACATTTCGGACCTTACGAACGAGAAGGGCACACTTGTTTGAAAATAAAGCTTAATTTTTCATGTGTAATGACAATTCGGACCTTACGAACGAATAAGACAAATTTGTTTGAAAATAAAGCTTAATTTTTAATGTATAATGACAATTTGGACCTTACGAACGAGAAAGACAAATTCGTTTGAAAATAAAGCTGAATTTTTAATGGACAATTCGGACCTTACGAACGAGAAAGGCACACTTGTTTGAAAATAAAGCTTAATTTTTAATGTGTAATGACAATTCGGACCTTACGAACGAGAAAGGCAAACTTGTTTGGAAATAACCCCGAATTTTTAATGTCTAGTGACAATTCGGACCTTACGAACGAGAAAGACAAATTTTTTTGAAAATAAGGCCTAATTTTGAATGTGTAAGGACAATTCGGACCTTACGAACGAGAAAGACAAATTTTTTTGAAAATAAAACCTAATTTTTAATGTGTAATGACAATTCGGACCTTACGAACGAGAAAGACAAATTTTTTCGAAAATAAAGTCTAATTTTTAATATCTAATGACAATTCGGACCTTACGAACGAGAAAGACAAATTTGTGTGAAAATAAAGCTTAATTTTTAATGTGTAATGACAATTCGAACCTTACGAACGAGAAATACAAGTTTGTTTGAAAGTAAAGCCTAATTTTTCATGTATAATGACAGTTCGAACCTTACGAACGAGAAAGACAAATTTGTTTAAAAATAAAGCTGAATTTTTAATGTATAATGACAATTTGAACCTTACGAACGAGAAAGACAAAGTCGTTTGAAAATAAAGCTGAATTTTTAATGGACAATTCGGACCTTACGAACGAGAAAGGCACACTTGTTTGAAAATAAAGCTTAATTTTTAATGTGTAATGACAACTCGGATCTTACGAACGAGAAAGACAAATTTGTTTGAAACTAAAGCTTACATTTTCATGTGTAATGACAGTTCGGACCTTACGAACGAGAAGGGCAAACTTGTTTGAAAATAAAGCCTAATTTTTTATGTGTAATGACAATTCAGACCTTACGAACGAGAAAGACAAATTTGTTTGAAAATAAAGCTTAATTTTTAATGTGTAATGACAATTCGAACGAGAAAGACAAATTTGTTTGAAAATAAAGCCTAATTTTTCATGTGTAATGACAATTGAGGCCTTACGAACGAGAAAGACAAATTTGTTTGAAAATAAAGTTTAATTTTTAATGTGTAATGACAATTCGAACCTTACGAACGAGAAAGACAAATTCGTTTGAAAAAAAAAATTAATTTTCAATGTATAATGACAATTCGGGCCTTACGAACGAGAAAGACAAATTCGTTTAAAAAAAAAATTAATTTACAATGTATAATGACAATTCGAACCTTACGAACGAGAAAGACAAATTTGTTTGAAA
>CM055403.1:107874465-107902606 GCA_029228625.1 Pseudolycoriella hygida
GTTTTGTGCTAAACTGAAGAGTGCTACCTGACGACTTGCCTACGGGTTGTCGGGGAAACGGATCAGTGGGTTGAGCGAAGTGTTAACGCCTCTTCCTCGTAAAAGAATCACAGTTCAAGAAACTCTACAAGAGCCTCGGATAAACGGACGGATTCAACAACGACGACCACGGGGACGTTGCGCAGTGGAGAAGTCTGGCCCAGGATCGCTCCAGATGGAGAAACCTTGTAGAGTCAGCCAAAACCCGCTTGGGTTAGAAAGGCTGATAAGTAAGTAAGTAAGTAAGTAAGATACAAAATTATATGCAGATAAAACTATCACGATCAGGCAATGTAAAAAGGTTGGTGGTTTGTTTATTGGAAGTCTAAACGTGAATGGGGGTTTTCGTTGTCGCAAGAATGAAATGGTAGAATTGGCTGAGGATTACGGTGTAGATATCTTAGCATTGAGCGACATTAGAACTAAGGGACAGCGAGAAGAGCAGGTGGGCGGCTATAAAGTGTTTTTGTCTGGCGTTCAGTCTGGTAGGGCAAACTGGGGAGTTGGAGTGGCTATCAAGCAGGAATTAGAAAAATTTGTCTTGAATGTTCGCTGCGTAAATGAAAGGATTATGTGGATATCTATTAAGTTAGCTGGGGGTATTTATCGGCTGGTTAGTGTTTATAGCCCATGCGAGGGTAGCAATGCTGGCGACCTCGACGCCTTTTACGAGCAGTTAGGAGATGTTGTGGCAAAAAGGCGAAGTGAGTGTGTGGTTTTGTTGGGCGATTTTAATGCGAGGATAGGAAACAGTAAAACCAATGCAGGTTATGAAAGGGTGGTAGGCAAATTCGGGGAAGATACTTTGAACTCAAATGGGAAGCGGTTGTTAGATTTCTGTGATTTCAATGGGTTAGCAGTAACCAGCTCTTTCTTTAAGCACAAATGGATCCACCGGTACACTTACGTCAATGAAAGTTGGGATCATAAGTCAATAATTGATTACGTAATTATAGAACAGGACAAGAGGCAGGAAATATGTGACACGCGTGTTTTCAGGGGTTTCACCTTCGGCTCGGACCACTATCTTTTGGGTGCACATCTGTCGGTTGGTAAACTCTGTCAGGCGAAAAGGAAGAAAAAGGTAGTTCGCAGATTTCGCGTAGGAAAGTTCAAGGAGGAGGAAGTTAGGGCTCGTTTCATGGCAAAGTTCACAGAAGGTTTTGAGGGGCTTCCTTCGGACTGCGGGGACATCGAGGCTGAGTGGGCAAATTTTAAGGGATTTGTTTTGAGTGCAGCTGAGGAATGTCTGGGTAGTGTCTCTAGCGGAGGTAGGAACAAAAGGACGGGTTGGTGGAACGCCGATATCAAAAAGGCTGTGTTGGAGAAAAGAAAGCTTTATTTGGTTTGGTTATAAATAAATAAAAATAATAAAACGGGTGAGAAGAAAGGAGCTTACAGGGCTTGTAGTCAGGCGGTTAAGGCTCTAGTTAAAGAAGCAAAGGACCTCGCGTGGAAGAGGTTCGGGGAAGAATTGGAAGAAGCAGGTCAAGGAAAGGGTAAAAAATTCTGGTCGACGATTAAGGATATTAGGCGTGGTGGTGAAAAGGAGGGCTGCGGTAGCATTTTGGGTAAAGATGGCCAGTTAATTACGGATAAGGGAGAAGTACTGGAAACCTGGCGTGAGTACTTTCAGGATCTATTTGCATCTGTCAATCCGGTAGTGGCACCTGACAGAAATCAGTTTGCTAACTCGGAGGGTGAGGAAGAAATTACATTAGAGGAGGTGACACGAAAGGTCAGCAGGCTGAAGGCAGGAAAATCCGCAGGTGTAGACGAATTTAGGACAGAATTTATTAAGAATAGCGGGTCTGGTGGGATCCAATGGCTTTGTAGGATTTTTAATTTAGCCATGAAGTCCTCAGTAGTACCCGCTGACTGGAGCTTCGGTGTTATTGCTCCGATCTTTAAGAAGGGCAACCGTAAAGTTTGTAGCAACTACAGAGGGATTTCACTTTTGAGCGGGGTCGGAAAGGTTTATGCTAGTGTGCTAGTAGATCGGGTTAGGGTTATAGTGGAAGAGGTTCTGGACGAGGCTCAGAGTGGTTTCAGACCTCTGAGAGGGTGTCAGGATCAGATCTTTTGTCTTAGGCAGGCTATAGAAAAGCTCTTTGAGAGGAATATTGATCTGTACTTATGCATCATCGACTTGGAAAAGGCATTTGATCGGGTACCGAGGTAAAAGCTGTTCGAGGTGCTTAGCGAATACGGGATTAATGGAGGTTTATTGGGCGCCATTAAAAGCATCTACTCAGGGAGCAAGGCTGCGGTAAGGATAGATGGTGAAATTAGTGAGGCTTTTGAGGTTAATGAGGGCGTTCGTCAGGGTTGTTGTCTCTCTCCTCTTCTGTTCATAATTTTCATGGACAAAATCATCAAGCAGGCCAATTTGCAGGGGAATGTGGAAATTGGGGATGTAATTATGAAAATCCTGGCCTATGCGGATGATTTAACCCTATTAGCAGATAATGCCGATGATTTGCAGAGGAGGATTGACTGCCTGAATGTAGCATGTGAGGAGTACGGGATGAAGATAAGCGTCGGCAAAACAAAGGTTATGCATGTTGGCAAATTTAGGAAAGACGTAGTGTGCAGTTTAAATGGGGAGCAGTTGGAACAGGTTTCTGAGTTTAAATATTTAGGAGCCATGTTTTCAGAGGATGGAAAGTTAGTTAGGGAATTTGAGGAAAGGAGGAGAATGGGAAATGCGGTGGCCAGTCAGTTGAGGTCTCATGTGTTTAACAGGAAGGGATTAAGTAGTGGCACAAAGTTAGCTATTCACAGATCAATCTTCAGGCCAACAATTTTATATGGTAGTGAAAGTTGGGTGGACTGCGGATACCTTGCGCATGACTTGGAGGTTTCAGATATGAGGGTTCTTAGGAGCATAGCAAAAGTGAATCGGAGGGAACAGTGGGACAATCATATCAGGAACGACGACATCAGAGAAAATTTAGGGGTTAGGTCAGTGGAGGAGGCGGCAAGGGTTTGTCGTCTGAGATGGTACGGGCACGTTCAAAGGATGGGTAATAGTAGGCTCCCAAAGAGGATATTGAATGCACAGGTCCCGGGTGTACGTCCTAGGGGTAGGCCTAGGAGAAGGTTCATAGACTCAATTAAATCAGATTTAGAAGTTAGGGGGCTTTCACTGGGCGAGCAAACCATCTCCTTGGCAGAGGATAGAAGGGTATGGAGGGGGGTGGTCAATGACCACCGGGTTGCGGCTTAAAGACCCTACACCGGAAGGTATAAACGGTCTATAAAGTTTGATGATGATGATGATGATAAAACTATCAGATTATCGAAAACAAAAAAAAATTTAAAATAAATTTGTTTGCTGGATTTATTGCTCTTAGGGGATTTTAAACGAATGCCGATTTGACAAATGTGTTGCTCATATTAAGTGTAGGTTTAATATTTCACTTCAACTTTTCGAAAGAAAATGCTCGCGGAAAAATCAGAATTCGTTCGTGCAATATATTCCTTGTTTGAAACTTATGAGGAAATTATTATACACGCTAACAAATACAACGATGTTTAGAGGAAAATTCTGCATTATTTCAATAAAAAATGTCGCCCGAACGATGTCAGAAATCAAAAGCTTTTATACAATTTGTGGCGTGATAACACAGTAAGTATCTGTGGTCTTGATTTCCTTTCTTCAAGTGACTTAGAATCTTTACAGGTGCAAATTGAAATAAAGAAATTATACCAAAACAAATCAAATGATCCTGCACTTGTACGTGTTGAAAAAGAACTTCCCACTTAAGGTAAGAAAACAGTTTAGCACTTAATTCAGCTATATCGAGATGAAAGTAGCTAGGAAATGTATCAGAGGCAATGCCACTATCCTTATTTAACAAATATTTTCATGGCTTAATACTTATGTTTACAAAGTCCTATCCAGCTAGCAGCTAGCAGATGACAGACGTGACAAGCTCTATCGTCAAATTTTGCAATTTTTTCAGCATCTGCTAGGTTAAATCTCAACCGAGGTCTCAATTTTGACAGATAATATCATATGAAGAAGTTGAAATGTTCTATGCGCAGGAACAGGAATCCATTTTCTTCGGAGAGTAACAAATAATGCAATAACAAACAATTTAGAGGTATGAGTTCAGAAACTAGGAAAGTTAGTTCTCAGTTAGTTAGTTAGTGTAGAGGATAAGATCTACCAAAGGTGGAAGTTAACCTAGAAGTAGAAGTTAGATATTGAATTTGACGTTGGAAGATGAAACTTTTCTTCCTCCCGTTAATGGAAAGGAGTTCTTTAAGAGAATATAATAATAATAATGGACCAAGCAGAAAGATTAAAGCACAATAACTACATAGACCTTAAGCAACAGTATGACTTCACTCCACTCGCTTTCGAAACTCTTGGTGCCTTTGGCCCCGAAACTGAACTTTTTGTTAAAAAGCTAGGAAAGCTTATGATAAGGAGAACCGGCGAACCCAGGTCACGCGACTACCTTCTCCAGCGTATTTCCATAGCAATCCAACGTGGTAATTCATCTAGCATCCGGGACTCATTCCGTGAAAACAGAGACAACGTATTTTTATGAAAGTGTTCGGAACTTAATCGATTTTATGCCTAATTACCTTGTTAAATTTTCTGTGATGTAAAGTAGTTTGTAGTCTGTAGTATGTAGTGTAATGTATTGAATATGTATTATAACGAATAATCCACAAAATAAATGGAATAAAAAAAAAACGTAAAAAAAAAAAAATATTCCATTAATGTTTACTTCAGTTACATTTACAGTACAAATTAAAGTAAACAATCTGCTCATAAATCTTTTCGGATTTTGGAATAATGTTTAGATTTATCAGGTTGGGTCGGACCATTATAGGTCCATGAAACACAGATCTGGTGATCCTTTGTTTCGTTACCCGTTCATCATGTAAATCTCAAAAACCTCCCAGTCCCGGCCAGGAATGGCAGCTCCTATGTTAGGTACTGTTGCGGGTTGGACCACATGATTTTCTAGGGTCCTGAGTCTTGAGTCTTGAGTGAATAAAACTTCGGGCAATCACATATAACGTGAGCGCCCGTCACTTCGCCGAGGCCGCGGGTGCAGTTGGGATCATTAGAGATTCCCATTTTAGCTAGATGATTGCTCAGTCCACAGTACACAGTGATAGCACCCACCACCATCCTGATGCGTCCCCTGTCCATGTTTAGCAGTTCTCTAGCCCAATTCCAATCGGGCATCGAAAGGAAACGCTTCGTATGCATTTCTCCATCATAAGAGCTCCAATGTTGGTATGGGTATAAGACGTTCTGTGGCCCGCAACCTGATGTAGCCGAGTCTTTCCTCGCTAGCTCATCCGCCCTCTCGTTACCCTCCACGCCAGAGTGTCCGGGAACCCAGACCAGCGTTA
Source organism: Pseudolycoriella hygida (assembly GCA_029228625.1). Taxonomy (NCBI): domain Eukaryota; kingdom Metazoa; phylum Arthropoda; class Insecta; order Diptera; family Sciaridae; genus Pseudolycoriella; species Pseudolycoriella hygida. Next base: position 107,879,887 of record CM055403.1, read on the forward strand.
CCTGATTCCTCAGTCCCATCCAGTTCAGTGTTTCCTTCAACTCCTTTTCCAGCTTGGATGTCACGACAGGCGACATGAGCGCCTTAATCAGCGCCACACTATCGGAACAGACTGTGACGTTTTTTCCGCATAAATCTGCTGGGATTGCCTCTCGCGCTCTCATCAGTGCCGCGAAAGTCTCGGCCTGAAAAACGTCGGCGAACCTTCCTAGGACTGATCGTATGTTCACCGACGGTTCCAGAGAGAATACTCCGGCTGCCGTGCTTTCTGAAGTTTTGGAACCGTCATTGAAGCTCACGACTCCTTCCCCTGATATGTAGCTTGGCCAGCCTTCCAGCCATTCCAGCCTGCTGGGTACGACAACTTCAAAGCGCCTTTAGTGTCCGTCTCCGATTTGATTCGGTCCCTAGGCATCTCAAAGACCTGATTGGTGATAGTCTTCTTGCTTTTCCTATGGCCTGAAGTAAAATTCGGAATCCAAAGATCGTTCTGCGACAGCCTGTTTGCTCTGGCAAAAGCTTTGCCTTCAATACCACATGGACAGGTGTCAGATTAATCAGTGTCTCAATAGCCACCGTAGGTGTCGATTTCAACGCAAATACATACCAGCCTTTGAATATCATTCAGGTCTTCCCTCGCACTTTTTATGTCGAGCCTCTGCCACCACACAATGCAGCCGTGTTGTACCTGATGACTGCTTCACACATCCACAGTATACCCTCGAACGGCAGGCTCCACTTTCTTCCGAACGAGTTTCTGCATATCCAGAAAGCTAGTAGAGCCTTCGGTACTTTGTCCGTGACGTGCTCGATCCATTTTAACTTGGAATCGAGAATGACTCCCAGATATTTCACCCTTGCTCCAGGAACAATGTCTTTATTAAACAGTCTCAGTTTCCCTACAAGTTCATGACCCGACGTTCTCCTACTAAAAAGAACTATGTACGTCTTGTCCGGGTTTACTTCGAGGCCGTTTTCTCGGCACTATTCCTCCACACCTTCAGCGAATAATTCATTCTGTCGCCTAACGTACTTTCGAACTTCCCTCGATTAAAATCGTCAAGTCATCCGAGTACCCTTGGGTAAAGATTCCCTCGTACTTTAGCCTCCTGATTAGGGAGTCCAGACCATACACCACAGTAGCGGTTATAGTATGCCTCCCTGGCGGCAACCTCTAGCTGCCCAGAAACTAGTCTTGGGCGACATGAATTATCCCCTAGGGAATTATCCCCCAGACAGAAAAAAGTGGGAATTATCACCCAGGGAATTATCGCCCAGGATTTATCGCCCAGACAAATGAAAATTATCACCGGGGAATTATCACCCAGAAATTATCACCCAGCAAGTTTAGAGCCGTAAATTTGTACAAGGAAAATATCACTTGGATGAGTCCAATTTGTATAAGGAAAATGCTATTTTGTACAAGGAAAATGCCATCCCGAGTGATAATTCCTGGGTGATAATTCTCTGGGTGATAATTCCCAATTTGTCTGGGCGATAATTCCCTGGGTGATAATTCCCAATATTTTCTGTCTGGCTTAACATAAATAGCGCGTCTGTGGTTAGCCCTGAAGATCCTATTCCTGTATGAACCAAATCCAAGAACCTTGTTTTTGTTCACCCAAGTTAGACATATTCAACATAAAATTCATCTGTTCAATTGAAAACATCAGGCGGGGCAGAGAATTGGCTGGGAGTGCCAATGCCACTACTGTCCTTTATGGTCCTTGCTAAGAAAGTACAATAGAAAACTAGCTAATAACTTTCTTTCAAATTGCAGCATTCGACAATTGCGAAGATATATTCGATGGGTTGGAACAATCAGCTTTAGAGAAAGGCCAATTGCACCAAGAATCGTGTATAATCAGCCCAAGTCAAAGAGAGCCGAAGGAAACCGATTGTCTTGGGGCAATAAGTGAAAAAAAAGATGTTGAATTAAATACAGAAAGTTTAATTGCTGGAGAAATGTGTATGCTCAAAGAGCAGGTAGACCTTTTGGTGCGAGACAATGATAAATTCAAAAAGAATTTAAATGAAGCCCGCCATGAACTCGAATTGGCCAGAAAAGTGAATTTACAACTAAACGAAAAATTGGTTTCGCTGGAAGAGGTAGTTCTTGTTTTTCGTTTTGTGGTCGTTAGGTTTCATTTCACTTAAAGGTACTATTTATTTACTTTCTAGTCATCAAAACTGGAGATCGAAACCAAACGGATCATTACGGAAGAAATTTCTTTACTCAATAGGAATTTTGTATGGAAGTTTCCCGAAGACAGTTTCTTGCTGAAAAAATTTTTGTGGAGTGAGCAAAGACCTAATTTACTTGATCAATTTCACTAATTTTCAAATAGAAACGGAGCTGCCTCTTCAAGTTCTAGGGTCCGGAATAGGAATTTTGTATGGAAGCTTCCCGAAGACAGTTCCTTGCTGAAAAAGTTTTTGTGGAGTGATCAAGGACCTAATTTACTTGGTCAATTTCACTAATTTTCAAATAGGCACGGAGCTGCCTCTTCAAGTTCTTGGGTCCGGAATAGGAATTTTGTATGGAAGCTTCCCGAAGACAGTTCCTTGCTGAAATAGTTTTTGTGGAGTGATCAAGGACCTAATTTACTTGGTTAATTTCACTAATTTTCAAATAGACACGGAGCTGCCTCTTCAAGTTCTAGAGTCCGGAATAGGAATTTTGTATGGAAGCTTCCCGAAGACAGTTCCTTGCTGAAAAAGTTTTTGTGGAGTGATCAAGGACCTAATTTACTTGGTCAATTTCACTAATTTTCAAATAGGCACGGAGCTGCCTCTTCAAGTTCTTGGGTCCGGAATAGGAATTTTGTATGGAAGCTTCCCGAAGACAGTTCCTTGCTGAAATAGTTTTTGTGGAGTGATCAAGGACCTAATTTACTTGGTTAATTTCACTAATTTTCAAATAGACACGGAGCTGCCTCTTCAAGTTCTAGAGTCCGGAATAGGAATTTTGTATGGAAGCTTCCCGAAGACAGTTCCTTGCTGAAAAAGTTTTTGTGGAGTGATCAAGGACCTAATTTACTTGGTCAATTTCACTAATTTTCAAATAGGCACGGAGCTGCCTCTTCATGTTCTAGGGTCCGGAATAGCAATTTTGTATGGAAGCTTCCCGAAGACAGTTCCTCGCTGAAAAAATTTTTGTGGAGTGATCAAGGACCTAATTTACTTGGTCAATTTCACTAATTTTCAAATAGGCACGAAGCTGCCTCTTCAAGTTCTAGGGTCCGGAATAGGAATATTGTATGGAATCTTCCCGAAGACAGTTCCTCGCTAAACAAATTTTTGAAGAGTGTTCAAGGACCTAATTCACTAGGTCAATTTCAATAATTTTCAAATAGGCACTGAGCTGCCTCTTCAAGTTCTTGGGTCCGGAATAGGAATTTTGTATGGAAGCTTCCCGAAGACAGTTCCTTGCTGAAAAAGTTTTTGTGGAGTGATCAAGGACCTAATTTACTTGGTCAATTTCACTAATTTTCAAATAGGCACGGAGCTGCCTCTTCATGTTCTAGGGTCCGGAATAGCAATTTTGTATGGAAGCTTCCCGAAGACAGTTCCTCGCTGAAAAAGTTTTTGTGGAGTGATCAAGGACCTAATTTTCTGGGTCAATTTCATTAATTTTCAAATAGGCACGGAGCTGCCTCTTCAAGTTCTAGGGTCCGGAATAGAAATTTTGTGTGGAAGCTTCTCAAAGACAGTTCCTTGCTGAAAAAGTTTTTGTGGAGTGACCAAGGACTTAATTTACTTGGTCAATTTCACTAATTTTCAAATAGGCACGGAGCTGCCTCTTCAAGTTCTAGAATGCGGAATACGAGTTTTGTGTGGAAGCTTTCCGAAGACAGTTCCTCGCTGAAAAAGTTTTTGTGGAGTGATCAACGACGTAATTTACTTGGTCAATTTCACTAATTTTCGAATAGGCATGGAGCTGCCTCTTCAAGTTCTAGGGTCCGGAATAGAAATTTTGTATGGAAGCTTCCCAAAGACAGTTCCTTGCTGAAAAAGTTTTTGTGGAGTGACCAAGGCCTAATTTACTTGGTCAATTTCACTAATTTTCAAATAGGCGCGGAGCTGCCTCTTCAAGTACTAGGGTTCGGAATAGAAATTTTGTACGGAAGCTTCCCAAAGACAGCTCCTTGCTGAAAAAGTTTTTGTGGAGTGATCAAGGACCTAATTTACTTGGTCAATTTCACTAATTTTCAAATAGGCACGGAGCTGCCTTTTCAAGTTCTAGGGTCCGAAATAGGAATTTTGTATGGAAGCTTCTCGAAGACAGTTCCTTGCTGAAAAGGTTTTCGTGGAGTGACCAAGGACCTAATTTACTTGGTCAATTTCACTAATTTTCGAATAGGCACGGAGCTGCCTCTTCAAGTTCTTGGGTCCGGAATAGGAATTTTGTGTGGAAGCTTCCCGAAGACAGTTTCTTGCTTAAAATGTTTTTGCGGAGTGATCAAGGACCTAATTTACTTGGTCAATTTCACTAATTTTGGGTCCGGAATGGGAATTTTGTATGGAAGATTCCCGACGACAGTTCCTTGCTGAAAAAGTTGTTGTGGAGTGATCAAGGACCTAATTTACTTGGTCAATTTTACTAATTTTCAAATAGGCACGGAGCTGCCCCTTCAAGTACTAGGGTTCGGAATAGGAAATTTGTATGGAAGCTTCCAGTAGACAGTTCCTTGCTGAAAAATTTTTTTTGGAGTGATCATGGACCTAATTGACTAGGGCAAATTCAATAAATTTCGAATAGGCACGGAGCTGCCTCTTCAAGTTCTAGGGTTCGAAATAGGAATTTTGTATGTAAACTTCCCGAAGACAGTTCCTTGCTGAAAAAGTTTTTGTGGAGTGATCAAGGACCTAATTTACTTGGTCAATTTCACTAATTTTCAAATAGGCACGGATCTGCCTCTTCAAGTTCTAGCGTTTGAAATAGGAATTTTGTATGGAAGCTTCCCGAAGACAGTTCCCTGCTGAAAAAGTTTTTGTGGAGTGATCAAGGACCTAACTGACTTGATCAATTTCACTAAATTTCAAATAGACACGGAGCTGCCTCTTCAAGTTCTAGGGTCCGAAATAGGAATTTTGTATGGAAGTTTCCCGAAGACAGTTTCTTGCTGAAAAAATTTTTGTGGAGTGAGCAAAGACCTAATTTACTTGGTCAATTTCACTAATTTTCAAATAGAAACGGAGCTGCCTCTTCAAGTTTTAGGGTCCGGAATAGGAATTTTGTATGGAAGCTTCCCGAAGACAGTTCCTCGCTGAACAAATTTTTGTAGAGTGTTCAAGGACCTAATTCACTAGGTCAATTTCAATAATTTTCAAATAGGCACTGAGCTGCCTCTTCAAGTTCTAGGGTACGGAATAGGAATTTTGTATGGAAGCTTCCCGAAGACAGTTCCTTGCTGAAAAAGTTTTTGTGGAGTGATCAAGGACCTAATTTACTTGGTTAATTTCACTAATTTTCGAATAGGCACGTAGCTGCCTCTTCAAGTTCTAGGGTCCGGAATAGAAATTTTGTGTGGAAGCTTCCCAAAGACAGTTCCTTGCTGAAAAGTTTTTGTGGAGTGACCAAGGACTTAATTTACTTGGTCAATTTCACTAATTTTCAAATAGGCACGGAGCTGAATCTTCAAGTTCTAGAATGCGGAATACGAGTTTTGTATGGAAGCTTCCCGAAGACAGTTCCTCGCTGAAAAAGTTTTTGTGGAGTGATCAACGACGTAATTTACTTGGTCAATTTCACTAATTTTCGAATAGGCATGGAGCTGCCTCTTCAAGTTCTAGGGTCCGGAATAGAAATTTTGTATGGAAGCTTCCCAAAGACAGTTCCTTGCTGAAAAAGTTTTCGTGGAGTGATCAACGACGTAATTTACTTGGTCAATTTCACTAATTTTCGGATAGGCATGGAGCTGCCTCTTCAAGTTCTAGGGTCCGGAATAGAAATTTTGTATGGAAGCTTCCCAAAGACAGTTCCTTGCTGAAAAATTTTTTGTGGAGTCACCAAGGCCTAATTTACTTGGTCAATTTCACTAATTTTCAGCTAGGCACGGAGCTGCCTCTTCAAGTTCTAGGGTTCGAAGTAGGAATTTTGTATGGAAGCTTCCCGAAGACAGTTCCCTGCTGAAAAAGTTTTTGTGGAGTGACCAAGGCCTAATTGACTTGGTCAATTTCACTAATTTTCAAATAGGCACGGAGCTGCCTCTTCAAGTGCTGGGGTCCGAAATAGGAATTTTGTATGGAAGCTTCCCGAAGACAGTTCCTTGCTGAAAAGGTTTTTGTGGAGTGATCAAGGACCTAATTTACTTGGTCAATTTAACTAATTTTCGAATAGGCACGGAGCTGCCTCTTCAAGTTCTTGGGTCCGGAATAGGAATTTTGTATGGAAGCTTCCCGAAGACAGTTCCTTGCTGAAAAAGTTTTTGTGGAGTGAACAAGAACCTAATTTACTTGGTCAATTTCACTAATTTTCCAATAGGCACGGAGCTGCCTCTTCAAATTCTAGGGTCCGGAATAGGAGTTTTGTATGGAAGCTTCCCGAAGACAGTTCCTTGCTGAAAAAGTTTTTGTGGAGTGATCAAGGACCTAATTTACTTGGTCATTTTCACTGATTTTCAAATAGGCACGGAACTGTCTCTTCAAGTTCTAGGGTTCGGAATAGGAATTTTGTATGGCAGCTTCCAGGAGACAGCTCCTTGCTGAAATAGTTTTTGTGGAGTGATCAAGGACCTAATTTACTTGGTCAATTTCACTAATTTTCAAATAGGCACGGAGCTGCCCCTTCAAGTACTAGGGTTCGGAATAGGAATTTTGTATGGAAGCTTCCCAAAGACAGTTCCTGGCTGAAAAAGTTTTTGTGAAGTGATCAAGGACCTAATTTACTTGGTCAATTTCACTAATTTTCAAATAGGCACGGAGCTGCCTCTTCAAGTACTAGGGTTCGGAATAGGAATTTTGTAGGGAAGCTTCCAGAAGACAGTTTCTTGCTGAAAAAGTATTTGTGGAGTGATCAAGGACCTAATTTACTTGCTCAATTTTACTAATTTTCAAATAGGCACGGAGCTGCCTCTTCAAGTTCTAGGGTCCGGAATAGTAATTTTGCATGAAAGCTTCCCGAAGACAGTTCCTTGCTGAAAAAGTGTTTGTGGATTGATCAAGGACCTAATTTACTTGGTCAATTTCATTAATTTTCAAATAGGCACGGAGCTGCCTCTTCAAGTTCTAGGGTCCGGAATAGGAATTTTGTATGGAATCTTCCCGAAGACAGTTCCTTGCTGAAAAAGTTTTTGTGGTGTGATCATGGACCTAATTGACTAGGGCAATTTCAATAAATTTCAAATAGGCACGGAGCTGCCTCTTCAAGTTCTAGGGTTCGAAATAGGAATTTTGTATGGAAGCTTTCAGAAGACAGTTCCTTGCTGAAAAAGTTTTTGTGGAGGGATCAAGGACCTAATTTACTTGGTCAATTTCACTAATTTTCGAATAGGCACGGAGCTGCCTCTTCAAGTTCTAGGGTCCGGAATAGGAATTTTGTATGGAAGCTTCCCGAAGACAGTTCCTTGCTGAAAAAGTATTTGTGGAGTGATCAAGGACCTAGTTTACTTGGTCAATTTCACTAATTTTCAAATAGGCACGGAGCTTCCTCTTCAAGTTCTAGGGTCCGGAATAGGAATTTTGTATGGAATCTTCCCGAAGACAGTTCCTTGCTGAAAAAGTTTTTGTGGTGTGATCATGGACCTAATTGACTAGGGCAATTTCAATAAATTTCAAATAGGCACGAAGCTGCCTCTTCAAGTTCTAGGGTTCGAAATAGGAATTTTGTATGGAAGCTTTCAGAAGACAGTTCCTTGCTGAAAAAGTTTTTGTGGAGTGATCAAGGACCTAATTTACTTGGTCAATTTCACTAATTTTCAGATAGGCACGGATCTGCCTCTTCAATCTCTAGGGTCCGGAATAGGAATCTTGTATGGAAGCTTCCCGAAGACAGTTCCTTGCTGAAAAAGTTTTTGTGGAGTGAACAAGAACCTAATTTACTTGGTCAATTTCACTAATTTTCCAATAGGCACGGAGCTGCCTCTTCAAATTCTAGGGTCCGGAATAGGAGTTTTGTATGGAAGCTTCCCGAAGACAGTTCCTTGCTGAAAAAGTTTTTGTGGAGTGATCAAGGACCTAATTTACTTGGTCATTTTCACTGATTTTCAAATAGGCACGGAACTGTCTCTTCAAGTTCTAGGGTTCGGAATAGGAATTTTGTATGGCAGCTTCCAGGAGACAGCTCCTTGCTGAAAAAGTTTTTGTGGAGTGATTAAGGACGTAATTTGCTTGGACAATTTCACTAATTTTCAAATAGGCCCGGAGCTGCCTCTTCAAGTTCTTGGGTCCGGAATGGGAATTTTGTATGGAAGATTCCCGACGACAGTTCCTTGCTGAAAAAGTTTTTGTGGAGTGACTAAGGACCTAATTTACTTGGTCAATTTCACTAATTTTCGAATAGGCACGGAGCTGCCTCTTCAAGTTCTGGGTCACGGAATAGAAATTCTGTATGAAAGCTTCTAGAAAGCAGTTCCTGAGTGGAATATTTTTTTATGCGGCGAACTTTGTTAACCTACAACAAAGAATAGAGCTGCAAATTTAATTCGACATTTATTTGTATGAATTCTGCAAGTGGGGGTTCCTCTACCATTTTTGTTATTGTTAAAAATTGAATAGAATGTAAAGTTCTCAAAAACTAAATTATAGGCACAATCTATATATATATATATATATATATATATATATATATATATATATATATATATATATATATATATTATAATATAAAATTATTCAAGCACACCAAATGTACATTTAACTTGATTGAAAAGAACAAATAAAAAAATTACATCAACAATTAGAGAACATTAAATGTACATTTAATGTGCTTGAATAATTTTATGTTATATATTCAACTTAATGCACAATATATTGGTAACGCGCTCGACTCAAAGTTTGGAGCTCCAATGTTCAAATCTTGCAGAATGCAACTTTTTTTTACAAAAAAAATTAGGCTGTGATTTCGGCGACCCCAGTGCTGATGAGACATCGGAAATATGCATGAAAATTGGAAAATTCTAGGAAAATGAGTGCGGAACAAAAAGTGTGCAAAAAATGTGTACATAAAGATGCATATAAGAAATTTTCCTTTTCTAATTTCATAAACATTTTCAGCGTCGTAAAATAATCTATTAATTGCGTGTTCTCAATGAGTTTGTTAAGTCAGGCTGTGTTACGAGCTATCGCTGGGCGAAACTTTGCTATTTATCGTTGTTTTCTGGCGTGTCACATTACAGGGGATCGGCTATTGCTAAAGGAGGGATCCCTTTCGCCAATGAAATTGGAGTTGATCTAGTAAAGTGGATCAGTAATTGATGGTCAGAAGAAGAAAACCGCATAGAGCAAAACCCATCGAGGTACTTACATTGACTTAACTGACATCAACAAGGAGGGCGGCAACCAAGATCATACCAAGTTGGTGTTGTTCTATGGTCCTTGTGGCTTACAAACCAAATGCTGCTAAGCCGACGGCTGAACACTTCAACACAGAAGTCTCCCAGCCAAGGAAATTGTCTTTTTATCAACACATTATAATAATTGCACTCAAAATTCACATAACTGTTAAAACTTAAGACACCATCACCAACGCAAACAAGATAAACGTTACTGCTTGAATTTACGAAATTTCACCCAACCCGAAATCGACCGTAAACTAAACCGATCCTCGAACCCATATAACCTGCCTTCGTTAATATTTTCGAATTTCATGCTGGTGCGAAAATTTAAATCTCCTGCCTTTTCTGCAATTTTGCAACGGAATTAATGGACACCACAGCGGAGTCAGTGTTTAATGCTACCGCATGCACCACAAACGAGAACACCTTTGCAAACCACGACATTGAAAATAGCGTGCGTATCTTCCAACTAAATATACAAGGAATATCGAAGCAGAAATGCGAGTTTTTAGGTGCTTCACTGCACGAAGAAAACATCGATGTAGCTGTTATACAAGAAACACATTTGAAAGAGGAAAGCAGCAGATCAGAAGTAAAAGGTTTTACAATGGTGGCGGCGATTCATCACGAAAAATTTGGACTGGCTACTTACGTAAAGGACGACTTGCTACCGCTCATAGAAGTGCTTCCAGAAGTCAATTCTTATTGTAAAGGCATCAAGTTGAACGGTCTGTCAATTTTTAACGTGTACAAACCCCCATCAGCCAACTTTGAGGACAACGTTTTCCCCACATTTATCGCCCCGTCGATGGTAGTTGGCGACTTCAACAGCCACCACCCAGTATGGGGTTACAATGACGAAGACCGAGATGGAAAGAAAGTTTTCGGCTGGATGACTAGAGAAGACCTCTCGTTGCTATATAATGCTGACGATCCCGGAACTTTTAAATCAGCTAGATGGCATAGGTCGTATACGCCCGACTTGTGCTTCGTGTCTAAGGACAACGAAGGGGAGTTGCTACCAGCGACGCGCAAAATTCTAAAAGGTTTTCCAAATAGCCAACATCGTCCGGTGATAATTAATGTTGGCCTTCAGCTACCGCTAGTGCGTGGGATATTTGGGATATTTTTGTTTTGAAGTAAAACAGTAGTAAAACAGATCATTATTTACTGGCTTCGCTACTTTTTGGGGTTCTACTGTTTGAGATCCTTTCACTACCGGAAAGTTTTTACTGTGCCAGTGCACTATGGTACCGAGTTTTGAAATTTTCTCATTTTTGTATGGATTTTTGAGAAAATTTCGAAATTTGGTAACGTAGAGCAGTGGTAAGCTGTGCGACAAACCCAGTGCCATCTATGAGATGTACTAGGAGCGAAACAAGTAGGAGTAGAATACCGGCACCTCCCAACAATGCCTTTAACCGGTACGTACGATCACATCACTTGAGTTAGCTTTGTTTCGTTTCAACATTTTCAACATTGCTTGGAGCTTTAGCAACGGGCCAAGGCCTGCTTTAAAATAAAAAAAATTGCTTTGAGCAATTTTACTGGGAGAAATAACAACGAGGAGAGTGAATCGATAAATTTAGTGTGGAACCACATTGTCAATTTATATAGTATCGATATCAACGATTTCATTGTATTTCGTCATTTTTACGAAATTAGCAATCGTCAAAAGCGATTGTCGAAAATTAGAAATATTTCTGATTCCGCGGCAATCCTTGCTGATTCGTCTGTCAAATGCTGATTTCAGAAAAGCACACACACCTATCTTCATGATTGCTCGTTTTTAACAAGACTTTGTTGGTTCTTCTGTCACAGAATTGCTGAGTTGGGTAATTGTAATAATTGATAGTATGTTTCCTTCATTAAAGACAATGTCTAACCTTAAGAGGCCATTCAAGTAGTACTTACGCTCAAAAAGTCGGATTTTTTACCCCCACCCCCCTACGTACGCTTTTGCACGCTTTTCGGAACCCTCCCCCTTAAGTACGCACGAAATTTGAATTTTTGTGAATTTTCCACTGAACACAGCCGAATTTGTAGTGATACATTCTTGTCACACTATAGCAGGTAAGTTCGTGAAAGTTTTCGAAGCCCACAACTTTATTACGCATTTCAGTCATTGGCACATTTTTAGATGAATTTGTTTCTCAGTTGCACAAAATGGAATTCCGTTGAAAATTCTATTGAAAATTCTGAGAGTGTAACGCACGATGGAACTACCTCTGCTACTACTACTACCTCTACTAACAAATTACAACTGCCGACACACCCATATAAAAGGACATTTAGATCTGATCATTCATTGACCCTGTGCAATGAAAAAATAGTCCTGTAGAACATTACGTATCTGTGGGTAAAAGTAAAATTCACTTATCTTCGAGGGGGAGGCTTGTATCCCAACAGAAACGTACAATATTGTACATGCTGATGGTTGAGAAATGCGTATTACGAGCTGCTTGCAGCGAGTAATGACGCATTTATCAACACAGAAGCATGTAAAAAATTTTTGATTTTGTATGATAAAGTGTAAATAGCTTTTTATCAGTGGACGTAAAAAATCCGCCTCGTGGACACACATTTTGATAACTTGAAGACTACAGAACGAGTTTACAATAACTTTCTTTGAGTTTGAAAAAAGTTAGACCAGAGTGCGTACTCCTTAGCCATCCCCCCCCCCCCTCCCCTCCCCCATGCACGCTTCCGTAGGGACAACGTGTATAAGACCGGTCGAGTTCCTCAACAGTGGAAAAAATCTAAAGTCATTGCTTTCTTAAAGCCTAACAAGCCGCCACACCTAACTGAAAACTACCGACCGATCTCTCTTTTGAGTTGTAGCTACAAGCTGTTTGAAAGAGTCGTCTTGGCAAAAATTAGAGACGTAATCGACGAAAATGTCCCCAAGGAACAAGCAGGTTTCAAGAAGAACCTCAACTGTTGCGACCAAGTTTTATCTTTAACAAACTATATCGAGCTTGGTTTCCAGAGAGGCTTAAAGACGGGAGTGGTATTCTTGGACTTGTCGGCGGCCTATGACACAGTTTGGAAGAGGGGGCTGCTGTTTAAGTTAAGCAGGATTATTCCATGTCAAACAACTCTACAGTTATTGATGAACTTACTGAGTGATCGTAACTTCCATGTCGATATCAATGGTAAAATCAGTAGGAAAATAGTGCTAAATGACGGCCTACCGCAAGGCTCCGTTCTCTCTTGCTTTTTATTTCGTGTGCACATGGCAGATCTTCCAACGACACATTCTCGGAAGTTCATCTATGCTGACGACAATGCTCTAGCGTACCAAGCTGAAACCTTCGAGGATCTGCAAAATACACTAAACGACGACTTAGTCACCATGTCACGTTTCTTTAAAGAGTGCATTTCGTAGTTAAAAAACGGTTATATGACGGTTAAAGGTTAAACGCAACAAATTTTAACTAATTGGTTAAAATGACGTTATTCTAACGTTGTAATAACGGTTATATAACCGTTGTTGCCCAGTTGTAAAAAGGTTATTAACTAAAAAGTTATTAGACGGTCATTTAACTAAAAAGTATAATATTTCGTTCCTTTTTTTAATTGATCAAAAGTCGGTTATATAACTGTCTTTTAACTTATGAGCTTTTTTCATTCATAGGCAATATTATTAAGCGTCATTTGACCGTTTTTAAACTTTTTTGTTTTTGATCGCATATTCCTTGATTGTTGGACCCGTACGAAGTACAAAAGTCCTATACGTTTACTACAAACAATTTTATTGTAACATGGGGCAGATTGAGGTGGGAGGGGGGATCCATCTATTATCGTCTATAGATGACGAATCAGCAAACAGAGTTGATCTTACGAAGAGACTCGAACGTATTTAAGAAAATGTTGCCCTTATAAATTGCCGATAGGGCAATATTGAAAACCCGTCCGAAGAAACGGTGTAAAAAAACCTTTCCGAAAGCACAAAATTGATCCTCAAATATAGAAAAATGATCTATTTAATTTTCTCTACAACATAGCAAAAAAAACATTTTTTGGGCTAGGGTCGACCTTAGTACCGACCTAGGGCCCTAAGTAGAGACTTCGGACACACAATTCCATAGCCAAAAATGTTTCCCTCATTTCCTCTGCAACATAGCAAAAAAATTTGTTTTTTGGTTAGGGCCGACCTTAGGACCGACATGGCCCACTTAAGCCCCAAGCACAGGCAAAAGTTTCTTTTATCAACTGTCGGTCATGCCTAGATCTTTCAAACAAAAAAAAATTTTGAAAATCGGAAAAAATTTACTCGAGTTATGTACAAAAAACACATAGAGCCCTAGCCGAGACTAGTTTCTAGCGCCCCAGCTAAGTTCAAGGACTCAAAATCAAAAAAGATTCTTCCGTAAATTGTCGGCTTTGCTCAGGTGTTTCAAACAAAAAAATTTATGAAAATCGCAAAAGATTTGCCCGAATTATGGACAAAGAACACATAGAGTCCTAACAGAGACTCGATTTTAGTGCCCTAGCTAAGCCTAAGGACCCAAATTCAAAAAAGTTTCTTCCATAAATTGTTGGCTATGCTCAGGTCTTTCAAACAAAAAAAAAATTTGAAAATCAGAAAAATTTTTACTCGAGTTATACACAAAAGACCAAAAATTACTTAAACGGCCCTAGCTTGGTGGCCCTTGGGCCGACAGTGCCCAGATTCAATCCCATAAAAGATTTTTCGATTACCATTCTGGAAAAAAAAAGTTTTTAAAAATCAGTTGAGTTTTACTCGAGTTATCGTGTTGACAGACGGACGGACGGACATTTTTTTATTGCTGATTCGTCATCTAAGGACCATGATCGGTGCTCCCCCCTGCTCCCGGGTCGAAATTGGACTGGTTACAAACGTCGAGGTAAACGCATAAGACCCCTTTTCGAAGAACGTCGTTCTTCGTACGGGTCTAAAAAATGTCCGTCTGTCCGTTCGTCTTCACTTTTTTTTCCAAACGGCTCAATCGATCAGCGTAAACTTTTTTTCCCTGAAAGGTATATGCCTCCCATGATTTAAGTTCGAAGATGAGCAAAATCGGCCAGGTACTTCCAGAGATATGGTCGAAAAAGTGGAGGTCGGGCATGAAATTTTCGAGGATAGATGAAACTTTTTCGCAAATATCTCAGCAAGTATAGCACAGAAATTCCTCAATGTTAAATGAAAGCATTTGATGTCACAAAACTAGGAAAAAATATTTGTGGGAATCGGATCAGGGGTCCGGGCACTGGGACCTATGGAATGGACGAAATTGAGTTTCTTGGCCATATAAGAAAACAGTTTTTCGTCTATATTTCCTTAACTATGCAATATGAAGATTTTTCGTTAAAGGCAAAGCTGTAGAGAATTAAATAAAAGCGAACACATGTCTCAGGGTTTTGGGGAAATATGACCCAATTCTGGTATATGGCCACTTCCATAATTGGGCAAGATGACCCGAATCTCCAGAATTATGAGAGGTAGAATGTTGCTTCCAAAGGCAAAGTTGCAGAAAATAAAATTTTAGAGAGCCTGTGTTTTCGGGTTTTGTTTAAAAATGCCATAATCCAGGGATATGACCACTTCTGGAATTAGGAGGGATGTTCCATATCTCTAGAAAGCTGCTTCCAAAGGCAAAGTTGTGGAGAATAAAATTTTAGAGAACACGTTTTTCAGGGTTTTAGGGGAAAATGGCTTAGTCCTTGGATATAAGCTTTTTTAGATTTGAATGGTCTGAGACGTACTTTGGTAGGGCCTTTGACATTACCTTGGGTAATTTCTATGGATTTTTGAAATTCTTTCAGTTATAGAAGAACAGAAAACGTTAGATTGTTTGCTTTTTTGTATATTTAGATACGTTCGAGTCTCTTTGCCACATCTATTCTGTTTGCCACATCTATTCTGATACGTACGGGTCTTTGGTTATGTTTTTTAATAATTTGAATACTTTACCTGACCTTAATTTGAATCTCGACTCGGCTATCACGGTCACGTAAGGTTTTTCTAAGGTGACCTGACCCGAGCATGAATTTCATAGCTCCGTATGGTCGCAATCTTAGAATTAATGGAAGGATTTCGTTGCTTGCTCAGAGCGATTAAGTTTTTCTTCGAATTTCAGATTTTTAGGTTTCAGGTCAGGCCAAAACTTTGCAAAACTAGTTTAGTTTTTATCATTTCAACTTTTCACAGTTTAGTTTTTATCATTTCAATTTTTCACAGTTTTGTTTTAATTACGGACTCCATTTTATTTGTTTATCAAAAAATTGGTTGTTACGAACACTCTTTTGCACTTTTCTAAAGAAAGGTTACGGACACTCATTTCCATCCAATTTTTTACATTTGACCCTTGACTTTCAGTTAAAGAAATAAGGCTAGACGAAACTGCTCGACGGAACTGCGAAAATATTAAACAATGAAAAGGCTTAAGAATAAAGCAGGTATCGATCTAGTTCCTGCACGCAAGATACAGTAGAACACGTTCTTCGAAATCTTCAAGCAGATATTACGCTTGAACGTATCATATTCTTCAAATAAAAATTTGCGTGCTCTCTTGTTGAAGGTTTACTGAATACTAAAATCTAAATTGGAAAATTTTTTAAAGAATGTAAAAATAAAAAACGATTCAGTTAAATGACCGTCGCATAACTTTTTAGTTGAATTCAATTTCCAAAAACTTGTTAGTGGTAGGACGGTTATTTAACTAAAAAGTTGAAAGTAAGAAACGAGCTAGCAACTTTTTAGTTAAATAACTGTCATGTCACTAATAAGTATTTCTTTGACTTATTGGTTATAAGACGGTTATATAACTTATTCGTCCAAAAATTACTTCTTGGTTATAGGACCGTTTTATAACTGAGTGTAATTTTGCAATAATCAAGTAAGCCTATTTTCTGTAACGTTCTTTCGCTCTAAATGTCAAATTTAAAGATGAGATAGATGTCTGTGACTTACAACCTTATAGCATAATATTGCTCAACTAATAAGTCAAAATTTATTCTTTAACTTATTTGTTATAAAACCGTCTTAAAACTAAAAAGTAAATTGACACAACAATAAATCGAACTAATTTGTTAAATGACGGTTATTTAACAGAAAAGTTATATAACTAATTAGGCATTTTTCTAACCTAAGTTATAAAATGTTACTTGGGTGGCGTCTAAAACCAAACGTAGGAAAAACTTTACATTGTGTGTTTCACCTGAATAACCAGCAAGCGAACAGGAAGCTAGACCTGAGAATGAACGGCGACGTAGTAGAACATACCCCGAATCCTACTTACTTAGGGGTCACACTTGACCGCAGTCTCACGTACCGCATGAATGCGGAAAGGATAAAAACAAAAATGAAGACGCGAGTGAGCCTACTCCAAAAACTTACCGGATCTACATGGGGGTGCACAGCGAAAACGTTACGTATCATCACCCAAGCAATGGTGCTACCAGTAGCCGAGTATTGTGCCCCAGTATGGATGAAAAGCTGCCACGTACATAAAGTCGATACTCAGATAAACCAAGCGATGCGAATCGTTTCCGGCTCAGTGGAGCCCACAGAAGTGGAATGGCTCTACATCTTGAGCAACATAGTACCGCCACATATTCGCAGAGAGGAGGCAGCTCTAAGAGAATGCGTCAAAATCGAAACAGACATCGACCTTCCCTTGCATAGCGACATGGAACAAGCTCCCCTCACCCTCCGTCTAAAATCAAGAAAACCCTTTTGGAGCCTCTACAAAAATAGGAATGATTATGACGATCTGAAGACCAGATGGAAAGAGTGGTGGCAAAACACAACCGTAGTAAACAAGCAACTAATTGAAGACCCAACAGAACCGGTTAACGGCCTCGACTTATCCAGACGACTCTGGCTAAGAATTAACAGGTTTAGAACGGGACAGGGGTGCTGCGCTTTTCTCATGCACAGGTGGAATTACGCAGAGTCACCAATTTGCGAGTGTGGTGAAAACCAAACAATGGATCATATCTTGAGTCACTGCCCTATTCGTCGTTTCTCTGGAAGTTTAGAGGACTTGCACAAAACATCAGACGAAGCAATCGCGTGGATAAACAGCCTAGATGTTAATGTGTAACAATCAAAGTTTTTCTTTTTTTTCGTTTCTCATTGTATTCGGCAACGTTGGAGATGATTGCAGTGTTTAAAAAATATTTTGTAAGATAAATTTGTAAATTTCTTAAAGTCATTTGAATAAATAAATAAATTGCATGTTCGCTACATTTTCGTTTATTTTTGGATTAGCTAGGTTGAAATGGAATATTGGTTGAAAGTTATGAACTGGTCTTTCAAAATTCTTGCAATCTGCATAAATTCGCTAAATTAACTGAAAAATGTTTCGTTTTTCTTTTGCAAACTTTAACTAACTGAAATGGTCTTTAAGCTTAAAGCTTTAGAAAGTTAAAATTTTAAGAAATTTTCTTCACAATTTTTCAACGCATAAAAAATATAACTCACACTTTTCACCTCTCAGAGTCTATTTTAATCGAATTATTTAAAGAAATTTAACTAAAATAGCCCCTGTCTGCCCCAGGAAAATGATTTTGTGCAAAAGAGTAAATAAATTCCTCGATGACGTTGACCGCGCTTAGTGTTGCTGTTAAAATTACTTTTGCTGAATTGTCCAAAGTTTTGCTAATTTAATTTCACGAACATTTTTATAACTAAAAATATACATTTTTGAATAAAGGGAGTAAAACTTTTTTTCAAGCACATAAAATGTAGGAGAAATCTGGTACAATAATTTCGAGCTTTAATGGCAGAAAAAATGTGCATTTTATTCACATCAAAAATAGTGCTACATCACAAGCACATTTTCTGTACATTAAGAATGATGGTATGGTATGGACGGTATGGAATGATGCAAAGTGGTGAAAATTTCGCCCACAAAACAACATCAATTCCAGAGCACGAAAAAACTGACCAGTCCACTCATGCCTTACAGAAACAACTTATGAAAGTAATTGATTGTGATACAGAAGCGAACGTTAACGAGAAGTGCATCATACAGGACGATTTATCACAATACCCAGTTGTAAAAGAACTTCTACAAGTAGGCAATTGTATAAAAAAAAGACAAGCTGCCCCTCTACCTCCGAAACGAGCGACAAATATTCGTTTTATCTAACTAAGTTTTCCCCTTATACAACGACTGACCAGATTGTGGATTATATGCGTGACAACGGTATAGCTGAACTAAAAACAACTAAAGTCACATGTCTCATCCCACGGAACAAAGATAGATCATCCATTAATTTCTTATCATTTAAAATCGATACAGATGCCGAAGTTGCTAGTCAAATTACCAAATCGGGATTTTGGCCAAAGAGATGTTACATTAAAAAATTTGTGCAGTGGTAGATCTGGCAACCAGCGCCACAGCTAATAACGACAATTATTTTCGAAATCATCAAAAAATAAGCGACGGAAAATAGCCCCTGCAGTCAACGCTGTAGTCACTACAACCATTAACAACAGCTTCATATCCTTATTCTATGAGAACATTGATGGAATCTCAACCCACAAGTGTAAAGACCTATTAGAATCTACATCTACAGCAGATTACGACGTTATAATATGGACAGAAACTTGGCAAGATGACAGTTTTTTCAGTTGCGAGTTCATGGACTCCCGATATGATGTGTTTATGAAACAAGAGAAGGTGGTGTACTAATTGCAATTAAGAAAAATAGTAACCTCACATACGAACAATGCAAATTTGACGAGATGAAAGCTCTTGAAGTTATATGCCTTAAAATTACACGTAACAACACCCACATGTACATATACGTAGCCTACATCCATTATAGAAAAATTAATGACCAGATTGCAAATTTCTACAATGAGCACCTCAACGCCATTGAAGCTTTGACAAGGTCCGTAAACACCACAGACACAGTTGTGATATGCGGCGACTTTAACTTCGGCAATAGAATTAGTTGGGTCGAAAATGACTTCGGTTTTGATTACATTCCTATATTAGGTGACTCAGCTGAGAGGAAAACGGAAATTGCCAAGAACTTCACCGACTCAATGATGAATAGTGATTACTTTCAAATGTCATCGTACCAGAACAACAGTGGGAATGTACTTGATCTCATATACACCAATAGCCCTGAACTAACAATAGTGAATAAGGCTGACTTCTTCCTACTTCCTTCACACAAAAGCGATGCCTGTCATGTCCCGCTCATGTGTACGATAGATTTTACTCCCACAATTTCAACGACACATGACAAACTTTGTGATACACATGAAGTTTATTCATTCAGAAAGGCTAATTATGACGCTATACGAGCTCATCTATCATCGATCGATTTTCACAGGATTTTATGTAACAACATAGATGACATGGACCAAATGGTGGATGAATTCTATTGCATTCTGGAAATAACATTCAAAAACTTTATTCCAAGATCAAAGATAAGATCTTCAAACAGGCCTAGTTGGTACGACAAACACCTCTCGACATTGAAAAATAAAAGGAATAAAGAGTATAAGAAATTATGCAGCGCAAGACTAGCAAACGAATCAGCAGACGATAAAAAATTTTTGGAATGCAAATCAAACTTCGAAATGTATAGATCAACACTACATGAAAACTACATCGAGCAACAGGCGAGGAATCTAAACGGAAATCCCAAAGAATTTTGGAGACACCTTAACGGCAGAAGAAAATCTAATGGTCTACCTGAAGTTATGCGAGACGAGTTCGATTGTGTAGACTTCACAGTTACAGACCATCACCTTAGATCTGTTTTAAGCAAAATGGATCTAAACAAAGGAAGCGGTTTCGACGGTGTCGCTTCAATCTTCTTGCGTGAATGCACCGATCAACTGATTAGCCCATTAAAGTTAATTTTCACTACATCGATTTCAAAAATGTATTATCCGAAAGCATTCAAAATTGGTCAACTTACACCAATTTATAAATCGGGCACAAGGAAAGATATGAGCGAGGATATGAGTAATTATCGAGGAGTGAACACAGTTCCTAACATAGCGAAAGTGTTTGACATCATCATACGAGACCAACTTAAACTCATAGTTAAACCACGAATCAGGACTACTCAACACGGATTTATCTCCAGTAGGAATATCGAGTCAAATCTTTTGGAACAAACCACATACATACACGAAGCTTTTGACAGAAATTGCCAGTTAGACATGTTTTATTCCGATGTCTCCAAGGCTTTCGATCGTGTCGACATTTCCAAGCAAATAAGAAAGCTAGCCCAACATCCCTTGTCCAATCAAACACTTTTTTGGTTTACTTCATATTTAAATGATCGATGGCAATACGTTAAGATAGGAAATGCAAAATCGAGGAAACTACGAGTATCTTCCGGTGTAGGACAAGGGGGAACGTCGCAAGGGGGGGAAGTCAAAACTTAGCTGTATATATGGTTCCGAAGTCTACGAAAAAAAATTTTCTGAATTTTTTGCTCGTGGGGACTTGCGTCACGGGCGCATTGCTACCGCGCGCCCATGATAAGTTGATAAATGATTTGTTTGCAATACGTTAAGGTCCTCAATCAAAGTTAAAAATGAGGAAGGATGGCGTAATTTCAATAATTTTTTTGTAGAACAACGCCTTGCAAAACATTTTATCAAAAGTCCGAAAAATGTTCAGTTCACTCAAAAAATTTTTTAAATAGAAGTTTTATTCGATTTGTGGAATAGTTTAACTTAAATGTGCCTACTCACCCCTCGTTGATTGATTTCATCTTCAGCTATGTCGTCCGTTGTATCTTTGTCATTAAAAGTCGATTCTTGTTTTTTCCGATTCCCGGACACAACACAGTCAGCGACACTTTTGGATTTGACGTTACAAGTCGAATTTCCTCCTTTATTACTGGACACATCAGCGTCAATGACACTTTTGGATTTGACGTTACAAGTCGAATTTTCTTCTTTATTACTGGACATATCAGCGTCAATGCCACTTTTGGATTTGACGTTACAAGTCGAATTTTCTTCTTTATTACTGGACATATCAGCGTCAATGACACTTTTGGATTTGACGTTACAAGTCAACTTTCCTTCTTTCCTATAATCGATTGCATCATCGTTCTCTTTTAGTTCTGGACACTAAAAAAATAAAACCCATGGAAATACTCATACAAAATATTTGGAAGAAGGAGCCATATTTCGGCGAACTTTTGAGTTTTTTCACCCCCTTCTATCCCAATTATTTAAAAAAACATATGCTACGAAAGCCTACGTACATCGCAAGGGATGCAAACGCTAAATTAGTGATTACATCTTACTTGATTGCATTGGAGATTGCACAAAGGCAATATCGAAAAACCCGTACGAAGCAACGGTGCCAAAAAAACCTTTCGGACCTTCACTAGATCCCTCAAAGTAGGGCTGGCCCTAAGTAGAAGCAGCCGACCCATATTTCCATGGGCAAAAATGTTTCGCTCAATTTTCTCTACAAAATAACAAAAGAAAATTTTTTGTGTTGACCACCCCCTCCCTCGACCTTAGGACCCAGCTTGGGAATTGGGAGGGACGTAAGGAGGGCACGGTCCAAATTTCTTTCTAGAATACTGTTGAGGCTCTTATTACCCACCAAACACAAAAAAATTGAATAAGATTTACTCGAATTATGTACAAAAACACATAGGACCCTAGCTAAGTCCAAGGACCAGACTTTAAAAAATTTTCTTTCAATTGTTCACCTTTCATAGATCTTTCGATTAAAAAAAAATTATGAAAATCGGATGAAATTTAAAGGCCCAAAACCACTTAGGCGGCCCTAGCGCGGCGCCCCTTGGCCCAAAAATGCTCAAGTTCGAACTAGAGCTCACTTTTTCAATTATCTTTCAGGGAAAAATTTCTTTTTTTAATCGATCAAGATTTACTCCAGTTATCGTGTTTACAGACGGACGGACGGACGGATTTTTTGAACGCAAGGTAACGTGTCTTCAAGGAATGTATGCGTATTTTGAGCGTAAGCGTCACCTCCACTGATATCATTAATTTTTAAAGTGAAAAGTGGACATTGGGGGCTGCGTCACAATTTACCTTTAAGAGGTTCTTTGTTGTTATTAAATTCCCGAATTTTCCCGATTTTACCGGAAATTTCCGATTCGTATTTTTTCGAAAAATAACATCCCTAGCCACAAACAAAGATCGAGAGAAAGAAAGAAACATCGAAAGAAAGAAAGAAACATTGAAAGAAAGGTTTACCAAATTTACTATTTCCGATTCACAAAAATCCA
>CM055403.1:107903106-107930360 GCA_029228625.1 Pseudolycoriella hygida
ATTGACAGTCGAATCGTCATTGATGTAATAAATGAAGTTGTCATCAGCAAATAAATTTGGATCACAACTTAATCCTATAGAACCTATATCATTAATGTATATCAAACGTTCGTACGTGTGTCACTAGTCGTACGACACTTTCCATGCCAGAAATGAAATTAATTAAGTTTCCAGGTTTGATACCTTTGTATCCAGACGATGCAATGCGAATTTCTACTGTTTTCTCGTTTGATTTAATTTTTTGCAGCAAAAAATGTGTTATGTACATCCGTTTTAAATTCTATAAATGTGAAAAAGGAGGAAACACTTAGCTGGTTGGTATAATCGGTAAAATGACGTGCGCAACTCAAATTTCACACAAGATAAAACCTTACCTCAATCGAGTCGGTGTCATCTTCTTTGTCATAAGACGATCCAATTTGATCTCTCGATTCATTTTTATCTTCGAATTGCATCTTGCTGCCGTCACTTGCCAATTCTGGTATTATCTATAATTCGGATAGACATTAATTAAGGGTTAGCTTTAGTTAAAAATCACAACAAAACCCTTTTAAATGGGAAAGGTGACCCAAGTCCTTGTTCCTTCTTCCAAAACAACTGATATCAACTTGGGGTGACGCTTAACGCTTCGATACGCAAAAAATTCTTTTGAAATATTTTCATATTTGATTAAGGAAAGCGTCACAAATGCCGAAAAATATAAAAGAACCTGATGGGAGTTGAAATCCACAAGAATCCTATAAACCTAGGAAGCTCCATTGCATGACCTCACTCATGTCGAGAATAACCGAGAAATATATAAAAACCTGATGGAAGTTGAAAAGTGCTAGAAAAATCCACAAGAATCCCATAAACCTAGGAAGCCCCGTTGATGACCTCACTCATGTTGATAGCAACCGAAAAATATCAAAAATCTGATGGGCGTTGAATACCTCGCTCACCCATACTCTGAATACACTCACACACAAACACATAAAAAACATGGCTTTATATGGGAGCTTCCAGGAGCCCTAGCTCCCAAACGAGGCCGGTGACCCCATTTTTCAAAATCTTAAAAGGCGTAGAATGCCCATCCGAAGGTCCCTGCTAAATTTAAATAAGATCTGACCGCCAGTTTTCGAGAAGACACAAAAAAAGTCGTTTTTCATACAAATGTCTCTGGAACTACTAACTAACTAACGTAGAATGTTTTCATTAACTTTTACAACTTGTAAAACAACAAATTGCACTGAAAATGACCGTTTTCTTAAGCTCATAACTCCGGATCCACTTGACCGATTTTAATGACCAAAAGGTCAGGTCGATTTCAAAAACATTTTCAAATTAAAAATGTGCTCACAACATAAACCCTTTTAAAATGGAAGTTATGAAAAAAGTTGACGGTACCATACGATTTGATACTAAAAAAACTTATGAAATAATTTAGCATTCGATTAAAAAAATGCGTCACAAATGCCACCCATCAATGTAATAGTTTTTCTACACTTCCAACTTTCATACGCACTTCGACTTCCTGCACAAAAATACTCCATACATCCCATAAAGTCAAATTTTCGGAGTGTGAAAGCTGAAGCAACAGAAAAACTATAACATTGAGGTCAAAACATAGAGGTCAAAAGTGCCGTTTAAGGTCAATGTTTTATAGATATTAGCTTACCATGTGTGCTGCAAAATGTTCCACCTTCTCCGAAAACGATTATGCATCCGAATTTTTTTGGAATAAACGATGGTCGATTTCGTATTCTAGCTGTAAAATATATGGAAAAAAATTTGAACAAAATTCAACTACACACTAACCATATGTTCTCATAGCTGCCTTACCATTTTTCCGTAGAACCAATGCTTATGCGTAATCTTCGTACAAGGATGAGCACTCGAATAACTAACAAACAAAGAGTTTGCATACTCTAAAAAAAATCACTTATTGACTATTAATTGTTCTTACCGATTACCGTTTGTAGCACATTGTAAACCATAATAAGGTTAAATAATATTCAATAATTTTTTGGTGTGAGCATAGGGACGTACTTAAATTGCACTGTTCATTATTTGCAGTAAAAACATAAAAGGTCCGTACGAAAAGTGCATATGCGACAGATTTTTGTTCTGTTTGTTTTCGGAACGAAAAGTCAACAATTTTTTTTTCAATTTGAAACCTTTGCAACCTCAACCCAAAAGTCGGCGTTTCGTGAACCTCCGAACTTTGAGCCTCCGTAAAGAACAAAAAATTCGGCGTTTCGTGAACCTCCGAACTTTGAACCTCCATAAAGAACAAAAAATTCAGCTTTTCGTAAACCTCCCAAATTTCAACCTTTACAACCTCAACCTAAAATTCGGCGTTTCGTAAACCTCCGAACTTTGAACCTCCGAAAATTCTCTGGAAAAATACATGACATAACAACTAGACTATACAAAAAAGTTCGGCGTTTTTTTTCGGCGTTTCTTCACAGAGGTCGACTTTTTCGGTTCTTTTTCGAAGTTGGAAGTCTTTCGTTTATGGTTTGAAGTATTTAGCTGAAGTTGACCCCTTTAATGCACAAAGTGTGGGAAAGGTACTAATGATGATGATGATTAATTGATATAACAACTAGCGTACAATTTATTGAAAACAAATAAAAAAGTAAAAATTAAAGTAGTCGCGATTGCTTTTAGCCTCGGGCGCCTTTTTTCAATGCTGATAGTAAAATGTCTTTCGGTTATTTTGTTTAAACGCTGACCTTGAAATTTCCGTCCTCTAAACATTACAGAACTGAAAGCAATGTCACTCAAGGTTCAAAAAAAGACTATTATGCAGTATCGAAGCAGTTATGGCAAAATTTAGAAAAGCCACAAAGCTTTACTTAAAATTCCATCGATTCCTGCATTCGAAACAAATGAAACGCCGGTAGTTGCTGTAAAAAACAAACGCACTAGACATCGTAAGCAGTTGAAATCGTTTTGGCCTCGAGAAATTATAAAGACCAACCGAGAACATGGAAAGACGTACCAGGGATACCAAAGAAATGAAAAAGGAGTCGTGTATGGTATTAATCGTTCCGAACGACAACTCGGTCCCAGATGTTCTTCAAGTCATTGCTTAATGCTGAAAAACAGAAAATGCCATTTGGTCAACGAGGAGAAGCGAACTGCATTGTTTAAAAGATTCTGGGATGATTTAAGCTGGGATCCAAAAAAAATCTACGTTGCGTCTTTGGTGGATATCGACGACACAGCATCGACACAGCGACGACAAACATCGAAGGCGAATCGGGCGATCAAATTTTATGAAATATTTCTTGAAAATTGATCACAAGCGGATGCAAGTGTGCGAGTCATTTTTCATGTCAACATTCGGTTTAAATGAGTGGATGGTTAGAAATTGGGTAATCAACAGCTCTGATGGCATGATACCTTCTAAAGCTATATTGAATGATCGCCGGAAAGCTGATAGACCTCCCTCGGAAAAATCGTTGGCAGATAAAGTTAAGGCCAAAAATGCCGTCTCACTATTGCCGACAACACACTAATAAACAATACCTCGAACCAAATTTTCAATCGCTGGCGCAACTTCATCGTTATTATCGGATGCTGTGTGAGGAGTCTATCAACGCCGGCAAGGAGTCCAACAATGTAAGCAATGAATCGAGCGGCCTTGATTTAAGCTACGGATATTTCTGCGAACTTTTCAAAGACTTGAAATTAGGTCTTCATCAACCGAAGAAAGATAAATGTGACACATGAGTAGCTTACGAAAAAGAAACATCAGCGCTGAAGAGTACAGCGAACACATACTTTAACAAAATCGAGCTCGTCACGAAAAAGACAATGACAAACAAAAAGCGATTGCTGGAAAAGCTTACGTTCTCGCCTGGGACGTAGAGGCTGTAAAATTGGCTCCAAATAACAAAGCCGGTGTTCTTTATTACAAACTAAAGTTGAAAGTTCACAACTTCAGCATCTACGACTTGTCTTCTACAGAATGTATGAACAATTGGTGGCACGAGGGAGAGGGTGGTTTGGAATCTTCGATGTTCGTTACTTGTATCATCGACTTTCTCCTTGAAAATTGCAATGACGATTTGCCGACGGTTGTGGATACCAAAATCGGAATCAGATTTTATCAAATGCGCTGTTGGATTATGCCGTTTTATACAAAAAGACAGTCCAACAAAAATTTCTGATCAAAGGCCACACGCAAATGGAGGTGGATAATGTCCACGCTCTAATCGAAAAAAAAATTGAAAGGCCGTGACATTGACTTGCCATCTGACTACATAACGGTCACAAAAGAAGCTCGCCTAACAAAACCATTGCAAGCGCGACTGTTAACGGATGAAAATTTCCGGAATTATAATGACGAACGATTATTCCGATACAACAGCATCCGCCCAGGCAAAGGCGTAGGAGATGACACGGTACAAGATCTTCGAATGCTGAATTATGATCCGAATGGGTTCATAAGCTTCAAGACCAATTTTGATGAAGAATTGCAACATCTTCCACGAAAACCGAAGAAACCGGTTATGCAGTACAGGAAGTTAAAGTGTTTGTACACAGAAGAATTAAAGATATCTGCCAAACGCTACCAAGACCTTCAAGATCTTAAAATGGTGTTACCTTCGTCGGCACATGCTTTTTACGACAACCTAAAGCATGAATGAATGTTAAACTCAATTTTTTAAAAAACAATTTTTTAACTGTTGCTTCATTTTAAATATTTATTTCCTCCTCCTGATTTAATATTATAAAATTTCTTCTTGAATCATAAATTTTATTTCGTTTTATGAATTTTGTTTCATTTTACTTCACCTTTATCAAACGAAGTGACATCGGAGAATGATATTAGTTCTCAAAGTTTTCTCCTTTTATATAAAAAAGTCAAACATTTTCTGAAACACTTCATAAGAAGAGAACTTCCCTGTTTAAACTGGTCACTCAGGAGTAATGAAGTTTCAGAAAGTAACCTTGAAAGACCTCGAACATCACTCACGTCCAGCAGAGGATGATAAAAAAATGAAGAAAGTTCTTGAATTCCTTTAGTTCTGGGCATGGGAGTGCTATGGAGCACTCAGGAATAGTGGAATTTTAGGAAGTAACCTTGGAGGACTTCAAACATAACTCATGTCCAGTAGACAATGAAAAAAAAGTGAAGGAAGTTCTTGAATTTCTTTAGTTCTGGGGCTGGGAGTGCTATGGAGCGCTCAGGAATAATGGAATTTAAGGAAGTAACCTTGAAAGACCTCGAACATCACTCATGGCCAGTAGAGAATGATAAAAAAATGAACAAAGTTCTTGAATTCCTTTAGTTCTGGGGCTGGGAGTGCTATGGAGCACTCAGGAATAATGGAGTTTCAGGAAGTAACCTTGAAGGACTTCAAACATCACTCATGTCCAGTAGACAATGTGTGGCGTCGTGCCATCTTAGGGAATATCGCCAAGTCATTACGATTGGACGCATTCAACGTAAATCATCGAACGCATTCATTTTTATCAACTGACAAGATTGTCAATTCTTGTTTTGTTATCAATATTTGTATTGTTACCAATTTGTATTTAATCGAAGAAAATTACGAATAAAATTTATTACAACTTGTGGCTTCAACAAACTATCTTGTTTAGTTCCCACAATTTGGTGACCCCCGACAACGAACACTGTTCGAGTCTGATCAAATCAAAGGCAAATAGCCGACCTTAATTAAATTCTGCCGACCGCAGGTCAAAGCACAAATTTAATATTTATTCGTGTAACAAACACCAGAAATCTCAGTCATGACGAATGATTCAGAGAGTCAACAAGATGAACAACAAGCTGATGACAATGCGCATCAGAATGATTCTTCATTACAGCAAAATGCTCCACCTCGGGTGCAGCAAAATCAAGCAGTCAACAGAATCCAAGTAAGAGTTCCATCATTCTGGAAACAGAACCCTCAACTTTGGTTTCGCCAACTTGAGGCTCAGTTTGCCACTTCTCAGTTTGCCAGCGATCTCATTAAATTTAACACTATAGTAGGTGTTATGGAAAGTGACATCCTCTCAACGGTAAGTGATCTTGTACTTAATCCTCCTGCAAATAACATGTATGAGGGAATTAAGCAACGTCTTATTAAGCAATACGCTGAAACGGAAAATAAAAAAATTAAAAACCTCCTACACGAATTAGCGCTTGGAGATTCAAAACCACCAGACTTGCTTCGACGAATGAAAGAGTATTCGTGCGGAAAAGTCGGTGACGATCTCTTAAGAACTCTGTGGATTCAAAGACTCCCATCAAACTTCCAGCAGGTTCTGGCGATCGGCACAGTTGACCTAGCAGAATTAGCTCGAATGGCAGACGCCATGATGGACATTGTGGAACTTCCTACAGTCCAGGCTGTTAAGACAGAGCAGCTCATTCAACTCGACGACTTAGTTAAAATCGTTTGCCAGCTCGAAGGCAAAACCGACCGTCTTAAAAAAGACCTCCGTGAGCCTAGTCAAAGAAGCAAACGAATGTCACGAAGTCGTTCACCAACGCCAGCTAGGGCGTCATCTGTAACAGACACCAAATTATGTTACTACCACCGTAAATTCGGTAGAGAAGCGACAAAGTGTAAAAAACCGTGCCGATCAGCAGTCGAAAAAACAAACGGCCGATCTTGTCTAGCGACACTCGACCACGGCTCTACTATTAGTCGCCTCTATGTTACAGACAAATCTTCGGGAAGGGCCTTCCTTATTGATACAGGCGCGGACATTTCCGTTATTCCTCCCAATTGTCGTGAAAAAGGTAATACTTCGAGTCCACTCAAACTCTTTGCAGCCAACGGCACGCATATAAGGACTTACGGAAGTAAAACGGTCACGCTGAACATCGGGCTAAGGCGTCCCATACGTTGGGTTTTCGTGATTGCAGACGTGCAATCGCCCATAATAGGTTCAGACCTTCTCAAAAATTACGACCTTTTAATCGACGTAAAAAACAATAAGCTGAGAGACAATCTCACCGATCGCACTATCGTTGGAAAAGTGATGCAAATTAAAGATGCAATTCAAGTAAAATCACTATCAGAGGAACAGTCGGCATTCCAGCAAATTATGCAGGAGTTTCCCGACGTCCTAGATCTTTCTTCCATAAAAAAAGCGACTAAAAAGCACAACGTGACACACAGAATTGTCACTGCCAGCCAATTTTTTCAAAGCCAAGACGACTTAGACCAGACAAACTGAAAATACGACGAAATGCTTAAGTTAGACATTTGCCGTCCATCTGATAGCCCCTGGTCTTCGCCCTTGCACATCGCCCCAAAACCATCAGGGGGCTGGAGACCATGTGGAGACTACAGACGATTAAATGCCGCGACCCTTCCAGATCGTTACCCTATATCGCACATCCAGGATTTTAATCACTTCCTGCACAACAAAAAGATATTTAGCGTAATTGATCTGGTAAGGGCTTATAACCAAATCCCGATGGCAAAGGAAGATATTCAAAAAACTGCCGTAACCGTTTGTCCTTTTTGAATTTCCTTCTATGACATTTGGTCTTTGCAATGCAGCGCAAACCTTTCAGCGCTTCTTAAATTCCATCATGAGCAAAAGTTCCTTAGGAAAGTCAGAGGTTAAGTTTTTGGGCTATCAAATAGGCCAACACGGCACAAAACCTCTAGAGTCCAAAGTGAAGAATATTTTAGAACTTAAACCCCCACAGAACGTGTCTCAACTCAAACGTTTTTTGGGGATGTTAAATTACTATCGCCGCTTCATGCCGCACGCAGCGGAAACACAAATCCCTTTACTAGATTGTACTAAAGGAAGTAAAAAGAAAGATAAAACACCAATGAACTGGTCTTCTTCACTAATGGCAGCATTCGAAAAGTGTAAGAATTTGTTAGCAAACGCAACCCTTCTGGCACACCCGTTAGAAGAGGCAGAAATTTGCTTAATGGTCCACGCTTCCGACTCAGCGATCGGAGGCGTAGTCAACCAACGGGAGGAGAACCAATGGCGTCCATTAGCATTTTTTTCAAAAAGATTGAGTCAGGGAACTGCTAGCAATGTATGCCTCAATTAAGCACTTCAGAAGCATTTTAGAAGCTAGAAAATTTACAATTTTCACTGATCACAAACCGCTCGTTTTCGTGTTCAACCAAAAAAACGGAAAGGCTTCGCCACGCTAATTGCGACACTTAGATTTCATCAGTCAAATTTCCACAGATATCCAACATATCGCTGGAGAAGACAACATCGTAGCCGATACGTTGTCACGAATCAAAACAATCTCAACCATTTCGCTTGCTAGCTCAATAAACTATGAAAACATAGTTCAGCTACAAGAAACGGATGAAGAGTTAAAAGAATACAGGCAGAAAAAAAGTGGACTTAAGCTTCTAAAAATAGAATATCACAACGTTCTCATATATTGTGATGTTTCTACAGAAGTTCCACGGCCGTTTATCCCAGCCCCTCTGAGGAGGCACATATTTTCACACGTACACAACCTCGCACATGTAGGAGTTAAAGCAACCACTAAACTTATAAAAAATAGTTTTGTGTGGCCCACTCTGGCCCGAGACGTACAAATATTTTGCAAAAGCTGTATACCTTGTCAGAAGAACAAAACTCACAAGCACAATAAAACTCAGTTGGAACAAATTAAGACACCTAACGACCGATTTTCTCATGTACACATCGATCTGGTCGGACCCCTGCCACCTTCGGAAGGATACAGGTATTGTCTTACTTGCATAGATCGCTTCACTCGTTGGCCTGAGGCCATTCCGATCAGCGATATTAAAGCCGAAACGGTAGCCAAAGCATTCTTCCTGAATTGGATTTCGAGATTCGGAATTTGCTTATTATTAACTACCGATCAAGGTGCTCAGTTCGAATCCGAGCTCTTTACCGAACTCAATAAGATGCTAGGCACTCGTAAGTTACGAACAACACCCTACCATCCGCAAGCAAATGGGATGATTGAACGTTGGCATCGCACACTGAAAGGTGCCATTAAATGTCACTCCAATGCTCGTTGGACAGAAACCTTGCCGACGATCTTACTGGGCTTACGTTCAACGATGCTCGAAAGCATTAAGGCATCCCCTGCTGAATTACGCCTACCGTTCCATTTCTTCGAGACTCCTCAACAACGGAACGTAAAATTAGATCCAGATACGTTCGTTGAAAGACTCAAAGAAAGTATGAACAAGCTACAACCAGTTCCTTCTTCTAACCACTCTAAACAGAAAATATTTACCCACAAAGACATGAGCACACACATGTATTTGTCAGACACGACGGCGTCAAGAAATCTCTTCAGCCGAGTTTCGAAGGGCCATTCGAAGTAATTTCAAGACAAGAAAAATACTTCTCCGTGAACATTAAAGGAAAGATAAAAAAACATTTCGTTAGACAGACTAAAACCAATGTTCACTGCTAACGAAATCTCTTCCTTTAATGTTAAGGCAACACTGGTAAGAAAAAAAGTACGCTTCTCCTTGGAGAACCAAACGTACTAATTTTCGCGAATCCCGTAATTTCGAAATATGAATTCTCAGAATCTTGTGTATATAAGCAGAACATTCTGACAATTCGCCCTCTTATACTTCATTTACATCTCGATCTATTAACATCGGCAAAGTAAATCAAACCAAACGAAATGTCTCATAGTAAAAGACAAAGTGCACCAGCAGAAGCGCCATTGTGGTTAAACGAACTTATCTGCACTATGGCCAGTTTGCAACAAGATATTTGGAGACAGGACGTAACGCTACGTGAAATCCATTCACTTGTTTTGAGAGATCAGTTGGCGCAGCAGAACAGCTCCCAAATTAACCGTTACACGCCCAACACTCCATTAGCACCCATCAGTGCAATGAAAAAAAGCACCGTGCGAAAATTAAACCGCACACGTATCCCGACACCCATCGCCATCGCAAGACCTGTTAGGATAAACAACGCAGCGCGCATATGTTGGTACCACAGGCAATTTGGGCAAGCATCTGCGAACTGCATTCCACCATGCGAATTCGTCGCGCCAACCATTCCGCATCAACCATCGAAAGCTGAAACTAGTTAGAAAGGTTATTGTTCAAATACCAGCCAGCATGCCAGCAGGTAAAAATATCAACGCCCTGGTTAAAGAAAAAACATCAGGAACCGAACGAACCGACGCTTCTTCAACACAAACGCCCAAAATGGATTGGAACGAGGAATGTGAGCAGAACAAAGACACTTACGCAACGTCTTCTTCACCATCCAGTGAGTCGGAAACTGAAGTAGACATACAAGAAAAGGCTTGCTAAATATTACTCTATAGTTCTCCTAATAAATTATATTAAGAACTATACAAAATACACTTTCTTTTCTTTCTTCATAACGAAAACTATTATCTTTTCCACCTTCAAGAAAGATAAACTTTCCAAATAAAGAAAATTAATCACCTTTTCTTTTTTCGTCACAAAACCATGATGTCTTGTCTTAGGAGGGAGTATTGTGGCGTCGCGCCATCTTAGGGAATATTGCCAAGTCATCACGATTGGACGCATTCAACGTAAATCATCGAACGCATTCATTTTTATCAACTGACAAGATTGTCAATTCTTGTTTTGTTATCAATATTTGTATTGTTACCAATTTGTATTTAATCGAAGAAAATTACGAATAAAATTTATTACAACTTGTGGCTTCAACAAACTATCTTGTTTAGTTCCCACAAATGAAACAAAAGTGAAGGAAGTTCATGAATTCCTTTAGTTCTGGGGATGGGAGTGCTATGGAGCACTCAGGAATAGTGGAATTTTAGGAAGTAACCTAGAAAGACCTCAAACATCACTCATGTCCAGTAGAGGATGAGTAAAAAGTGAAGGAAGTTCTTGAATTCCTTTAGTTCTGGGGCTGGGAGTGCTATAGAGCACTCAGGAATAATGGAATTTCAGGAAGTAACCTTGAAAGACCTCGAACATCACTCATGGCCAGTAGAGGATGATAAAAAAATGAACAAAAATCTGGAATTCCTTTAGTTCTGGGGCTAAGAGTGCTACGGAGAACTCAGGAATAATGGAGTTTCAGGAAGTAACCTTGAAGGACTTCAAACATCACTCATGTCCAGTAGACAATGAAACAAAAGTGAAGGAAGTTCATGAATTGCTTTAGTTCTGGTGGCTGGGAGTGCTATGGAGCACTCAGGAATAGTGGAATTTTAGGAAGTAACCTTGAAAGACCTCAAACATCACTCATGTCCAGTAGAGGATGAAGAAAAGTGAAGGAAATTCATGAATTCCTTTAGTTCTGGGGCTGGGAGTGCTATGGAGCACTCAGGAATAATGGAGTTTCAGGAAGTAACCTTGAAGGACTTCAAACATCACTCATGTCCAGTAGACAATGAAACAAAAGTGAAGGAAGTTCATGAATTGCTTTAGTTCCGGTGGCTGGGAGTGCTATGGAGCACTCAGGAATAATGGAATTTCAGGAAGTAACCTTGAAAGACCTCAAACATCACTCACGTCCAGTAGAGGATGATAAAAAAATGAACAAAGTTCTTGAATTCCTTTACTTCTGGGGCTGGGAGTGCTATGGAGCACTCAGGAATAATGGAGTTTCAGGAAGTAACCTTGAAGGACTTCAAACATCACTCATGTCCAGTAGACAATGAAACAAAAGTGAAGGAAGTTCATGAATTGCTTTAGTTCTGGTGGCTGGGAGTGCTATGGAGCACTCAGGAATAATGGAATTTCAGGAAGTAACCTTGAAGGACTTCAAACATCACTCATGTCCAGTAGACAATGAAACAAAAGTGAAGGAAGTTCATGAATTCCTTTAGTTCTGGGGCTGGGAGTGCTATGGAGCACTACGGAATAATGGAATTTAAGGAAGTAACCTTGAAAGACCTCAAACATCACTCATGTCCAGTAGACAATGAAACAAAAGTGAAGGAAGTTCTTGAATTCCTTTAGTTCTGGGGCTGGGAGTGCTATGGAGCACTCAGGAATAATGGAATTTCAGGAAGTAACCTTGAAGGACTTCAAACACCACTCATGTCCAATAGACAATGAAACAAAAGTGAAGGAAGTTCTTGAATTCCTTTAGTTCTGGGGCTGGGAGTGCTATGGAGCACTCAAGAATAATGGAATTTCAGGAAGTAACCTTGATGGACTTCAAACATCACTCATGTCCAGTAGAGGATGAAGAAAAGTGAAGGAAGTTCATTAATTCCTTAAGTTCTGGTCTGGTAGTGCTATGGAGCGCTCAGGAATAATGAAATTTCAGGAAGTAACCTTGAAAGACCTCGAACATCACTCATGGCCAGTAGAGGATGATAAAAAAATGAAGAAAGTTCTTGGATTCCTTTAGTTCTGGGGCTGGGAGTGCTACGGAGCACTCAGGAATAATGGAATTTAAGGAAGTAACCTTGAAAGACCTCAAACATCACTCACGTCCAGTAGAGGATGAAGAAAAGTGAAGGAAGTTCTTGAATTCGTTTAGTTCTGGGGCTCGAGGAGAGAAGAACTGTTTCTAGCCTCTTATCTCCTGTTCCTTTAAAATTCTTGAGCACGAGTTATAAGAAAGGAGAGAGAAGAGATAGAAGAGTTGATACTGCAAATAATTTTGTGAAATGAGATCATAAACGTTAAAATTGATCTCAAATTGACATGAATCGAGTTTTGTTTTGTTTTATACGGGAAAGGCTTTTCTGCCAGAAAAACCGGTTCCTGGTACCCAAAAACATGCTTTTGGACCGCTCTGCGATATATACATTTTTGAAATAAGAAAATTCCCTTAGGAGCACAGGATTACATGACAACTGGAACTATATTATGAGTTAAATACCATCAAACGCCGTTAAGTGGTATTCGCAATTAACCAACGTTGTGTTTATCTTATGTAAAATGTGAGCATCTCCGAAGTGATTTGTGTTTATATTATGTAAAATCTTGGTATCTCAAGTGAAATTTGGGTTTCTCTCATGTAAAATGTTGGCATCTCAGATGCAATTTGAGTTTCACTTTTGTAAAATGTTGGTATCTAAGGTGAAATTTTGGTTTATCTTATATAAAATGTCGGTATCTCATAAGATTTTCAGTGGATTAAAAACGAGTTATTTTAACAAAATATTTAATTTAACTACAAATTCAAATTATTCAATATGTTTACATTGAAAGTTGCCTCATGCCTGATTTTTTCCTGCTGGTCATGGGTCCGCGTTTGATGATCTTTGAGGTATCTTGATTTGGTTGTTTTGAACGAACAAAGTTTGCAGTTGTATTTTTTGATGAGTTTTGTTCTTTCGGCAGCCTTAAAACGCGTTGTCGTACAATTTTTTTCGTGTCGAGCTATGCCATCTTTACGCACTTTTTTGCCACATCTTGTACACACTATCTTCCACTTTTTCTGTTCTTCTTGTTCGTCGGTAAGTGTCCTCTTCATAGTCTCCTTCCCATTAGCTCTTACCACTTTCGGTACCACCACTGGTACCACTTTCGAAAGAAACTTTATGTTTTCCAATAATTTTGCTCTGTCCATTTGTATCTGTTATACACATAATCGTCAACAACATACTTCGGGGACTTTCGCCACGTTCAACTAACTTTATCGCAATTGAACAAAACGAACCGAGCGGAGAAAGCGAAAAATTCAAATTTAAGCGGTTGAGGTTTTTCAATTCGTGATTGTGTTGTCCGTGTAAAGTGCGTTTTCGACAAGACGAGTGCGACGAGACGAGTGCGACAAGACGAGTGCGACAAGACGAGTGCGATTTTTTTCTTGTCACCTTATATTAGTAATTATTGCTTTCCCATTGACAGTAAGACAAGACAAATGACTCAGAGATGATTTTCTTAACGAAAATTCAAATAAGTACCAATTAAAAATTAGTTTTCTCCCACTTGACTCACCCAACAGTGCAACCGGCTTAGCTTTGTGAGTGTCCAACCTACGCATGGGCAATAGTAATTTTGATTATCGATTACAATTATCGAGACATTTTTTTTAAATAATCAAAAAAGTACCATCGAAAAAATAATTCATCGAAATTAGTTATCTAAATAAAAAATATTGATATGTCGGTAAATCACTTGAAAATGTCATTTGTAAATAACTTTATATAAATAGATAGATAGATTATACAGATAAATGATTTAAAAGCAAATCAGTCAGATGAGAAGGAAAATATCGAAAAATTTGATTTGAAAAAGAAAAGCATATGAAGGGACCCGTACGTATCAGAACAGACTCGAACGTATTTAAGTAAATATTGCCCTACGTTCACATTAAATTATATTGGAAATTTCCGATAGGGCAATATTGAAAAACCCGTCCGAAGAAACGGTGTAAAAATATTTTCCGAAAGCACAAAATTGACTCCCAAAAATGTTCTCCTCAATTTTCCCTACAACATAACAAAAAATTATTTTTTGGGCTAAGGCCTAAGTAGAGGCCTCGGACATATACTTCCATAGACAAAAATGTTTCCCTCAATTTGCTCTGCAACATAGCAAAAAAAAAATTTTTTTTGGCTATGGCCGACAGTAGGATAAATTGTCGGTCATGCCTAGATCTTTCAAACAAAAAAAAAAATTGAAAATCGGAAAAGATTTACTCGAGTTATGTACGGAAAACACGTAGGGACTCGTTTGTAGTGCCCTAGTTAACTCCAAGGACTTAAATACAAAAAAGCTTCTTCCACAAATTGTCGGTCATGCCCAGATCTTTCAAACAAAAAAAAAATTATGAAAACCAGAAAATATTTACTTGAGTTATGTACAAAAGACTAAAAACCACTTAAACGGCCCTAGCCCGGCGGCCCTTAGGCCGACAGTGCCCAGATTCAATCACACAAAAGATTTTTTGATTACCTTTCAGGGAAAAAAGAGCTAAATTGTAGTTTAGGGGACAAGAACCATTGGGGGCGTGTGGGGGTGGGATCGATAGGGGGAGGTCCCCTTATGACAAAACAGGAAGAATTGGGGCGCGGCAACCCCTCCCTGGGCCGCCAGGGCCCTTCAAAGTTTTTACCCTTCTTTGCGATTTTCGTATTTTTTCTTAATGGGATTGATAGGGGGAAGTCCCACGATGACAAAACAACAGGAATCAGGGTGCTAAACACCTCCCCGGAGAGCCAGGGCCCTCCAATTTTGTTTTGATTTTATACATTTTTGAACTTTTTTGAGGAATATGTAATAAAACAATGTTCATCCGTCTGTCAGCGTGGTAATTCGATTAAATCTTTACCGATTTTTTTCTTGAAAGATTTTCGAAATAGTGAAGTCGAGTTCGAAGATGGGCATTTTTGGGCCAAGGGCCGCTGAGCTAGAGCGGCCTAAGGAAATTGGGTTGTTTCAATAATGCCCAGAACAGTACAAAATACAAATTACTTTCATAGTCAACGAAATATCGATATTCCGATAATTACCAAATTTAGGTAATTATCGAATTTTGATAATTATCGTTAATTATCAAATTATCTATAAATATTTGATTAATCAGTTACCGACCATTTCTTTCGATGGATAATATCGATAGTTTTTGGTGCCTCCCATGCCTAGTCCAACCTTGAAATTTCGACGCCCCATTTCTTTTGTCCAGCCATCGTCGTAAGACTTATGCTTTGTAAACAGTATCGAAAAATTGAACTGTATTTGGAAGTGGATCGTAGCACTTCCTCAAATCGAGAAGTAACGAATCGACCCCGGCGCATGACTTTCTATTTTGTCGGCGTCTTTCAGACACATCTTCATAAATACTCGCAGCCATTAAGATTTTTAAAAAATAGATTTTGACTTATTTTTTTTATAACTTTCATATTTATTTTCTATAATTGTTTTTTAAATTACTGCTTAAGAATTAGTTATACTTTTCGTGTGATAATTCGCTTTTACTTTTAATTTACTAATCTGATTTTTCATGTTATTCCGTTTATAATTGTTCGAACTTTTCTTTGAATCGTAAATTTAATTTTCGCGCTCAAAAATTTGTTTGTTGGTGGTCCTAGAAGTAAAAACTGTCATACTTCGCCGTCACGAAGTGGTCTATTTCTACTCATGACACTCAACGGAAATTCATTAACCTTCAGACCGTCAGACGCAAGAGGCAATTCGTCATTCGCAATGGAATATCACTTACAAAACTTGGGCGAGGAAAATGAAAATCTCGTCGCACGGGTCACCGATCTGGAAAATCAAGCTCTACATTTACAACAACTAAATGAAGAACTTAAAAAGGCTTTGGATAAACAGAAAACACTGCATCGAAATTTTGCAGACGAAGTGGATGCAATGGAAATAACCCGAATTCGCGACTTCAAAGAAGAAAAACGATCAATACTTGAAATCAACGAAAATCTGGTCCAAAAAAATCGTCAATTGAGTATTGATGTTAACTTTTACAAACACTGAAACCATCTCAGGTCGTAATAAATTATGTGACTGCAAGCATACAAGTTCAAAAGTTTTAAACAAAGTGAACAAAAAGATGCTGCTCGAGACCAAGAAATTGAAGGCACAGATTGGCAGTCTTAACGCTTTAATTGCACACTTAAAGAAACAAAACAAATCACTCAATAACTTTAAAGACAAAATTGAAAATAAAAAATTGAAATTTGGTGACGAAAAAGCGGAATTGGAAAGACTGATTTCAATGACCCGAAAAAAAAACAGATTCACATACAATGAAGCCGCTCTCGAGATGCTCGGAAAATTAAAATGATCGTTTATAACACCAAAATGTAAAATCTTTTGTTCTATCCCGACCATATAAATGGAAAATATAGAATTTTTTATCTTTCTTTTGCTTTTGACTTTTCCTGTAAACACTCCCGAAGTATAACATACATGGGATATTCAAATCCCCTTAACTTAACTTGTCAATCTTCAAGATGGGCCCTCAAGAGAATTCAGGATTTTTTGATAAGAACAGTCATATCATCACACAAACGCATACAGAATACGCTACCAAACGAGAATATGCTTTAGAATGCCCAGTCAAAGGTTACTGCAAATTTTCTAGACCGATCTTAATGAGTGAATGGCAGATTGAAAGGTCAATTTCAACCGGTTAAACCTAGTCTGCTGAAAAAAAATTAAGTAAATTTATTGGACCCGTGCGAAGTGCAGGTCCCTTAGGTCTGCCACGACGTTTTAAATCAGTTGATTTTAGGAGGGGAGTACAGGAGGAGCACCGATCATGATCTTTGGATGCTGAATATACAAAAAGTCGTGTCTGTTCGTCCGTCTGTCGACACGATAACTTCAGTAAATCTTGATCGATTTTCAAATTTTTGTCCCCAAAAAAAGTGTTGGGATTGAAAATGTGCATCTTTGGGACAAGGAGCCCGTATTGAAGAAAAAAGTAGGGCTGAGACCTCTCTTTAGGACCGTGGGTTGTAGACAAAAACGAGGGGAACATTTACGAACATGGAATTGTGGAGCCCCGGTCTCTACTCAAAAATTGATGACAAAATTGATGGAATATTTTTGCCAAGGAAGTAGGCAATTGGTCCGCAAATCAATGCGCTGAATATACTTTCACGCGCGAAAGCATATTCAATCGATTGTCTTGCGTGTCAATAGCCTGCTTATTGTTGTTTTTGTTTATTTGCCGTGGGGTACTGAATTGTTGTCTTTGTATATTGGTCTTATGCGGCATCAATGTAAAACGATAAGTTGCAAAAAATTTTATTTATTATATCGCTATATTTCGGACATTGAGTGTGTCCATCATCAGGCTAGAAATTTACACCAATTACAAAAAATATAAATTGTCAAGAGATGGTTTGATTTTAGAATATTTCATTTGTTTACCTTTAAATTAATTGAGTTGGAACTACATATTAATATCACAGGCTTGTAGTAGGGCTATGCCCTTATTGTAAAATTGAAAAAACTATTTAAAATTTAATAAATTAGGACGTTCACAGTAGATTAAAAAATTATTTTGTTATTGGAATTGCACTGGAGAATTAGTATAGAAGTTTTAATATGTCATAAAGCTTAGGCGATTTGATATACTTATCAGATGTTTCGTGTTGTTGGTGTAATTGCTCTTGTTGCAGTGTTATCATATTTGCTAGTCCGGGCGCTCGAGGTAGAATTGTGAATTTTCATTAAGTTTATGTACGAACCGTGCAGTCCGGCTTTGTCGATCTGCGTGTTGACTGTGTTCGCTGTTTTGTGTATATACATTTTTTCCGCGATCAAGCGTTGCCAGTAGTTAGGGATCTGTTCTAAAATTGTAACGTTGTCAAAGTCGAAATTATGCGATTCTTTCACAGCATGTATTGTAAGACCAGTTGTTCCTTGTTCTTTTTTTAGATGGATGTCGCTACGATGCTTTGACATTCTGTCCTTCAGTTTCTGTTTAGTAATTCCTATATACGTGACGTTACAATTCGAACATTTTACTTGATACACCACTTTTGATTTCATGTTTTTCGGCATCGTGTATTTAGTTCTCGTGTATAAGTTTCCAATTTTATTTGTTGTTTTACAACTGAGTATTAGTCCGTGGTCACCTAACGATTTCCTCAACCGTTCTGACAGTCCTGGTATGTATGGCGCTGCGATGAATTTTTTCTGTTTGGTATCGGTTGTGTTTTTACCGTTATAGAATCTCTCGACTCTACTTTTGATCACTGACGATACGAAACTTTCTGGATAGCCGTTACCAGCCAACAATTGTTTGACTTTTGTTAAGCTATTGGGTCGGTCAATAGGATTTGACAACGCTATTGCTCTATCGCTAAGAGCTGTAGCAACGTTCCGTTTATGGGTCATCGGATTGTGTGCTTTGAAATTGAGGTACCGTCCGGATGCGATTTCTTTTTGGTACCATACTGTTGTAATAGTACCGTCACTTAATCTGTTCAGTGTCATGTCCAGAAAGTTAATCGATGAGTTTCGTTCCTCTTCGACCGTAAATTTCAATTTCTTGTGGTGCCGGTTGAAATGGTTTAGGATGGTGTCACTTTGACCTTCAGGAATTGCAACAATGATGTCGTCTACATATCTTCTGTAGAAAGGAGTCGAAAACGGTAACTTGTTGAGCGCGTCATTTTCTAAGTCCTCCATTACCATATCGGCGAGAAAACCGGAGATCGAATTTCCCATCGCTAACCCGGCTTTTTGTAAGTAGTAATTATCTTTGTATCTAAAAAAGGATTCTGTTGTTATAATATTTACCACTTCCAGGAACTGCTTTTGGGTTAGGAAAGTATGCGGTTTTATTAGCTGCCATCGCTTTTTTATTGCTTTGGTACATAATGACGTTGGAACGTTGGTAAAAAGGGATGTTGCGTCTAACGATATCAGTTTATAACCAGTAGGAATTTGTACACTTTTTATGTCCCTCGCGAATTGCCAACTGTCTTTGAGGTGGTATGGTGATTCGGTTCCAACTTTACCTAAACATTCGGCTATTAACTTACTAATTTTGTACGTTGGTGATTGTACAGTTGCTACTACGGGTCTGAGTGGGATATTTTCATCAGGTTTTTTCTTGTGCAGCTTTCCAAGGCCATATACTGCTGGTGCGACACTATTGTGCGTTTGTAAAAATTTCTCACGTTCGTCATCAATTTTATTGTTTAGGCGCCATCTCTTAATCATTTCGTTAACTTTAGTTTCGATTAAGGTCGTTGGATTGCGTTTGGTTTTTATGTACGTTTCAGTGTCACTCAGTAGGTCCATCGAAGCTTCGTATTCCGTTCTGTTTAAAATAATTGTTTTGTTGCCTTTGTCCGCATTGATAACACAAATGTTTTGGTTCTCTTTTAGGTATTTCCTCGTTTTATTGACCATCAATAGCAGCAGCTTGTCGGAGTGTCTTGATCTCTTGTATTCTTGTAAAAAATTTGTTGTGATGTTGACAACCTTCCCTCTAATTTCGTCAGCATTTGGATTTTTGTATAATGCACTCTCTATGCTTGATAAGGTGTTTTCAATCCCAACACTTTTTTTGGGGACAAAAATTTGAAAATCGATCAAGATTTACTGAAGTTATCGTGTCGACAGACGGATGGACAGACACGACTCTTTGTATATCCAGCATCCAAAGATCATGATCGGTGCTCCTCCTGTACTCCCCTCCTAAAATCAACTGATTTAAAACGTCGTGGCAGACCTAAGGGACCTGCACTTCGCACGGGTCCAATAAATTTACTTAATTTTTTTTCAGCAGACTAGGTTTAACCGGTTGAAATTGACCTTTCAATCTGCCATTCACTCATTAAGATCGGTCTAGAAAATTTGCAGTAACCTTTGACTGGGCATTCTAAAGCATATTCTCGTTTGGTAGCGTATTCTGTATGCGTTTGTGTGATGATATGACTGTTCTTATCAAAAAATCCTGAATTCTCTTGAGGGCCCATCTTGAAGATTGACAAGTTAAGTTAAGGGGTTTGAATATCCCATGTATGTTATACTTCGGGAGTGTTTACAGGAAAAGTCAAAAGCAAAAGAAAGATAAAAAATTCTATATTTTCCATTTATATGGTCGGGATAGAACAAAAGATTTTACATTTTGGTGTTATAAACGATCATTTTAATTTTCCGAGCATCTCGAGAGCGGCTTCATTGTATGTGAATCTGTTTTTTTTCGGGTCATTGAAATCAGTCTTTCCAATTCCGCTTTTTCGTCACCAAATTTCAATTTTTTATTTTCAATTTTGTCTTTAAAGTTATTGAGTGATTTGTTCTGTTTCTTTAAGTGTGCAATTAAAGCGTTAAGACTGCCAATCTGTGCCTTCAATTTCTTGGTCTCGAGCAGCATCTTTTCGTTCACTTTGTTTAAAACTTTTGAACTTGTATGCTTGTAGTCACATAATTTATTACGACCTGAGATGGTTTCAGTGTTTGTAAAAGTTAACATCAATACTCAATTGACGATTTTTTTGGACCAGATTTTCGTTGATTTCAAGTATTGATCGTTTTTTTTCTTTGAAGTCGCGAATTCGGGTTATTTCCATTGCATCCACTTCGTCTGCAAAATTTCGATGCAGTGTTTTCTGTTTATCCAAAGCCTTTTTAAGTTCTTCATTTAGTTGTTGTAAATGTAGAGCTTGATTTTCCAGATCGGTGACCCGTGCGACGAGATTTTCATTTTCCTCGCCCAAGTTTTGTAAGTGATATTCCATTGCGAATGACGAATTGCCTCTTGCGTCTGACGGTCTGAAGGTTAATGAATTTCCGTTGAGTGTCATGAGTAGAAATAGACCACTTCGTGACGGCGAAGTATGACAGTTTTTACTTCTAGGACCACCAACAAACAAATTTTTGAGCGCGAAAATTAAATTTACGATTCAAAGAAAAGTTCGAACAATTATAAACGGAATAACATGAAAAATCAGATTAGTAAATTAAAAGTAAAAGCGAATTATCACACGAAAAGTATAACTAATTCTTAAGCAGTAATTTAAAAAACAATTATAGAAAATAAATATGAAAGTTATAAAAAAAATAAGTCAAAATCTATTTTTTAAAAATCTTAATGGCTGCGAGTATTTATGAAGATGTGTCTGAAAGACGCCGACAAAATAGAAAGTCATGCGCCGGGGTCGATTCGTTACTTCTCGATTTGAGGAAGTGCTACGATCCACTTCCAAATACAGTTCAATTTTTCGATACTGTTTACAAAGCATAAGTCTTACGACGATGGCTGGACAAAAGAAATGGGGCGTCGAAATTTCAAGGTTGGACTAGGCATGGGAGGCACCAAAAACTATCGATATTATCCATCGAAAGAAATGGTCGGTAACTGATTAATCAAATATTTATAGATAATTTGATAATTAACGATAATTATCAAAATTCGATAATTACCTAAATTTGGTAATTAT
Source organism: Pseudolycoriella hygida (assembly GCA_029228625.1). Taxonomy (NCBI): domain Eukaryota; kingdom Metazoa; phylum Arthropoda; class Insecta; order Diptera; family Sciaridae; genus Pseudolycoriella; species Pseudolycoriella hygida. Next base: position 107,924,891 of record CM055403.1, read on the forward strand.
CGGAATATCGATATTTCGTTGACTATGAAAGTAATTTGTATTTTGTACTGTTCTGGGCATTATTGAAACAACCCAATTTCCTTAGGCCGCTCTAGCTCAGCGGCCCTTGGCCCAAAAATGCCCATCTTCGAACTCGACTTCACTATTTCGAAAATCTTTCAAGAAAAAAATCGGTAAAGATTTAATCGAATTACCACGCTGACAGACGGATGAACATTGTTTTATTACATATTCCTCAAAAAAGTTCAAAAATGTATAAAATCAAAACAAAATTGGAGGGCCCTGGCTCTCCGGGGAGGTGTTTAGCGCCCTGATTCCTGTTGTTTTGTCATCGTGGGACTTCCCCCTATCAATCCCATTAAGAAAAAATACGAAAATCGCAAAGAAGGGTAAAAACTTTGAAGGGCCCTGGCGGCCCAGGGAGGGGTTGCCGCGCCCCAATTCTTCCTGTTTTGTCATAAGGGGACCTCCCCCTATCGATCCCACCCCCACACGCCCCCAATGGTTCTTGTCCCCTAAACTACAATTTAGCTCTTTTTTCCCTGAAAGGTAATCAAAAAATCTTTTGTGTGATTGAATCTGGGCACTGTCGGCCTAAGGGCCGCCGGGCTAGGGCCGTTTAAGTGGTTTTTAGTCTTTTGTACATAACTCAAGTAAATATTTTCTGGTTTTCATAATTTTTTTTTTGTTTGAAAGATCTGGGCATGACCGACAATTTGTGGAAGAAGCTTTTTTGTATTTAAGTCCTTGGAGTTAACTAGGGCACTACAAACGAGTCCCTACGTGTTTTCCGTACATAACTCGAGTAAATCTTTTCCGATTTTCAATTTTTTTTTTTGTTTGAAAGATCTAGGCATGACCGACAATTTATCCTACTGTCGGCCATAGCCAAAAAAAATTTTTTTTTTGCTATGTTGCAGAGCAAATTGAGGGAAACATTTTTGTCTATGGAAGTATATGTCCGAGGCCTCTACTTAGGCCTTAGCCCAAAAAATAATTTTTTGTTATGTTGTAGGGAAAATTGAGGAGAACATTTTTGGGAGTCAATTTTGTGCTTTCGGAAAATATTTTTACACCGTTTCTTCGGACGGGTTTTTCAATATTGCCCTATCGGAAATTTCCAATATAATTTAATGTGAACGTAGGGCAATATTTACTTAAATACGTTCGAGTCTGTTCTGATACGTACGGGTCCCTTCATATGCTTTTCTTTTTCAAATCAAATTTTTCGATATTTTCCTTCTCATCTGACTGATTTGCTTTTAAATCATTTATCTGTATAATCTATCTATCTATTTATATAAAGTTATTTACAAATGACATTTTCAAGTGATTTACCGACATATCAATATTTTTTATTTAGATAACTAATTTCGATGAATTATTTTTTCGATGGTACTTTTTTGATTATTTAAAAAAAATGTCTCGATAATTGTAATCGATAATCAAAATTACTATTGCCCATGCGTAGGTTGGACACTCACAAAGCTAAGCCGGTTGCACTGTTGGGTGAGTCAAGTGGGAGAAAACTAATTTTTAATTGGTACTTATTTGAATTTTCGTTAAGAAAATCATCTCTGAGTCATTTGTCTTGTCTTACTGTCAATGGGAAAGCAATAATTACTAATATAAGGTGACAAGAAAAAAATCGCACTCGTCTTGTCGCACTCGTCTTGTCGCACTCGTCTCGTCGCACTCGTCTTGTCGAAAACGCACTTTACACGGACAACACAATCACGAATTGAAAAACCTCAACCGCTTAAATTTGAATTTTTCGCTTTCTCCGCTCGGTTCGTTTTGTTCAATTGCGATAAAGTTAGTTGAACGTGGCGAAAGTCCCCGAAGTATGTTGTTGACGATTATGTGTATAACAGATACAAATGGACAGAGAAAAATTATTGGAAAACATAAAGTTTCTTTCGAAAGTGGTACCAGTGGTGGTACCGAAAGTGGTAAGAGCTAATGGGAAGGAGACTATGAAGAGGACACTTACCGACGAACAAGAAGAGCAGAAAAAGTGGAAGATAGTGTGTACAAGATGTGGCAAAAAAGTGCGTAAAGATGGCATAGCTCGACACGAAAAAAATTGTACGACAACGCGTTTTAAGGCTGCCGAAAGAACAAAACTCATCAAAAAATACAACTGCAAACTTTGTTCGTTCAAAACAACCAAATCAAGATACCTCAAAGATCATCAAACGCGGACCCATGACCAGCAGGAAAAAATCAGGCATGAGGCAACTTTCAATGTAAACATATTGAATAATTTGAATTTGTAGTTAAATTAAATATTTTGTTAAAATAACTCGTTTTTAATCCACTGAAAATCTTGGCTGACTTCAACCTAGTGTAGGGGAGATGGGAACGGGAAGATGAAGTTTTTGAAAAACTATAAAAGAGAGGACATGACGTGAAATACATTGAAGTGTGGAACAATATATGAAAGAAAGAGGAAAGATGTCCAGGGCGAAGTTGTCAGTCTCGGTGAAGTTCATGGAACCAGTATGGCCGGAAACGTACATAGCCCATGGAGTGTGTGCGTGTGTGGAAGGGGGGGGGGAGTGATTCAAAAATTTTGTCTAAGAACAAATATAACGGGAAAAGTATTATTCACATAAATTTTCTGGAACCCACAGAGGACGATAAAAAGACTCTGATGGCGTCAATAAGACCGAGAAAGCGATAAAAATATCACAGGTCCATGATAATGCCCAGGATGCGATAATAACGCACAGAAAAAAATCTTTTTATTCGCCTTCGGGCGTAGTTATCAGACGTCATATTATTGGGTCATTTCTCTTATTTATCACATTCATCATAATTTCATTCATCTCATATCACCGACCCCCATCGAACTTGATCTCAGTTTTTCACTACCTTTCACTCAAAACGCATAAATAATGATTTCTGTTTTCAATTTATTAACAATTTCAATAAACAGTAAAAATCAATATTTTTCAATATTTTCATTTTGTTGCGTAAATCATTACAAATATTCATCCGACAGATTAAAGTTGTACCCTCCATTTGATGGATTTTCTTCCAGCAAGTCCATTAACTCATCAGTAAATTCATCGACCAGCTCCACTTCTTGATAATTCGGCAATGGAGCGGACTGACCATTCGGCGAGGGTCTTCTGCTTCTTTCAAAGTCTTCCAGGTCTTCCGCAACTATCATAGCCTCAACAACTTGCGAGTTTTCCTGCGCATCGACATCTGAACGGAAAGGTGCTACCTGAGCAATTCGTTGACGTGAACTTAATAGAACGTTCGATTCATTTGAGTTCCCTTCCTGATGAACGGTTACACATTGTGCATTCGTCTTAGATTGATCATTTGGTGATGTTGATGGACGCGTTGCTTCACCAAAAATTTCCCTCATACGCTTCTCACGCTCCCGCACATAGAACTCTTAAGTCCTCCGCATCTTATTCTCGAGCTTTTGATTTCTTTCCATGGCCTTAGTCTCTTTGTTCCGTTGTATGGTGGCTTGCCGTTTCTTTATCCCAGCTTCCTTGTTGATGTTCATGAAAACCAGTTTTTCGTATTGGACGTTGACTGAATTCAACGCATGACATTTAAAGGAAGCTATACCATCTCGAAAATACTCTTGAGCAAATTCCGTAATATCAACACGAATTGTGAACACGTTCGCCTGACTAACAATTCTACGAATTTGTTCACAATGACGATGGAGGCCTTGATCATGTGGTTTAAAGAAGTACTCATTATCCTCAGTTTTGAATGATTGAATTAGCAGTCCACGGTAAGTATCGTTAAGCACCTTAAACTCAACAACTCTTGTTTCCATTTTTTTTGAAAAAAGAAAAATTCACTTTAATTTAAGATTTTTAACCTTGTAACGACTTTGACGCCTTGCACGATTTTTGACAACTGAAATTTCCCCACATAACATACAGCCTAGAGATAGACAAAAACCCTTTAAAAAGGGAAATGCGACGCAAGTCCTTGCAGGCCCGTAGCGAGGACAGCATCTCAGGGTGGGCTGAGGCCCGACAACACCATAAATGTTAATGTTTGTTGTATCGTTTCAGAATTTTTAAGTTTTACTAGAAAACGGTTTTATTGGAAATTAGAGTAGATGATGGACATCGCGAGCGTAAATCTATTGAGGTTTTTTTCAAATACATATAAATGAGAATGGTGGCAAAAATGTGAACGATTCAATGAGAAAGCGAATGAAACTTTGAATTTTCAATTTCATCAATAGAAATGGAAGTCTGCGAGCCGGGAAAGTCATTCTGATCTTCGATTGGCGCAGACTTAAAGTATGTTCGAAGTGTGAATTTCAAATATTTTTGCGTGGCCACAAAAATTTCTCCGAATTTTTCGAACTTTTTTATGGAAACAAATTTTTAGTCATTGAGGAACTTTAACTTCACAGCCTGATCAGAAGATAACTTCTGACGAACTCGTGTTTGCTTGTAAATAAAGCTCGATGAGCGCGATCCATGTTGTTACAAAAGAGCCATCAACCACTTCTTTGGGTCAAGTCACCGAAACAGGAAAAATCGAAATATACGTATAAACATTGAACATACTTTGAGTCTTTGAGCAAACGAAGATCGCAATTTAAAAAAAAATTCTTCGGGTGGACGAAAAAATAAAACATCGGACTGAAATTGATTAGAAGAGACTTGATTGAAAAATTATTGACGAGGAAAATATGTTTGGATCAGCTTACTGTTACTAATTATAAAAGTCAAAAGTTTTTCTGTTTGTTTGTAAAGTGTCGGTCACAAATTTTCAGCGTGAACCAACCCACGTCCGACCTGCTTGAAGAGTTGCGAGGAACTAGAGCAAAGTGTCGTTTTGCATTGCCTTTTTAAGCCGAAAGCCAAAAAAGGCAGTGCAAACGTAGACTCCAATGTGAATCTACATACGTCCGACCTGCTTGAAGAGTTCCGAGGAACTAAATTAATGTACTGTTTGCATTGCCTTTTACAACCCAAAAAAGCAATGCAAACCTAACTTCGAGTGGCAAGATAAATCAACAAGGGGAACCTAGAGGCATAGAACGAAAGACGTTCCTTTTGTTAAAGTACCGCGATCGCAATGAAGCAGCCCCTTCAAAAATAGTTTGTTCTTATTATGGGAGCAATTTCCCATAAGAACATATGGCCATCCGCACACAAAGTCTTAGAGTTTAATTAATAAAAGTCATCAGCATTGGTGAAAATGTCGGTCAGTTGGACATGGGGTCAATTTTTATGTTTTTAAAAGTATTTGGGAAGGTACGGGAGTTAGACCATAGGTTTCTTCGGCAAAGGCTTAGAGTTTTGTTAGTAGAATAAGTGACAAATTACCAAAATTAGAAAAATTTGCACCAAATCAGTTTTTGAACTGTGAAATGGTAGCACGGGGAAAACGGTAGTACGGTGGAGACCGTAATACGGGAGAAACCGTAGCACGGGGAAAGCGGTAGTACGGGAGCAATGATAGTACATAC
>CM055403.1:107938481-107948795 GCA_029228625.1 Pseudolycoriella hygida
TATGGAATCGAAGGACAATCAACGTGCCATGGAAATGTTACATCACTTAACGAGAATGGTCGATGGAAAATACGAAACCGGGCTGCTCTGGAAAAACGAAAACATCACTAAAAACTTGCCTGACAGCTACCCAATGGCGCTGAAGAGACTCATTAGTCTGGAAAAACAAGGCGAACGGATGGTGCAAATAATTGGTGACAAAATCCGGGAGTACATCGAAAATGGATATGTACGAAAACTTTCCGACAGCGAAGTCAGCGAATTGGGAAAGAACGTCTGGTACCTTCCAGTTTTCGGTGTAACCCATCCGAAAAAGCCCAATAAGTTAAGAATGGTATTCGATGGGGCAGCCAAAGTTAAGTCGATTTCCCTAAATTCAATGCTCTTGACTGGACCTGACGAACTAGCTTCATTGGTAGACGTCCTGAGAAGATTCCGAGAGAAATTATTTGCGGTTGGTGGAGACATTAAAGAAATGTTTCATCAAGTCAAAATTCAAAAAAGTGATCAACAGTACCAACTTTTCCTGTTCCGAGACGGTAACACAGATAGGAAACCAGACGTCTACGTAATTGAGGTGATGATCTTTGGCTCAAGATGCAGTCCAGCAGCCGCTCAGTTCGTCAAGAATACGAACGCTAAGAAATTTGAGAAGACACATCCGCGAGCAGTTAAAGCGATAATCCAAAATCATTACGTCGACGATATGATGGACGGTGAAAACACCATCGACGATACGATCACAATGGTCAACGATGTCAAAATGATACACGCGAGCGGTGGGTTCGAAACCAGAAATTTTATATCGAATTCTCCAGAAGTGCTGACAGCAATTGGTTCCACCTACACTAACGAAGGGAAGGAGTTATCGTTAAATTCCGAAATGAAAACCGAAAGAGTGCTCGGCATGTGGTGGAACACGAAATTAGATGTGTTCACATTTTCATTGAGGTACACAATGATTGCTAAAGAACTTCTGAACGGAACGAAACTGCCGACGAAGAGAGAACTACTTCGAACATTGATGTCGATATTCGATCCGCTGGGATTACTGTCGAATTACCTAATTCTACTCAAAATTCTCTTGCAAGACGTTTGGAGAATGGACCTCAAGTGGGACGAGCAAATATCGTCAGAAACTTTAGTCAACAAGTGGCAACAATGGCTCAAATATTTACCAACAGTAGAGAGTGTACAAGTTCCGAGACTGTATTCTCTAAAACTCATTTCAGAAGAATCGAGATCGGTCGAAATTCATACATTCGTCGACGCAAGCGTGGACGCCTTTTCTGCAGTGACCTATTTACGAATTGTCAACAAAGATGGAATCGATTGTACACTCATGGGGTCGAAGGCAAGAGTAGCGCCATTAAAGTATCTATCGATACCCAGGAAAGAACTTCAAGCCGCACTTTTGGGGACAAGATTGGCGAGTAGCATCATCGAGGCACAACATTTCCAATTTGATCGTCGATTCTTTTGGTCAGATTCGGAAACAGTGTTGAGTTGGTTGAAGTCCGATCACAGAAAATATAGCCAGTTCGTCGCACATCGGGTGGGGGAACTTCTAGAAAGCACAGATGTGTACGAATGGAGTTGGATTTCAACAAAAGAAAATGTAGCTGACGAAGCTACCAAGTGGCCGAAATCTGGAATTAACTTCGAAAAATCAAATCGTTGGTTTAGTGGCCCGAAATTTCTACGCTCTAGCGAGGATAAATGGCCGAAAAAGAAATTAATTAAAGCGGACGTAACAGAAGAAATGAAATCTCATTGTGCTCATGCAAGTTTGGTTTTACCCCAACTAATCGACCCGAAACGTTTTTCGAAATGGACGCGAATGGTTAGAGCAGTAGCATATTTGGTGCGTTTTAGAAACATATTTGTCGACAAAAGCTGCAAAGGGAAGCCATTAAGTCAAAAAGAACTCAACGCAGCTGAAAGTCATATTTTCCGCCAAGCTCAATTTGAAGGATTTCCATCCGAAATGGTTACACTGACAAGAAACGAATCACTTCCACTGACAAAGAGAAAATTTATTGAGATACGATGTTATACGATGGCTCACCGTATTTAGATGGAAGCGGAACTCTTAGGATGCGCGGTCGGATCGATGGTGCTAGGGATATGTCTATAGACGAAAAAAGGCCAATTGTTCTACCGAAGCATAGTCGCATTACGCGACTGTTGGTTCAACACTATCACACAGGATACTTTCATCAAAATCACAACACTGTAATCAATGAAATCAGGCAACGTTTTTATATTCCTCGGTTGCGAGTCTTGCTGAAAAGTGTACGGAACGAGTGTCAGAGATGCAAGGTGAAATTTGCTAAGGTTAGGGAACCTCAGATGGCCGACTTACCGCACGCAAGAATGGCAACGTTTTCGAAGCCATTTTCTTATGTTGGAGTAGACTACTTTGGACCGATGAAAGTGAAAGTGGGACGACGTAATGAGAAGCGGTGGGGCGTGCTATTTACCTGCCTAACTGTCCGAGCAGTCCACATTGAGTTGGTACCAACACTCAACGCTAACTCATGCATCAAAGCTATTCGAAATTTCATCGCAGATAGGGGTGAAGTGATCGAATTTCATAGCGATTGTGGGACACACTTCACTGGAGCAGAAAGCGAACTAAAAACAGAATTGAAAAAACTGGATTGGGACAAGTTACAAACTGACATCACGTCAAGTTACGCTAGATGGATTTTCAATCCTCCAGCCTCGCCGCATATGGGCGGTAGCTGGGAACGGCTAATTAGATCAGTGAAGTCTTGTATGTACTTTTCACTTCCGACAAGCACACCAACAGAAGAGACGTTAAGGAATGTTTTAAAAGAGGTCCAAAACGTCGTTAATTCTCGGCCATTAACCTTCATCCCATTAGAAGTAGAAGATGACGAAGCTTTAACGCCCAATCACTTTCTGTATGGAACGTCAAGTGAAATGAAAGCACCGTGTGAAATTAACGTAGACGGCGAATACTTACGGAAAAGCTGGAAAGAGGCGCAGCGTTTAACGGAACTGTTCTGGAAGCGATTCCTAAGGGAGTACTTACCCAGCATTACTAGGCGAACGAAATGGCACAAACAAGTTAAGCCAATATCCGTAAACGATTTGGTACTCGTCATCGATGCGAAAAATCCGAGGAACACTTATCCGAGGGCTAAAGTATTGGAAACACAGGTCGGTTCCAATGGCCAAGTGCGAAGAGCCAGGATCGAGTTAATTGCTGAAGCGAAAATCGGTCGTGATGGAAAGATCAACAGGTTACGAAAAATCGATCTGTGGAGACCAGCCCACAAATTGGCCGTGCTCGACGTTCTTTCCCAACCAGAAGTCAGTTTCGCGAAACCAGAGACGGATCGCAAAACAGGTGGGAGAATGTTGGAAACGAACGGTAACACTAGTATTCGACGTAGTACTAGAATTGCAAATAGATCGGTCAACACGGCAGAAGTGGAGAAATGTCATGTTAATTCCCGGAAAAAGAACTAGGTCAGTAACTAGGTCATTCATTAATGTATACAATCGCAACAAAGTCAGCTTGAAAGTTTCAATTTAGTAATTTAGCAAAATTTACAATCATCCTTACGAATTTCTTTAAAAATTAATAGTTTTATGAACAAGCGTGTTGTACAGTGAACTCCTACAATCTAATTTATTCAATAATCTGAATGTACAGGTAAAATTTGAAAATGAAGGCATGTACCGAATGTGAATGTTCAGTTCGTACGTTTGTTCTAACAGGTTAGTGATCCTGCCTTCTTATAGTTCGAAAGCATCGAAAAACTCTTCGTAAAATAGAACAAGTGAAATTGTAAGATTTGAGTTCATCCTGTTTAATATTCAAAGCTAACGGTCAGATTCTCTTTCAATTTAGTTCACACACGCACAACCGGGTTGTTCAGATTTGTAAAAGCGGAAAGGATATTAAACGTAAGCTTTCTTCTAATGTTGTTATTAGAAACATAATCTCATCAAGAAAAATTTGTATTTTTAGAAATTTGAAGTTTCCGCAGTCAGAATTTAAATAAATTGTTACTCTTCAACGAGACGTGTTTCAATTCGGCAAGTCGATACTGTCAGATTTATCCATCCGTTCCGCTTTGGAAGTAGTTCCAAACACACCTTGACATTTCCCTGCAAGTTCGCCTGCTTGATGATTTTGTCCATGAAAATTATGAACAGAAGCGGGGAAAGACAACAACCCTGACGAACGCCCTCTTTAACCTCGAAAGACTCGCTAATTTCGCCGTCTATCCTTACCGCTGCCCTGCTGTCTGAGTAAATACTCTTAATGGCACGCAGTAAGCCCCCATTGATACCGTACTCGCTAAGAACCCCGAACAACTTCTGCCTTGGTACCCGGTCGAATGCCTTCTCCAAGTCGATGAAGCATAGGTACAAGTCCCTGTTCTTTTCATAAAGCTTTTCGATAGTCTGCCTGAGGCAGAAATTCTGATCCTGACACCCCCTCAGAGGCCTGAAACCACCCTGAATCTCATCCAGTACACCTTCCACTATGTTCCTAACCCGGTCAACAAGTACACTCGCGTACACCTTACCTACCACGCTCAAGAGCGATATCCCCCTGTAATTACTGCAAACCTTACGGTTGCCCTTCTTATAAATTGGAGCAATAACACCGAAGCTCCAGTCATCAGGTACCGTAGAAGACCTCATGGCCAAATTGAAAATCCTACAAAGCCATTGGATCCACCTGATCCGCTATATTTAATAAATTCTGTCCTAATTTCATCCACCCCTGCGGATTTTCCTGCCCTTAATCTGCCGACCTTCCGGGACACCTCATCCAGTGTAATTTCCTCCTCCACCTCCAAGCTAGGACCCGCCTCCCTCCCATTTTCTTCTACCAGATTGACAGATGTAAATAAATCCTGAAAGTAATCCCGCCAAGTCTTCAAGACTTCACCCTTATCTGTAATTAACTCGCCGCCTTTATCTAAAATGCTACTACATCCTTCTTTCACGCCACCGCGCCTAATGTCCTTAATCATCGACCAAAATTTCTTACCCCTGCCTCGACCTGCCTTTTCCAATTCCTCCCCAAACTTCTTCCCCTCCCTGTCCTTCGCTTCAATGACTAGATCCTTAACCAGTTTACTACAAGCCTTGTAAGCATCCCACTTCTCCGCCGTCCTGTCCTGTAACCAGATCAAGTAAAGTTTCCTTTTTTCCAATACAACATCCCTGATATCGGCGTTCCACCAACCCGTTTTTTTGTTTCGACCCCCGCTAGTGACACTGCCCAGACATTCCTCAGCCGCACCCAACATAAATTCCTTAAAATTCGCCCACTCAGTCCCAATGTCCCCGCAGTCAGCTGGAAGCCCCTCAAACCCTTCGGCGAATTTTGCCATAAAACGAGACCTTACTGCCTCTTCCCTAAATTTGCCCACACGAAATTTGCGACTTACCACCTTCTTCCTTATAGTCTGACAGAGTTTCCCAACCGACAGATGGGTACCCAAAAAGTAGTGGTCAGAACCAAAAGTGAAACCCCTGAAAACACGTGTGTCCCTGACCACCTGTCTCCTGTCCTGTTCTATAATCATGTAATCAATGATGGATTTGTGATCCAAACCCTCCTTGACGTACGTATACCGATGGATCCATTTGTGCCTATAGAAAGAGTTGGTTATTGCTAACCCATTGAAATCACAAAAATCTAACAACCGTTTACCATTTGAATTCAGAGTTCCTTCCCCAAATCTACCCACTACCCTTTCATAACCTGAGTTGTTTTTAAAGTTTCCTATTCTTGCATTAAAATCCCCCATCAAAATCAGAGATTCATTTCCCTTTTTGCTAACCACGTCCCCCAACTGTTCGTAAAAAATGTCCAAGCCAGCAACATCACTGCCTTCGCAAGGGCTATATACGCTAACCAGGCGATAAATTCCCCCCGCTAACTTTACAGAGACCCACATCAGCCTTTCATTTACGAAACGAACATCCAGGACAAAGTTGATCAACTCCTTCCTGATTGCGATTCCAACCCCCCAATTTGCCCTACCAGACTGAACCCCGGACAAAAAAACCTTATACCCGCCTACGTGCTCTTCCGTCTGTCCCTTCGTCCTAACGTCACTCAACGCCAATATGTCTATACCGTAGTCCTTTGCCAGATCCACTAATTCCTCCCTGCGATTCCGAAAACCCCCATTAACGTTTAGACTCCCAATAAACAAACCATCACCCATTTTGCATTGCCTGACCGTCAACGATGGGGTACCTGTCAAGTCGAGCGTTGGTCGTACCCCGTATCCAACACCCGTCCGAGGCTGTGTGTAATTGTTTTTACCGAGAATGAATACAGTGGGACGGCCTGGTAAGCCGAGCCGCACCTTAAGTACGAGTTTTAATGGGCACCAAGAAGGGCTGTTTGGAATGCAATGTATTCGTTTGTTTACATTTTTGCCAAACCGACTGCTATGCATATAGCGAAGTCATCAACCGAAATTATGACCATAAACACTTATCAGAAGGAGGATCCTCCTTCTGTATGAAATTACATCCAAAATAATTTTTTTTTTGGAAAATATATCGGCAAATAGGGCAATATTGAAAAACCCGTCCGAAGAAACGGTGTAAAAAAATCCTCCGGAAGCTCAAAATTGGCCCCCCCTCAAATTTTCTCCACAATTTTCTCTACAACATAGCAAAAAACCATTTTTTGGGCTAGGACCAACCTAGAACCCTAAGTAGGGGCCTCGGACACATGCTTCCATAGACCAAAATGTTTCCCTCAATTTGCTCTATAACATAGCAAAAAAAATTTTTTTTGGTTAGGGCCGACCTTGGGACCGACGTGAGGCCCACTTGAGCCCTAAGCACAGGCAAAAGTTTTTTTTACAAATTGTCGGTCATGCCTAGATCTTTCAAACAAAAAAAAATTTTAAAATCGGAAGAAGAGTTATTTGCAAAAACCACGTAGGACCCTCACAGCGACTCGTTTGCAGTGCCCTTGCTAGCTCCAAGGACTCAAATCCAAAAAAGCTTCTTCCACAAATTGTCGCTCATGCCCAGGTCTTTCAAACAAAAAAGAATTTATGAAAATTGGAAAAGATTTACTCGAGCTATGTACAAAAAACACATAGAGCCCTAGCAGAGACTCGTTTTAGTGCCCTAGCTAAGTCCAAGGACTCAAGTTCAAAAAACTTTCTTCCACAAATTGTCGGCTATGCCCAAGTCTTTCAAAAAAAAAAATTGAAAATCAGAAAAGATTTACTCGAGCTATGGCCCTAGCTTGGTGGCCCTTGGGCCGACAGTGCCCAGATTCAATACCAAAAAGGTTTTTGAAAATCGGTTGAGTTTTACTCGAGTTATCGTGTTGATGGACGGATGGACGGACGGACATTATTTTTATTGCTGATTCGTCATCTAAGGACCATGATACACGATAACACGATAACTCGAGTAAAATTCAACCGATTTTCAAAAACTTTTTTTTCCTGAAAGGTAATCGAAAAATCTTTTTTGGTATTGAATCTGGGCACTGTCAGACCAAGGGCCAATCAACTAGGGCCGTTAAGTGGTTTCTGGTCTTTCGTGCATAACTAGAGTAAATCTTTTCCGATTTTCAAAACTTTTTTCATTCAAAAGATAAAGCAATTCCCTACAATTTATGGAAGAAACTTTTTAGAATCTGAGCGCCTGGACTCAGTCAGGTCTCTAAAGCTGAGTCTCTACTTGTTTTTTGTGCATAACTCAAGTAAATCTTTTCCGATTTTCAGGAAAAGATATTCAATCGAAAGGTCTGGGAATGCTCAACAATTTATAGAAATTTGTTTTTTTCTTTGGGTCGTTGGACCTAGCTAGAGCCCTGAAGAAGTGGTCCCACTACGGCCCTACTTGTTTTTTATACATAAATCGAGTAAATTCCATCCGATTTTCGTGACTCTTTTTCTATTCGATAGGTAATGAAAGCCTTAAGAGCATCCAATTTATTTTGGAAACATAACCAAAGACCCGTACGTATCAGAATAGATGTGGCAAGCAGAATAGATGTTGCAAAAAGATTCGAACGTATCTAAAGATACAAATAAGCAAACAATCCAACGTTTTACGTTCTTTTATAACTGTAAGAATTTCAAAGATCCATTGAAATTACCCAAAGTATCTAGAAAAGCTTACATCCAAGGAATATGCCATTTTCCCCTAAAACCCTGAAACACGTGTTCGCTTAAATTTAATTCTCTACAACTTCGCCTTTGACAGTAAATCTCCATATTGCATAGTTAAGGAAATATAGACGAAAAACTGTATGTCCAAGAATCTCAATTTCGTCCATTCCATTGGTCCCAGTGCCCAGACCCCTGAACCAATTCCCACAATTTTTTCCCAGTTTTGTGACATCAAATGCTTTCATTTGACACCAAAATGAGGAATTTCCGTGCTACACTTGCTGTGAGATATTTGCAAAAAAGCTTCACCGACCCTCGAAAAACCATATCTCCGGAACCACTTGACCGATTTTGCTCATCTTTGAACTTGACTCATGGGAGGCATGTACCTTACAGGGAAAAAAAAGTTTAGGCTGATCGGTTGAACCGTTTGGAAAAAAAAGTGGGGACGGACAGACAGACGGACACTTTTTTATTGCTGATTCGTCATCTCTAGAGATAAGGGGCCATTCACATATTACGTACGCACAAAAATGCCAATTTTAGACCCCCCCCTCCCCCATGTACGCAGTCGTACGTTTTCCACCCCCCCATTAAGTACGTACTAAATTCATACTTTTAACACAAATGAAAATACGAACGAAAAAATGGCGTTATTATTGTACGCAGGGGCGGATTAGGCAATTCGGGACCATGCACATGCTGGAGAAATCTGGCGCTGAGTTCGGTCAGTACGTGTATCATTTTAGTGTCGTCTCGTTAGATAAAAAAACTTCAAAATAAAAATTGAAAAAATTAATCCTGAAAAATTTAATCTTACAGTGAAGGTATTATAATTCCGAAATTCTCTTCAATGTCATTTCACGTAGAAAAATTATTTGCACCTTGTGCTTAACATGACACATTATTAAAATGGGGTTGGAAAAATAGAATTATTTCGAGTTTACGAAAAAAAATTTCGTCCTCGAGGAAAGTATTGTGTATTGTGGATAAATGTCCAACTATATTTCTTAGCAATAGAGCGGTTTTGCAACAATGCAATGAGATGAAAATCAACTTTTATTTCAAAGATTTATCTTTTGTTTACTTGATAAACATAAATTTCATTAATTATTTCTGGTTTACTGTATTAAAATCAATGGGTTACTTTAAAATGCAAGGTGGACCTAAATGAACCGTGATTTGTCCTATTTCATATAACTTCAATGAATCGTGAGTTTTGTTGACAAACGTCTCTGGACTAAACGTCAGGATTAAAACTGATTCTTATACCCCATTTATTGATAAAATTGTTTAGATTACATAATTTGTTTCAACGGGTTTTTTAAGCGTTTTTGCCTGCAACCAGCCGTAAGTTGAAACTGAAAGAGACTGTTGTTAAATGTAATCTTTTCCGTTGTTAACAGTTCGATCGATTTCAATTTCGATGTATCACCGGATTTTTGTCTGTGCACCAGGGAGCTTACTACATTATTAAGAACCTAGTGAATTTTTTATTCATTTTTTAACTACTCGACTGATTCGATCGACTTAAAGTTTACATTTTTGTACAGGAGAATGTACTACGAAGCGAATACGAAATGAAATTTTGATAGATAAAACTTCTGACAGATCAGTTCGATCGATTTTACTTTCTCGACTTTGTGTATCTCAAAATCTATGGATTTCATTTTTCTGTGCAGCCGCAACTGACCTTGGAAGTGTGGAACGTAATCTAAAGTACAAAAGTATTTTTGATGTCGGAAACTTTATTCAGAACAAACTAGGAAAGTTGGCGCTAAAAGAATGGGTGCCAGTGTCGCTGAGAACCTTAATCCGCCACTGATCGTACGACGACGAAAAAGACGTCGAATGGGTGTGTAACATCGACTTAGAAGAAAAAGAGGAGTTTGTCGAGCCAGAAAACAAAGAAAATGTACACTATAACGTTTAAACTGTTTTACAAACCATTTTGAGGGATTCCGATTTTTAGTTGTGATTCTTGTAATTGATATCCTTTGTTATACGCCAGTGTGCAGAAAAGTTTGTACGAAGAAAAACAAATTTGTAATTTCAAAATTTCAAATTTTCATGTTCTTAATAAAAAAAAATGTGTTGACCACGTACGTACGCTTTTCATTCAATACCCCCCCCTCCCCCCAGTGAAAATCGTACAGTTTCA
>CM055403.1:107949295-108002601 GCA_029228625.1 Pseudolycoriella hygida
ACGCACAAAAATGCCAATTTTAGACCCCCCCCTCCCCCATGTACGCAGTCGTACGTTTTCCACCCCCCCATTAAGTACGTACTAAATTCATACTTTTAACACAAATGAAAATACGAACGAAAAAATGGCGTTATTATTGTACGCAGGGGCGGATTAGGCAATTCGGGACCATGCACATGCTGGAGAAATCTGGCGCTGAGTTCGGTCAGTACGTGTATCATTTTAGTGTCGTCTCGTTAGATAAAAAAACTTCAAAATAAAAATTGAAAAAATTAATCCTGAAAAATTTAATCTTACAGTGAAGGTATTATAATTCCGAAATTCTCTTCAATGTCATTTCACGTAGAAAAATTATTTGCACCTTGTGCTTAACATGACACATTATTAAAATGGGGTTTTTACACATGGAAAAATAGAATTATTTCGAGTTTACGAAAAAAAATTTCGTCCTCGAGGAAAGTATTGTGTATTGTGGATAAATGTCCAACTATATTTCTTAGCAATAGAGCGGTTTTGGAACAATGCAATGAGATGAAAATCAACTTTTATTTCAAAGATTTATCTTTTGTTTACTTGATAAACATAAATTTCATTAATTATTTCTGGTTTACTGTATTAAAATCAATGGGTTACTTTAAAATGCAAGGTGGACCTAAATGAACCGTGATTTGTCCTATTTCATATAACTTCAATGAATCGTGAGTTTTGTTGACAAACGTCTCTGGACTAAACGTCAGGATTAAAACTGATTATTATACCCCATTTATTGATAAAATTGTTTAGATTACATAATTTGTTTCAACGGGTTTTTTAAGCGTTTTTGCCTGCAACCAGCCGTAAGTTGAAACTGAAAGAGACTGTTGTTAAATGTAATCTTTTCCGTTGTCAACAGCTCGATCGATTTCAATTTCGATGTATCACCGGATTTTTGTCTGTGCACCAGGGAGCTTACTACATTATTAAGAACCTAGTGAATTTTTTATTCATTTTTTAACTACTCGACTGATTCGATCGACTTAAAGTTTGCATTTTTGTACAGGAGAATCTACTACGAAGCGAACACGAAATGAAATTTTGATAGATAAAACTTCTGACAGATCAGTTCGATCGATTTTACTTTCTCGACTTTGTGTATCTCAAAATCTATGGATTTCATTTTTCTGTGCAGCCGCAACTGACCTTGGAAGTGTGGAACGTAATCTAAAGTACAAAAGTATTTTTGATGTCGGAAACTTTATTCAGAACAAACTAGGAAAGTTAGCGCTAAAAGAATGGGTGCCAGTGTCGCTGAGAACCTTAATCCGCCACTGATCGTACGACGACGAAAAAGACGTCGAATGGGTGTATAACATCGACTTAGAAGAAAAAGAGGAGTTTGTCGAGCCAGAAAACAAAGAAAATGTACACTATAACGTTTAAACTGTTTTACAAACCATTTTGAGGGATTCCGATTTTTAGTTGTGATTCTTGTAATTGATATCCTTTGTTATACGCCAGTGTGCAGAAAAGTTTGTACGAAGAAAAACAAATTTGTAATTTCAAAATTTCAAATTTTCATGTTCTTAATAAAAAAAATTGTGTTGACCACGTACGTACGCTTTTCATTCAATACCCCCCCTCCCCCCAGTGAAAATCGTACAGTTTCATACGCTTTTCACAAACCCCCCCTCCCCCCAAGTGCGTACGTAATATGTGAATGGCCCCTAATAGATACATCACCCCCCCCCCTCCCATCTCGATCTACCCCATGTTACAATAAAATTGTTTGTAGTAAACGTATAGAACATTTGTACTTCGTACGGGTTCAAATATTTTGAAAACTATTAGAGAAAGGAGATCGGTGTCAAACGAAAAATGGTTTGGTTTGGGTGATACCCATGTCATGATGCCTCCTAATATGGATGCTAATGTTAGCGTGGATCGATCTAGACAATATATTTTCCAAAAATTCAAACATTTTGAGAACTATAAGTGATAGAAGATCGGTGTCAATGGCAAACTTTTTTGTCTATGGAAGTATGGGTCAGAGGCCTTTCCTAAGTGCTCTAGGTCGGCTCTAATATCGGCGGTAGTACAAATAACATTTTTTGAAAATATATCTGAAAAAAAAAGTTTTTACTTTTTTTTAAACTATTTAACTTTTTTTATTTTTTTTCAATATTGCCCTTTCGGCAATTTCCAATCCAATCTAACGTCGACGTAATTTCATACACTTAAGAGTTAAGGCAACATTTACTTTGATACGTTCGAATCTTTTTGCAACAACTATTCTGTTTGCCACATCTATTCCTATACGTATGGGTCTCCTGCATATGTTTTTTATTGCTGATTCTTCATATAACGACCACGATCGGTGCTCCCCCCTACTCCCGGGTCGAAATTCGACTGGTTACAAAAGTCGTGGTAAACGCATGAGACCCCTTTTCGAAGAACTTCGTTCTTCGTACGGGTCTAAAAATTGGGATGGTGTTAACTAAATATCCTCAATACTCGATTGGAAACGGAATGTTATTTGTGAGTGGTTTCGAGTGCTATAATTTGACCTAAACAATATTTTCGTAGTTCATTTGAGTGTCTAAATGGATTTCCATACAGATGTGCTACTAGTGCGCATAAGAAAATTTTAAAATTGATTCGTTACGAAAAATGTTGTTCCTGACATGTTCCTGATGTGTATTTTGACCACATCTCAAAATAACCCATCGGGAACTAATTAGGAAAACAGCTAAATTGCATCAACGGACGACATTCGTCGCGTAGGCAATATCGTCCCCGCTGATAATAAACTTGGTGTTTTTGGCCCTCACTGACGTAGACAATCTGAATACAACCTTTGTGAGATTCATCGGCAAATTGAATGATTTTGTACTTCTTATCTTTTTCGGCCTTCGTGTCAGAGCATTTCTCGAAGTCATTCAAGAATAGTAGAGGATTCGTCTCGCCTGATACGAACACTAAACGTTTGGTGCTTTTGTCAGTCTCTGTTTTGGTTCGTTTCTCATCTGGATCCTTCCCAGCTAATTGAATATCTAGATAATAATTAGAATGAATATCATTTAATTCATCACATCATAGTGTTCACAAAGAAAATTCCTAGTGATCAGACACGTAGAAGTATAGTCGATTATTATTATTTAAACATGTTGACATGTAGAAAAAGCCACACAAGGATTGTAATTACGTTTCATGCGGCTAAAACGTCATTTCAGAGTGCGATGTAATTTTCGTGCCTGCAATCGCCTAGACATCTCACAAACGCAATTTTTGTTTGCGTTAAGATGTCATAAATTGAGTACTTAAGGACGTTAAGTCTTATTTTATTAATTTCGAACGCGTTTGCCTAAAACTACGATATATTTGGATTGAGATGCCAAAATTCGACAACAGTTGACACAATATTTCAGCACAAAATTTGACAAAAAATTACACAAGCAGCATTGAAAGAGAAATTTTCGACTGTTTTTAATAGCGGTGAACTTTATATGGAAATTTAGATAAATGAAGAAACAAATTGTTGAAAGGGGGGAGGGGGGGTTGTTTAAAAATGCCATTATTACATGTATTACTTGCAGTAATAAAGGAACAATTTTCAATGACTAATGAAAAGCAAAATAGAATCGGTCACAATCCTGTTTTTTCTTCATTAAGAGCACGTCGCAAAAATGCGAACTGTCAAATTTGCGATGCTTTTTTAGCAGAGAATCCTGCGTAAATAACAAATTCTTCAAAATTAGGGCTCACGTACTGTGAGAGGATGACTCTTACACGAATAATAGATGAGTCAGAATTCAAAAAGTTTAAATATAAAGGTACAAATTCGCTGTGAAATAACATCGCAACATAATTTGGAATGCGATGCTTTTTCAAAGCAAGTTTCGACCTTCATACTCAAAATTTTTTAATTCTGACTCATCTATAGTTCGTGTAAGAGTCATCTTCTCATAGTACTAGACCCGCCGCCGCTAGCCGCCGCTTTTATTTTTGGGTATTTTTCGGCGCAAACTACAAAAAATTTCATAATCGAAGTGGTACCAAAATGTTCGTTTATGTAATCTTGAGGCGGACAGCGTCAATAAAAAACGTAATTTGTTAAAATTACAAATTATTTTATTTAATGCGAATAGAAAATCGTCTACACAAAGCGAATCGTAGTGCGGATACTCGAAAAACTCTTCTTTTTCCCACGGAATGAATTTTTGATCGAATACAAAAATGAATTTTTTTATCGAAATGAGTTAGAAATTATCCGCGCAAATATGTTTGAATTTTATAATTCAAAATTTAAACTGGAGTATTTTATTCCCAAAAAATATTGAAATATTCTGAATGAATAAATCGAATTGATTGAATTTCTTGACTTGCTGGAGTGGTAAATGCTGTTTTTCTCATTGAATTGAGAACCTTTGGAATCATTAAATATTTGATGGATGATTTTGAGATGATTTTCGGTGTCTTGTTGTTATCGCCGAAAGTGGATTGTTCGTTAATTGAATCCATTGTTCTATGCTTATCCGATGAATCTACGTTGGGAGTTATTTTAACGCAGCGCTCCGCCTCGCTTCGATGGTGAGTGATAAGCATAAGACATGGATTCAACGGCGTTAACGAACTTTTTAGTTTTTTGAATTGAACTTGCATGGGATCTCGGGCTCGGTACACTTATCGGCCTTGTCGCCGAATTTGTAGTGATACCAACAAATGTCGTACATCTTTTTACCCGCGGCAGTGCTTCCACTGCGAGATTCTTGTGACCTTCCTCTCGACTTGGATCTTGATCTATTTGTTGAGCGAAAACTTTGATCTGAATTCTTTCTGTTTAGCACTTCTATTTGTTTTGTTAACTGAGCAATACACTTTTCCAGACTTGAAATCGAGGAACTTGGTGTAGAAATCGAGGAACTTGGTGTAGAAATCGAGCTAACGTTGTTTAAATTTCCAACCTCGACAATCTTGTCAGCTATTTTCGCCAATTCCGGAAGATTGGCCTCGTTAGTAGATAGAATTACCCGCGCTTCAGTCGGTAAACGTTTCAGCCAGAGGGTTTTTAGTAAGTCATCCGTTATCCCCGGTGTGCTTAACCTACGCATCTCATTCAGCATCCCAGATGGCTTCTGATCACCAAGAACAGACTCTTGAAGTAGCTTCATCATTTTCTTGTGCTGGGAGTCTGAAAAATGTTCAAGGATTTTCGCTTTCAGATTACTGTACCTGTTCTGGGCTGGTGGTTGTAGGACAGCATCTGCAACTTGTGTCAGTACTTTACTTTCGATTGCACCCACAACTGCATTGAATTTCGAAATATCTGTGGTAACCTGAGCGGTGGTGAACTGTGCCTCTATCTGTGCGAACCAGATTTCTGGTGAATCATCCCAAAACGGAGGAATTTTTAATCCAATCCGTTGAATAACAGCCGGTTGTTGTGGCTGCTGTTGTTGTTGGTCATTTCCTAGCATGTCGATGTTTAACAATTTTAAAATCGAATCAATTTTTGCTGTACTGTTAGTTTTGGTGTCGTTCGGAGAAATATTCCAATATTTTAGCTTTCAAGTTACCGTACTTATCAATCGCTGGTGGGTACTGAACAGCTTCGGTGACTTGTATGAGTATCTTGCTTTCGAGAGCGCCTATAACAGCAATAAACTTCAACGTGTCTTCGGTAATTTGAGCTGCGAAAAAATGAGCTTCAGCTTTTTCGAACCAAGTTGCTGGAGAATCCTGTTGGAATGGTGGAATATTCAATCGCATGCGTTTACTTTCGTTCCTTGCGGTCATGAATAATGGTGGCGTAACGTAACGTAACGAATTTGAATGGACCAACAGCTATTGTTTTCTGTTTTATAGAACCACGTTCTCCATAAATAAATAAATTTGTCGTTTTTAATCACTGAATGTTTATTTCGTCCCGAACACTTAATAAATTGGTTCACTGAATGTTTGTAACGTTCCAATTTATCAATTTAGCACCGAGCACAGACCGAATTTCGATTTTGTATGACCGGTTTACGGTCGATAAGTTGCACTCTCCTTCCTTTTGATTGTATGAGCAAAACTGTCCGGCCTATGAAATAATTATAATTTCATTTAATTTCACGCGTTCCGAATGATTTATAACTAATGATCATTCGCTCGTCAGGGTCACCATTGAGGCGGACAGCGTCAATAAAAAACGTAATTTGTTAAAATTACAAATTATTTTATTCAATGCGAATAGAAAATCGTCTACACAAAGCGAATCGTAGTGCGGATACTCGAAAAACTCTTCTTTTTCCCACGGAATGAATTTTTGATCGAATACAAAAATGAATTTTTTTATCGAAATGAATTAGAAATTATCCGCGCAAATATGTTTGAATTTTATAATTCAAAATTTAAACTGGAGTATTTTATTCCCAAAAAATATTGAAATATTCTGAATGAATAAATCGAAACGATGTCCACAATCTTTTCTCTAAAACAATGAATATTTACACTTTCTTTTGAACTATAGGAAATGATTTTAAAATGCTTAAAAAACTTCAAGTAGTGTGTTTAAATTTAGATACGGTTCACTTTTGAACTTGCAACTGGGGGAAAATGACAGCTGATTAAGAACAATAGAGATGACTCTTGTTTGTTTTTTACTAACAGCTATCGGTTTCGCCGTAGTTGCAAGTTCAAAAGTGAACTGTATAGTGAGGGCGAGTTGTCCAAAAAGCCCGTCTCGCTCATATTTTGGGTTAAAAGCGATTGAATTGATGATCATTGCAGAGAGGTAGAAGACAAAGTTATTTCACCAGAGGAGCCGCCGTTGCTTCAATTACGCCCAAAAAAATATCATGAATTCTTTGAACCTTTGCTGATATAAGAAAAATATAAAAACTAGAAAATGTATGTAAGTGGCGCTGGGGAACTACATTATAGCCCAAAATTATTTTCGACAATTTTAGCAATGTACGTCTTTTTGTCTTTTACCACTCTACAATAATCAGCAATCCATTCGCTTTTATTCCAAAATATGTGCGAAAGCACTACTCGCTCCGGACTATGTTTACAAATTTAAACAATATAAATTTTTAATTTTTTTGATCAAAAAATTTACTAGCGCCGATTTTTGCGCCGAAATGCGTCGCCGCCGCCGATAAAAAAATTGACACGCGCCGAATTCAGCCGCCGTTAAAAATCCTCAGCCGATGTAAGCCGCTGCCGAGAGCTTAAAAAATTTTAAGCGCCGCCGCCGAAAAAGTGGACCGACGCACGGATCTACACAGTACGTGAGCTATCATTTTGATAAATTAGTTATATACGCAGGATTCTGTGTTAAAAAAAAATCGCAAATTTGACAGTTCATCTTTTTGCAATGTGCTCTATGCGGTTCAATGAAAAATAAGTTGTCTGCAGAGATGGTGACCGATTCTTTTTTGCTCCTCGTGAGTATTTAGAACTAAAACGTATACTAGGCCTCATCCAACAGTTGATGAAGAGGGGAACTGTGCTTGGGCCTAATGAAAAATAAAGTGCTCTGTCCGAAGAAGACGGAATTTGACATTTTGACTTTATATTTACTTTATTGCTGCCAGAAACTTTACCCAAGTTGCAAATTTTTAGCGAGTGCCACAGACTTCAACAGAGCTGAAAATTTTCTAGTTTTCCCCGAGTTATGAATTAACTTTCTCACAATCGAATGCGAAAATTTGTATTCTCCACCGAAAACTCACTTCACGTCCCTAGGGTGGAAAACAACTTACTGGGATTGAAAGAAGTTCATAAAATCTCGATTTTCGTCTTGAAGAAAAAATATTGTTCCAACTGTGTACAAAACTAGGGCTCTTTCCTTTTACGAAATGAATCAAAAAACTGTCACTAGTAATTTTCTTTGTTTCGAAGAAGGACTTACAGGTTTTCAGTTCTTTCCCCTTGAATATGAACTTTCCGTATTGGAAATATTCTTTCCATTCTTCCTTACTCAAAACTAATGCGATTGATTTCACTTTATCCAATCTGCCAATCAAAACATTAATAGACTCAGGTAATTAAACATGCTGAGAAACAATTGTATCTGCTTCTTCAAAATAATGCCACTCATGTTGAGCAAACTTAACTGCATAAATGTAGCTTTTCTTTTCGAATGGTCCACAGAGAAATGAAAATTTCATTCGATTTGCTGTTGAAGCGTTTAAAGCAGCTGAAGTGGAAGGAGAATCGGTTGTTGATGCTACTTCATCTTCTTCAATTGAGCAGATGTTCTGACCCGTTTGCAGACAGTTCGTGAAGTATTCTTTCAGCTTCTGTGCATCTGGAAACAATAGCATTCGTAGTTCTTTAGTTTTTTTTTTTCTTTCATCGGAACTACTTTCCCAATGAGAAACAAACATTTCATTGAATAGTTAAATGCAGAAAGAAGACATGTATTTCAAATTCTAGAAAAACTTTCCGCATTTAACTATTCATATCATATTATTACGGAGCTCATAGAAAGTTCGTCGGAAATCACTAGTGGGTAACATGGACAGCAAGCACAGAAACTCTAGAGATTACTGATTAAAGAACAAAGTGCTCTAATGATTCTAGTCAAACGTGTTCCAGAAATTCAATTGTTAATGTTTTGTCCATATTGCTATGACATTATACATTGTATTGTGCCCGAAATGCATTTATTAAATTAATGTACCTCTTCTAAGCTCACTAACGCTTTCCACAGTTAAATTGAAGAGTAGATAAAAATGCGATCCATGTTTTACTTTTAAAGCCATGTTGTATACAGTTTACGGTTCAATAATAACGATGAACGTTTTCAATCGAACTGATCAAGACGTACGTGGCCAATGAAACATATGTACAATCTACAGAGGCTTTCTGCTATCTCAAAACGCGTTTTTTAAATGATACTGCAGACTGG
Source organism: Pseudolycoriella hygida (assembly GCA_029228625.1). Taxonomy (NCBI): domain Eukaryota; kingdom Metazoa; phylum Arthropoda; class Insecta; order Diptera; family Sciaridae; genus Pseudolycoriella; species Pseudolycoriella hygida. Next base: position 107,958,171 of record CM055403.1, read on the forward strand.
AATAGTTATTTGTGGGTCTGTTTTTGACGACTATTTTTAGGCAATTTCGCGTGTTGTAGACCGAGCAGAGCGAGGTCTACATGCAAAAGTGCCCAAAACCAGTCGTCCAAAACAGATACACAAAAAATTTTTCATTTATAAAATTTCCTTCGATTTTGACCCCGAAGCATGAAATAGTTGTTTTCTTAATTGGTATGTGTTTTTGCACCACAAAAGCGGTGTAAGAGTTAATCTTTTTAATATGTTCCTTACGGGGAGAGATGCGAAAGTATGTTACACTCCAGGGAGCGGGCGGAAATATTTTCCACCCTAGTAAGATGTGCGAAATTTTTTCGCATCTCTACTTAAGAATGAAAATAGTAATTTCTGCAATTCAATGTCGAAATACGACAATTTTCAATACTGCTTTGAGTGCGGAAAAGGTCAACTTTCCGCACTCAGATTTGAGTGAGTATGGCAAAGTTTTTCAGCACTCAAATTTGAGTGCGGAAAAGTTTTTCGGCACTCAGTTTTAATTGATATTAAAAATGCAATGAAAAGGAAATTGTGATCAAAATAGAAACTTTATTGTTTGGTTTCGTCTATTTCGGCATTGAATTGCAGAAAACGTTGTTCCTACCTCGTTTTGTAAATAGATTTTTTCAGCTGCTGAAAAAACCTTAGTTACAAAACTAGGCAGGAAAAAACTATTTCACAATTGTTATGCGAAAATTACATTTCTCATGTGTACCTTACGGGTAGAGGTGCGAAAATATTTTCCACCCTAGGAAAACGTGCGAAAATATTTTAGTCCCGCTCCCTAGGGATGAAAATTTATTACGTAAAGTGAGTTTTCGGAGGAAAACGCAAATTATCGGATATAATTGTGAAAAAGTTAATTCATAACTCGGGGAAAAATAGAAAATTTTCAACTCTGTTGAAGTCTATGTTCCTCGCAAAAAAAGTTGCCACTTGAAAATTTTAAACTTTGTTGAAGTCTGTGGCCCTCGCAGAGAAATTTGCAAATTGAATAAAGTTTCTAGCCCTCCCAATTTTCTCTTCTTTGACCAGAAGCTTTACTCTCATTTTAATTTCCTCTGCTTAGGCAACATACATCAACCTTGTTAAGGAATTTTCTATTTTCACCCATTGCAGTAAAATAGCAATTTACGTAACTTGCAGAAATAAAGTGTTTATGACTGTGAGGACTACTCAAAAGCATTCATTTCTCAGAGTTTCGTATAATATTTTTCATTCCGAAGGTCCGAAAACAGCTTTTTTTCTTTCGTCCTAGGACAGAAAGTAGCTGTTTTTCGTCTAAATAATGAAAATAGATTTACGAGATTTCAGCAAATTTTCAAACTGAATGCCGTTGCTTTGACCATTTTAAGAAGAAGGTTGGCCCAAACAGGGGAGTCAAGCGAGAATGCCTAAACAATATAACAGGTCATAACCACTAGCGGGGTTCTGCGCAACCTGAAAGGCGTAATTTTGTTCGGTTCATGCGCAAACTTTTGAAAAACCATATTTTCCACACTTTTTCGTCCATATCTCTGGAAGCAAAAAACAAGTTTAGCTCAACTTCGAACTTGATTCCTAGCCGAAAGCTTTCAGGAAAAAAGTCTTTCAAGATCGGAAAAGATTTTCTTGAGTTAGAGGAGGACAGACGGCACTATTTCTCTCACGGAATGGAAAAGCCATATACTCTGGGGTCGCAAAGTTAAGCACAGCAGACCACTGTACTTCAAAATGTCTAAAAAAATTTAAAAAATTTGGACAGATATGTTCTACAAGCTTGTTTGGACGTTACGGCAATTTAGAGGTCTCAAAAATAAGCATGTTTGCATGTGTTTGTGTGGTGAATTCCAGGTATGGGTCAATTTTTGACATGTTATTATAGGGAATCATTTTAGGTCATAGAAACAGGGTCCGTCGCGGCTTAGTTTGGTGGCGGCGAAGGCTCAAAAAAATTTTTCAATCCAATTTTCAATTTTTACGTAATTTTTTCAGTTTTTTGTGACTTCTTTATATTTTGTTGAGGACGTTGTGGGACCATTCTTATGAAAAGAAGTGGGGTACGCCCCGGCTTGGCGGCAGCGGCTGCTCAAATTTTTTTTTAATATTTGTAAAGAAAATTGAGTGAAACATGCTTCCAAAACAGCTACTATCAGACAAAACCTCCGTTGAAAAGGAATACTGTGAGGCTTTCATGCGCAAACAAAATATTTTAAGATAATCTGACAGTGTCGTCGTACAATAGAATTTTGTACTTCTGCGCAGCTTTTTAACACTGCAAAAACTTGCGCAGAAGTACAAAATTCTATTTGATGCAAAAATATATTTCCGTAAGTGTAGCAATTTTACAATATTTTACAAAAACAATTTTGTTTATAGTGTAAGTGCACCGTTTACGAGCCCTGTGCTATTTACGAGGCTTTCTTTTGTTCTTTTGATAACAAAGGGAAAGGCAATAGAAGGCTTGTAACTAAAGCTTTTCTAAACAGGCTCGTAACCGGTGCTTTTAACCTATGCATCAAATTTTTGCACATTTATTGTATTAAATTTTTTATTGAATTATGTAATGTAAATACAATGTCGATTTGTCGTCAATATTTTTTTTTTTTTTATTTATTTATTTATTTCGTCAATGGCCTAGGCCCCCTGGCTACTTACAATATTATACGTTGACAATTTAAATAAATTTTAACTAAAATGATGTTTTACGCTGTCGTTGTTCTATCTGTGTTGTTCAGTTTGACTGACTTAATGAATGTCTGTGTCCAATGATTCCCTGAAAGAAAAATGATTAGCGATAGCTAGTCGACTAGACTAGCAGATGTTTGCACAAGTCGACTAGACCTGGAGTTTGTTTTTCAAAGTCGTGAGACTCGATTTGGCTAATCATATTCTGATTAGAGTGAGAACCATTGGTTCACTGCAATCAACTAAAAGTGGAAGTTTGAGGTTAGGTTGAGTTAAATATTAAAAATCAAATTATCAAATTAAATTAAATTAAAATTACAACAATCACGATAAGTCACTCGTTGAAGGAAATACGATAACAAAATCAATAATTCAAAAATTCATCAGTTTTCTAGCGTTTTATGAATTCGCTAACGGTGACCGTGTCAGGCCAGAGCTTACTATTGACCACCGAGTTAAACAGTTCTGATCTAACGGTGACCTTAAACGATACAAAGCTAACCGTGTCTAAATCGACATAGGGTGAAACCAGTTTTTTGCACGACACTTCTTCAATCGACGCTATTACGTTATTCCTGAGTAGATAATTACTCACATCGTCTTCGGCAACTGACGGATGTAAGTTGGACACATAAGCAATCTTGTGTGTTTCTATCGGCGATACAACACTTCGTGGAGTAGAATCCCTATGCGGTTCAATAGGTGAGACATCGTTTCCAGCGGACACTTTTTCGACGATTGACGATGAAGTTAGCACCTCGGCGAAGGAACTAGAAGCTGATAGACTTACCGATGGTTCAGTGGGAACTTCTTTAAAATCTTCGGAAAAATACTTTGGATCGGTTTGAGCAACGTCAGATTGTTTTATTACAGGTGTGGTCATCTGGTGCGATTCATTTGGGCATGGTGAATTACATAACCGACTGTTGGACATCATTACATTTTTCGGAGGACTGCGAAAGTCATTGGTTTTTTTAATGTCATTTTTGACGGCCGGAGACTTAGTAACCAAAAACACGGAACTTGTTGTCGATTTTGCACTATGAATCGGCTTACGCTTACGATTGTTCGCAGCAGGAAGTGAACGTTGAACATAAAATCGCGATGATGTTGGAACATTTGCAGTGGAATTGAGTTTATTGAACAGAGGAGATGAAACGTTGGACGAGCTTATTTGCATAATGCAGCTATCACAGAACCATTGAAGATTCGGCATTTGTCTATAATGCAACAGAGCATCTTTGTTGAAATTGACACATTCAGCGTGATAAACTTGTCGACAAATTCCATCACAAATAATTTTGTTTGGATTGTCGTTTCGGAAGCCGTTATCACACACAGTGCAATTGTTCATTTTTTTAATTCAATATTCAGCTGGAATAGAACAATAATAAACGGTTTAATTAATAGACGTTGGAGGCGAAAAATCGTCAAATAATTAAATGACACAGCAATACCGACGGGATAAATTAGTCAACAAATGTGACAGCGCGCGCATTTATCTAAATGAAGTTATGTTTGCGCAATCTTTTACGTTATCACAAAGCACAACACAATATAATATCTGTCCACAATTACAAAATGCGAATTAAAATCAAACAAAACTAGTCGACACTACAACACGGCATGAATTCACTAATCGGTTGCACAAAAAATAACACTTCAACCATCAAAATACAACGAAAAATTGAGAAACAGGCTGAGCGCTATCGAAGCACGACCGACCGTTACGACGTTTTTTTGACAGTACTATAGTATTATGCACATAAAATAATCGATTGGTTCGTCTGAAAGAGATAAAATATTACATATGTAAAAAAAAATAAGTTGAGAATACATAATGAATAGGAAATGCAAATTTAGCGAATCTGCAATTGACTGATTGACCCAAATTCTAACTTACTCTTATGAGTGTGAACGACACATAACATTTAACATTCTTAGGTCGAAACGAGCCTACAAGAGCGAAAGTGGTAAAGGCAGCAGGAGAAGAGCCCCTCTTTTCAGAAGTCAGTATTTCTATCAGGCTGGTTGTATTTTCAAAGTATTAGGGCACAAAATATGTTGGTATCAACCCGCAGTAGTTGAAACAAGAGTCAGTTGAAGCAACAACATTTCATGCAAGCCTGACTGCAAAATCTGGATACACAAAACCCGGACGCACAGCATAAAATGTAAAGATTTTGCTCTGCATTTTGTCGCATACGTGTGACATTTTATACTATTTCGTCCGTTTTTTAAAAGAAAAAAAACTTTTACATTGTAACATTTATGTACCATTTAAAACTAAGATCATGAATATCAACGCACTTCTGAGTTCATTTTAAATATTCAACTTGAAAAAGAGTCAGTTGAAGACAAAATCTGGACACACAAAACTCGGACGGAAAGTATAAAATGTAAAGATTCTGCTCTGCATATTGTCGCATACGTGTGACATTTTATCTTAACACGTAACATGCAACAAAATACAGAGCAACTTCTTAACATTTTATATGAAATAAACATACTAATTTCGTACATAAAAACAAATGTTAGACGACAATAGTAATTTGTCCATTTTACACATATTACATTAAACACACGACTAAAACTTATTTATAAAAAATTTTTGGACAAATGTATGTAATGTCAATCAAAACAATGTTGTGGTTGTGTAGCATGCATGAAGTTCTTATGTTGGCTGCGTACCCCAATTTAGACTCGTGCGATGCGGACTCATGCATTCACGCTTGCAAATGTTTATATTTATGTATTACACCTGTTTAAAATGGAATGTGAAAATTAATTTGTCGAAAAGTTTTAGAAAATGAAAGAATTCCTCTCAACTAACCAATTAAAATAACTAACTTTCCAGTTATGAAATTTCAAACAATTAAAATATTTAATTTACTGTGCATGAGCTACAAAAAGTTCTTAAATTTCGCGATTTTCAAAAATTACCCAACATTTCAAACATTTCGTAACTTTCAAACATATCTCATAATTTCTTCATTTCGCATTTTACCGACACAGGACAATTTTTGAACATATTAAAGCCTTCCAATGTTTCCTACATTTGCCACATTTCTCACTTTTCAAACATCTGCTACATTTCAAATCTTTCGCCATTTTCAAACTTTTCAAAATCTTTAGAAAATTCAAAAGTTTTGCACAATTTCCACTTTTCGGGATTTGTAAACATTTCCCACATTTCACGAAATTCGAAAATTTGGAAATTTTACGACTTTTACCACATTTCCGACATTTTTCACCTTTCAAACATTTCACACACCTCGCAAATTTCAAACATTTCATACATTTCAAACAAATCTCACATTTCCCAACATTTTGAAATTTTCTGACTTTTCAATCAATTCGACCAATTCGCAAGTAGCAAACATTTTTCACTTTTCAAACTTGTTCATTTTTCAAACATTTCTCAGTATTCGCGAAAATTTCAAAATTTACGACGTTTCCTACATTTCAATTGTTTCCCACATTTTTCACTTTTCAAACATTTCACACATCTCGAAAATTTCAAACAATTCAAACAAATCCCACATTTACCACATTTTGCAATTTGACAACATTTTGAAATTTTACGACGTTTCCTACATTTCGAACATTCCCCAAACTTCAAGCATTTCCCACATTTTTCACTTTTCAAACATTTCACACATCTTGCCAATTTCAAACATTTCATACATTTCAAACAAATCTCACATTTCCCAACATTTTGAAATTTTCTGACTTTTCAATCAATTCGACCAATTCGCAAGTAGCAAACATTTTTCACTTTTCAACCTTGTTCATTTTTCAAACATTTCTCAGTATTCGCGAAAATTTCAAAATTTAAGACGTTTCCTACATTTCAAACGTTTCCCACATTTTTCACTTTTCAAACATTTCACACATCTCGAAAATTTCAAACAATTCAAACAAATCCCACATTTACCACATTTTGCAATTTGACAACATTTTGAAATTTTACGACGTTTCCTACATTTCGAACATTCCCCAAACTTCAAGCATTTCCCACATTTTTCACTTTTCAAACATTTCACACATCTCGCAAATTTCAAACATTTCATACATTGCAAACAAATCTCACATTTCCCAACATTTTGAAATTTTCTGACTATTCAATCAATTCGACCAATTCGCAAGTAGCAAACATTTTTCACTTTTCAAACTTGTTCATTTCATTTTCAAACATTTCTTAGTATTCGCACATTTAGCTCTTTTCAATCATTTTATTGTTAATTTCATTAATTAGAAGAATAAACGAATTCACTTGAAAATTTATCTAATCGACATAATAAGCTTACGGGTATGTCGAACTAAATGAACGTATTTGAATTTTAAAAAGCGCGCGTAAAAGAACAGAACCAGTCGGTAAATATAAATTACAGAATGTCTTAGCTTGACTTGTTTGAGTTATTTCGCTGAAAAGTGAGCACTTTTAAAAAAAAGTCTCTGTATGTTTTGTGTTGGTTTGTCTTCCGCAATAAATGTATTGCATTCTTTTAAAGAAATTGACTCTACATATTTCGATGTGAAATTATGCAAGCATTAAATTAAACACTGAAAAAGTTGTCTAAATTTTTTTCCTGCATTACACGTGACAAGTGAAAGCATAACAGTAAAATACTTCAGATTTATGACCCATGATAGAAATAAGGGGCCATTCAAAAAGTGTGCACGCAACTGAAGGCTGAAGGGGGAGGGGGGATATGACAAAAGCGTTCTGCCATACATTCCAATGTATGAAAATAGACGTGCAAAGGAGGAAAGGGGAGGGCGGGGGGTAAAAAAATGAGTTTTGGTGTGCGCAATTTGCGAATGGTTCCTAACTTTAGCTTTTCTCGTCAGCACCAAAAAATTAAGGTTAAGTCAGAATTAGAAAATTTTTCTCTTGTAAAGTGCTCAAAGGTTGATTAGGTAAATAAGGAATCCGACTGACTTTTACTAACACACTCGAGTCGATTTATAAGCAAAATACGGCTCATTCATTGAAACAGCGAAATATTTGTGATTTGGTAGATCTTCGAAACGTTTCAGTAATTACGTGAATTAGTCGATTAATTTGAGGAAGATTTCTCCTGGATTTCGGTTGTATGACACCATACACCACTCATTCATGCATTATCGTCTGTCAACTCGAGTGAAACTTGGCCGATTTTCAAAAACTTTCTTTTCACTGAAAGGTTACCGAAAAATCTTTTATGGAATTGAATCTGAGCGTTGTCGGCCCAAGTGCCGCCGAGCTAAAGCCTCTTAAGTTCTTCTGTCTCTTATACATAATTAAAGTAAATATAATCAGAAACTTAATTACAAGATTGAATTTGGACAAAATCGGTCGAAAACTTTCGAAGTTATGGTAAAAAAGTGGTAAAACGTGGTTTTTTGAAGGGTGGAGAACTTTTTGACTTATATATCTGCGAAATTAGGACGGAAATCGCTATGGAAGGCTTCAAATAAAAGATATGGACATCAGAAAATCACGAAAATTAAATAAGTCAAAATATGTTGAGTGGTTCGGGCTGTAGAGTCCTCAGTGTGAGCCCAACTTACGCTACGCAAATCTACACAATATTTAGTGGTTTTTCGTGAATATATTTTTAATGATCAGGTTTTTTGTGCATTGGAGAAAAAAGAGGAGAGCTTTTTTGTTCATGGAAATATGGATCAGAGGCCCCTCCTAAGTTCTAAGATCGGACCTAGTGCAATTTTCTTTTCAAATTTTTTCCATTATTTTTTAATTTCGGGTTTTTTTAAGGATGTTTTTTGCGCCGTTTCTTCGGACGGGTTTTTCAATATTGCCCTTTCAACAATTTCCAATCCAATATAATATAGACGTAATATCATACAATTGCAAAATGCAACATTTACATAGATACGATGGTATGATGCGTATGGTTCCTCTGCATTTATGTTTAATTGAGATTTTGATTTGCGTTTAAAAAAAATTTACAAATTATTTGTATGCCGTAGAAGAGTTTTCGCTCTAAGGAAAGCTGATTTATCGATATAAAATGAATGCAGCGATACTTTCGTTCCTCCTTGACATTGTTCCATCGAAATGCTTCGGACGGGTTTTTCAAAATTGCCCTTTCGGCAATTTTAAATTCGAGTCTTTTTGTAACATCTGTTCTCTTTGCCACATCTATTCTGATGCGTATCGGTCCCTCGCATATGTTTTCACTTTAATGTTTCTATAAAATCTAAAGTCTCTACAAGTAGTTATATTAGAAATTACTTGACAAAATGAATATCTATGCCTACCTAAGTTGAACTGAGCTATGTGTTTCTGTACCGTATTCCTTCGAACTTTTTTCTTGGTGATCTTTTAGAGAAGATAAGAATAATATTTTGAGTTAATGAACATTTTACATAATTAGAAACTAACAACACACAAAATGTTTTAGGCTCTCCAGTTTCCAAACATTGATGATCAACAAACAATTCAAACTAAACGTGCATGCGATAATACAGAAATGTTTGTGCGGCCTTCCACCGACAAGAAAACCAAAAAGCTCTGCTGTCCTTTCTGTTCCAAATGTGTTTCGAAGTTGGCAGGCTACGATGCATAAAAACGAGAAAGCTGTGAAAGCATTTGTCGAGTTACCGAAAGGTAAGTTGTTAAGTTAATTTGCGATGTTATTCAAAAGGTGTGCAGTCGCACAGTAAAGGATATATGAAGAAAGGATTCACAGGTGAAAGTCGTTGAAACCCCATTAATTTCGAGCTGTGTTTATTTGTGCTCCAGTCATGAAATTATTTACATTTTCTGTTTTTTCATCGTATTCCACACATTTTTTGCTGTCTTTTCCAAACTTTGAATATTATTTTGCTGCAATGTAGCACAAAATTGTTAAGTGGCACAAATACTTATGTCACTTCGCACGGTAGCACATTGAAACACCAAGATATTTTGGCATAAGAAAAAAACAAAAACATATGCTTCGCGGACTCGTACTATTATGCACACAAAAGTCTAAGTCCGTCGCAAGGTATGAAGAAGGGATGAATGTAATGTTTTGCTAAATTAGTGATTGCTTCCTTACTAAATTGAATTGGAAGTTTACCAAAAGGAAACCCGTCCGTCAGAAGATAGTTTAAGTAAGAAGGATATACAAGAATTGAAAAGTAACTTTTTAAGAAAGTTTTTCAACAAATAGATCACCTACCTATGCATTTATGGTCATATAGCTAACACAATTTTTGGGGTTAGAGTAGACCCTAGCACCGACTTCCGTTGGTAAAAATATTCTCCTCCCTTTTACCTAAAAGAATCTAACCGTAAATTTATGTAATTTACGAAATATCGTATACAAGTTAGACCGATACCATGGTTGTAGTCGTTAGGGTTTTTTTAGCGACGCTAACGTTAACGCTAAAATGGAAAATATTAGCGTCGCTAACTGAATTCGCTAATAGACTGTAAACTGTAAAATCAGTTTTATCTTTTTCGTCTTACATAGTACACTCCCTGGATTTGGGTATATTAATATAATATACTTATAATAATCCGCCGTTACAGCCCGTCCGGGTTAGAGGCTAAATCATGTTTTATTTACTAGTGCCGCAATTTTTTTGTAAGCTGTTGCTCTGATGGATTCTTCTTAGAGATCCTTTCGTTACCGTTTCTGATCCAATTGCGTCTGTTCCTTGCCGCGTATTGCCAACTTTGTATTCCGAGCGTCCGAAGATCTTGTTCGACACCACCGATCTTTCTATTTTTTGGCCGACCAACTTCTCTTCGCCCTTCTGGATTGTTACGGAAAAATTTTGAGGGGGCTCTGTTTTATCCATGCGTGCTACATGCCCCGCCCACCTCAACTTTTGGACTTTCACCACCGCCACTATGTCCGGCTCGCCAAAATCACATTCCAATTCAAAGTTATATCGCCGTCGCCACCTTTCACCCTCGCGCATCGCATTGGGGTGCTTCCAGGTAGCTAGATGTCTACGTTTTTGTTGGTGGGAGGTACTTTTCACTACGAGGTTTCTTTCAGCTGCGAAATAAATCATCCTCGTTATCCACTTTGGCGTTGAAATCTCCCAAAACGATTTAGATGTCGTGTGCCGGTAGTTCATCGTAGATATTTGCGAGCAAATTCGTCCTTGACTATGTGTGACGATTCATTATGTGGTGCGTGGGAGCACTACTAGAGAGTATCTTGAGGTTTCGTCAACATTCTTACAATGTATCTGAGGGCGCGTAAACTCCGTGCAATTTCAAAATCCAAACGTTTTTAGATGAGGCGAATAAAACTATCTATTTTTTAAATTGGACTATTTTTATTTTTACTAACGACCAGGGTTTCGGTTGTCATACAACCATCTTCAGGGAATTTAAAAAATAGATAGTTTTATTCGACTCATCTAAAAACGTGTGGACTAGGGAGTAGTTCTTAAAACGACCTTTAATTCGTCTCGACTTTTGCCGCTATTAAATGTGATGTAGCAATTATAGCGGGAAATTTGTGAGTCTTTATTATATTCGCTCTCTTGAATAGCTGCAAAGTCGGTTTTGGCTTTCTTCAGTTCATTTGTCTGTTTTGGTAATACACCAATTCTGTGAGTCTGACATCTCACATTCCATGTACCAATTCTCGTATTCTTTATCCGTTTCCGAGTCGTTGCCGAAGGTCTCTTAGCATGCAAATGAGACCGCATATTGTCTCTTTCTTCTCCAGCTTTCATTCCACTGATTTTTCCACAATCGCTCGCAATCATGTGTCCCAGAGCCAGCTCGCAAGCCCCAACTTCAACCCCTTATTCATCGGAGGACCAATTTTGTTTTGTGATTGTGGCCCAACTGACTAGGGCTGTGCATGCTGCCGTTGTCTAGCGCCGATGAGACCATCAGCCACTATACTAAGTCGCCACCCCATCTTGATAGTGCCTAGCTGCCTTCGGCCCTCCCTATACGTGACGTAAAGGTACTACCCGAAGACAGCCCCCCTCATCTAAGTGACCCACACTACTACACCAGGGTTGGTTACCTGATCGTTCATGCGGGTTGCTCACTATAACAGGTGTCATCACGGGTAGGAACACACCATTTGAGCTAATTATATCTCCGTCCAAAGTCAGACTCAGATATTTGTACACAGAATTCTTCGAATACGGGTGACGTCATATTTGTCATTCTTCTGTGTACGATTCGTTGCGGCACCAATTTCACAACTACCCAAATTATGAAGTCTGGGTGTGCCTAGGAACGTTACTTTCATGCTATACGTTGAAGAAAAATCCTATAGAGAATTTGATTTGAGGATTTGGGTATATTACCGTTTATTTAGAAAATGGCAATTTTCATCACAAAATGTTCGTTCCTATAGAAGCCAAAATGAATGAAAATATCCTACGTTGGTTAGTTATTTAGTTTCATTGTCAGACATTTTCGATAAATGGACTTACCTGTCTCGTTTGGGAGCTAGATCTCCTGGAAGCTCCCATAGAAATCTCATATAAAAGCATTGCATGGAATCGCGTGTTTGCATTTAAGGCATTGATCAAATGTGAGCAAAACCTTTAGACCGAATGAAAGCAGAGGAATCACTTTAGTGTCGTAAATTCGAAGGAGAAATTGGTGATTGGTGAAAAATTGAGGCGAAATTTGATTATGAATTCGGGTTGTAGACATTCCCACGTATGTAAAAGAGGGTCTCTGTCGCCGGCAATGGCAGCCGCGGAAAGTGTCTTGTCACCAAGTTTTGTACCTAGTTATGAAACTACTTATATCACAACAAAACCCTAAAAAGGGAAATAAGACACAAGACATCGTTTCTCCTTCCAAACCCTCCATACGGAAAAAATTCATTCGAAATTTTTTCACAGTTGATCAAAAAAAGGGTAAAGTAATAAATTTTTGGGATAAATTTTTTGCACCAGCAAAACTATTCTTTAACCAGCAAATTTATTCTTTTTCGCCAGTAAAAATTTTGTTTTTCCCAGCAAATTTATGGCTTTGAGCCAGCAAATTTATTGCTTTGGTCAGCAAAGTTATTGCTTTGGTCAGCAAATTTATTGCTTTGGTCAGCAAATTTATCTTTTTACCAAAAAATTTATTTCTTTTCGTCCAACAAAATTATTTTTTTATGTTCAGCAAATTTATTTCTTTTTGGGTCAGCAATTTTCCAGTGGATATGTAGGTCATATTTAAGCGTAAAGTATGTTAAAAATGCGCCGTAAACCGTGATCTAAAATGCGAAAAGAAAAAGCGGGTCGAGGGGCGGCAGCCTCTGCAGTGGTGGGTCTAAGCGGCAGAGCCACTAGCGAGGTTTGTGTCAACATGTGGCAACAGCAAAATTTTTGTTTTTTCCCATCAAAATTGTTTTTAGCCATCATATTTATTGCCAATGAATAACTTTGCATCATCATCATCATCATCATCATGATGATGATGATGATGAATAACTTTGCTTACCGAGGACCGAACGTAAAACATATGCAAGGGACCCGTAAGTATCAGAATAGATGTGGCAAACAGAGTTGATGATACGGAAAGACTCGAACGTATTTAAGTAAATATTGCCTTAACTCTTAAGTGTATAAAATTACGTCCACATTAGGATGTATTGGAAATTGCCGAGAGGGCAATATTGAAAAACCCCGTCCGAAGAAACGGTGTCAAAAAAGCCTTCCGAAAGTACAAACTTGACGCCCAAATAGACAAAAATGTTCATCTCAATTTTTTCTACAACAGAGCAAAAAACCATTTTTTTGTCTAGGGCAGTCCTTATGACCGAATCCAAAAATGGTTACAGTCAACAACCTTTGCTGTTTAAGGACAAGAATGGATTGGTCTTAGCAGATTAGGAAAAGTGCATTGCGAGATGGGCTGAGTACTTCAAAGAACTGCTTAATCCGAACACACCGCTCAACCGAAACGAAGAAAACAACGAATTGCCATTTCATACTGCGCAACCATATATAGAAGAACCAACGATGCAAGAAGTTGAAGCTGAAATTTCGAGGCTCAGAAAATTCAAAACCCCGGGGACAGACAATCTACCCGGCGAACTTTTCAAAAACGGCAGCAACCCGCTATATATGGAGATACCCGAGCTCATCACACGTATATGGAATGTCGAGGAGTTACCGGAAGAGTGGAAGACCAGCATACTTTGTCCCATATACAAAAAAGGTGATAAAATGGAGTGTGGCAATTTTCGAGGAATCGCTCTGCTGAATATTGCTTACAAGATATTTGCAAATATTCTTTACCAGCGCCTTCATCCATACATGGAAAACTCTGTAGGTGAATACCAAGGTGGTTTTCGTGTTGGTCGTTCAACATCGGACCAGCTGTTTAATAAGCGAAGTGTAAGTGTAAGGAGTACAACATTGAAGCACACCATTTGTTCGTTGACTTCAAGGCAGCCTATGACAGTGTTAGAAGAAGTAAGCTGTGGAGAGTAATGGAGGAATTTGGAATCCGTAACAAACTGACCTCGCTAACCAAGTTAACACTGAACGGAGCTAATAGCCGAGTAAGGATCCGTAATCAACTGTCAGAGATTTTCGACATAGAGGAAGGCCTACGTCAGGGAGATCCTCTCGCGACGCTGCTTTTTAACCTGACCCTTGAAGCAGCTGTGCGCACCATGGACATAGATTCAAGCGGCACCATTTTCACCAAGTCCAGTCAGTTGCTAGGTTTCGCAGACGACCTGGACATACTTGGACGAAAAATGGATGTTGTTAAAGACAAGTTTATGGCCTTGGAGGGGAAAGGTACCGACCTTGGTTTGAAAGTTAATGACGAAAAAACGAAATATATGATCATCCCGCCTTCGAATCAACACCAGGAGGAAACCGTAACGATCGACACACACACATTCAAAATGGCCAACAGATTCGTATACCTTGGATCGGAGCTGAACACTAATAACGACATCGCGGACGAAATTAAGAGACGAGTAATTCTCCGTTGCGTTATTACGTCATTCTGAAAATCTTAAAGTCCAAGTCAGTAAGCCGAAATTCAAAATGCGCAATATACAAATCTGTGATCAGACCGGTGGTTACGTATGGTTCGGAGTCGTGGTGCTTGACACAAAGAGACGAACAATCGCTGCACACGTTCGAAAGAAAAGTACTGCGGACAATATTTAAACCAGTATTCGATCAAAGGCAGAACCGATGGCGCAGACGATTCAATCATGAGCTTAGTCAGCTTTATGGAGAGCCGGACATAGTCAGAACTACCAAAATAAACCGACTGCGTTGGCTCGGTCACGTACAACGAATGGAAGATCATCGTATTCCGAAAAAAATCCTTAAAACCAGACCGGAGGGCAAGAGAGGTGCAGGGCGTCCAAAATCAAGATGGTATGACGCAGCTCTTGCCGACTTAAAAACTGTGGGAGTATCCAGCTGGGATACGTTAGCTGCGGATAGGTCCGGTTGGAGAAGCATGTTGCATGTTAATGGGTTGTAGTGCCGGTTAAGTAAGTAAGTAAGTAAGTCCTTATGACCGACCTAGGGGCATAAGGAAATGCCTCGGACACATAATTCTATAGACAAAAATGTTTCACTCAATTTGCTCTGCAACATAGCAAAAAAAATTTTTTTTCGTTAGGGCCGACCTTAGGACAGACCTAAGGCCTTCTTCAGCCCTAAGCACAAGCATCGTGTCTAAATTTGTTTTTTAATATAATTCGGTACTCCAAAAAAACTCCTCCCAAATAGAAAAAGAATCCAACAAAATCAGTTAGGATTTATCCAATTTATGTAAGCAAACACGTTGGGCCTTAGTAGAAACTCATTTTTAAGGTCCTGACTGAGCCCAACTCCTAGACCTTTCGATAAAAAAAATTTGAAAATCGGAAGAGGTTTATTCGAGTTATATACAAAAAACATGTAGAGCAGAGACTCGTTTTTAGTGCCGTTGTTATATCCTAGGGCCCAATCTCAAAAATGTTTCTTCCACAAATTGTTGAGCTTTCATAGACCTGTCGATTAAAAAAACAATTATGAAAATCGGAAAAGATTTTCTCGAACTCTGTACAAAAAACACGTATGGTCTTAGCATAGACTCGGTTTTAGTGCCCTAGCTAAGTCCAAGGACCCGAATTAAAAAAAAAAAATCTTCCATTCATTGTCGGCCATGCCCAGATCTTTCAAACGACAAGAAATTTTGAAAATCGGAACAGAGTTACTCGAGCTATGTACGATTACCTTTCACTGAAAAAAAAAGGTTTTGACGGACGGAGTGACATTTTTTTATTGCTGATTCGTCATCTAAGAACGAAATTTCTTCATTGTAATTTCAAAGTCAAATTTTCGAGGAGTGAAAACTGAAAGAACAGAAAAACTATTGCGTTGGTGGGTTGTAACGCTTTCCTTTGATGAATTGAGAATAAATTTAAATAAAAATATCGATGCGTAAGGTAAATACTCTATTAGTGTGTTATAAATCCAAAGGGTAAATGCACCAGTTACCGGCCATGTCGTAGTCTCCGGACAGCACCAGTACAGTACAGTCTGTCGACACGGCAACACGTCACGACACGGAATTTTTTGATTAGTAAAATTTTGAAAACTCTATTTATATTATCGGACAGTCTTACAGCATTTTACTCATTCTGCCATAATGGCAAATGATGGTGTTATTTTAAAAAAACAATCGAACGAAATCGACTCATTCAAACAACAAATTGCGTTGCTCAACGAGCGTGTCAACAAGTTCGAAAGTGAAAACGCATTTCTTCGCTCTCATGTTGATCTCCTGACAAAGCAAAATGAAACTTTGCTTGCTGAACGTGCTGATTCCAAATATGCACCAATTTTTGATCATCAACTAAGAAAGCGTAAGAAAACTATTTTGATGAAGGAACAAAATCAACCCGCTGCCGCACATATGACGACTACTCAAAACATAACCACACATTCAATAACGAATGTTTCCGGAGCACTTGAACCATCCCCAATCAATGACGTAGCAACTTATTCAACTGCTGAATTTCCTGACGTTTCACAACGTTCCTCAACGACGAAAGCTTCTAGCACAGAACTTACAAAGGACGATGGAATTGAAAGCAACGACTGCGCCTCCGGTGACTGGAATTTCGTCTCCCACAAAAATAAGAAAATTGGCAAAGAAAAAATCCCCCAATTCTCGTTGACTTTGCAATTGATGGCTCATCAGCACTACTTCGCACACTCAAAAATGCAACTGCAGCGAATCAATTTTCTTTAGACATCAAACGTAATGGCACCGGAGCTAAAATTTTTTCGGCGTCCAATGAAGCTAACCTCAAAATTCGAAAATCGTTAATTGATCATGGTTACAGCTTTCACTCATTTTTATCAAATAACGAAAAGAAAAGGTGTCTTATTATCAATGGTATCAACTCATCGTTTGGTTTCAGTTCATCAGATATTTTAAAGGAATTCCTGAAAGCTGGCCTGCCAGAAGATACCTTAGTCACCCCCCATATCACTGGCTTCAACCGTGCCAATCCTAACTCACCTCATCGTTTTCGTATACTGCTGCCTTATTCATACGACGTGAAAAAATTGGACAACATTAAATCCATGTTTGGGGTAATCATCAGTTTCTCAAAGTTTGTCTCCAAAGCTACAACTGCCAATATTACTTCCACACAGCTGGTGCTTGTAATCGTCAATTTCGCTGTGTTAAATGCATTGTCAATCACCTTCCAGGTCAATGCCCTAAAAACAAGACTCCTGGTGCCCAACCTCAATGCGTTAACTGCAACGACTTCCACACAGCAAACAATCAAATTAACTGCGACTACTATAAGAAGAAAATTGTTCCTTTGATTCAAAAGAAATCTGGACTCGTTGCTGACGGTAAGGTGAACGGTGAAATTGATAAAAGTGTTATTGTTGCCCAACGATCATCAATTTCTTCAACAAGAATCAGACAAGTTCAGTCTAAACCCGGTTCCTCCGTCAAAAACAATAACAATAATGAGGCTGCTTTGGACAAGATTTTGAATGTCTTGGGTCAATTGTCTCAGAAGATTTCTCGACTCGAATCGTCTGTCTTCTCGTCATGTTAAAAAACATCACGTCACTAAATGTCTATTCCGTATCGTCCACCGTTCGTAAACAATTATTTAACGATTTCATGAGAAATACCGGTTCAGACTTTTATTTTATTTCTGAGACACATCTTAAGCCAGGAGCCAAGTTTTCAATTCCCGGCTTCAATGTATTTCGCGCCGACCGCTTACACTGCAATGGAGGCGGATCTGCAATCATAGTCAGAAATGGTGTTCGCACCAGGAATTTTCGTGGTGTCTCGAATACGACTGGTCAATTCACATTCATCGAGGCCCATCTGGATGGTAATTGGATACTGCTTGTCTCGATTTACTTTCAATCTAGACTTGTCAGCACAACTGCTGATGACTTTTCTTTTCTTTTTTCTGCCAACATACCTTCAATTATTGGCGGAGACTTCAATTGCCGTCTCCCCAATGTTGGAAACAGCTCAACGAACTCTGCCGGTTTATCATTAAATGAAGCTCTTCTGACTCGGACTGACTTTTCTCTGTTTATGACTCATCATCCTACTTATTATACCAACATCGGTCATAGTTTTATAGATTTGTTCATAGTTTCCAATCATTTCCTCAATCACAAACCGTACATAACTCAGGACTTTAGCTTCTCAGACCACAATTCTGTCACATTGAATATTTCATTCAAGTTTTCAGGCAAGAAGTCCTCAACACTGAAATTACACGCACATCGATGATATGAACAGATTTATTGAATCCAAAATTGACAGCATTGGAATCCCTGACAATGTGCTGCTATCAGTTGACGATATGGAACTTGTCGCCACACAGCTTAATGATGTTTTCCTAAGGGCTGTGGAAAAATATGTGCCAACTGTGTCAATACGTGCTGACCGCATTCTTTTATCGTCCACCACCATTGCCTTGCGTCGGCATTTTCGTAAGGCCACCAGGGCCGTTGCGGCCAACCGATTCACAGACCAATTTCCCTTTCTCAGAAAAAATCAATCCATGCTACGTAACATATACCTTTCCTCGCTTCGAATCGATTTTCGAAATTTTTATGCCAACGTCATCGCAAATACTGGTCACAATAGAAAAGTTTTTGAAATTGTTAAAGCTGCCAGACCCAAGACATCCTCCATTGACTCCATAGAAACTATTATCGGCACTGACGATATCACTGAGATCAATGACCCCGATAAAATTCCGGATGCATTTGCTGACCGCTTCCAGTCCCAGCACGACTTAACGACTAATCAATCTTCTCGT
This sequence comes from Pseudolycoriella hygida, assembly GCA_029228625.1. Classification (NCBI taxonomy): domain Eukaryota; kingdom Metazoa; phylum Arthropoda; class Insecta; order Diptera; family Sciaridae; genus Pseudolycoriella; species Pseudolycoriella hygida. The sequence goes on from CM055403.1 coordinate 107,977,115, forward strand.
CATAAATTCATGGTCTCTGGTTCGGCAGAACTTATTAACCAAATACCTGTTATTCCTCTTCCTAATGACTTCTCACTCAAAATTTCAAATTCCGAAGAGCTATCCGAAATCAATGATGCTCTGATGCCCCAATGCAGGAACATACTCACGTTAAATGTTGGAGAGAAGCGAGATCAACTCCGATCCCTAAAGCAGGTCGTGATCCCAGGTTCGTTAATAACTGGCGATCCATTCACCAGCTTAACGTCATTGCCAAATTGTATGAAAAAGTTGTCGAAGCTAGGCTCTCTGCTCAAATGAAAAAATTCATTCCAAATTTTCAATTTGGGTTCTCAAGCAAAAAATCTACAGTTCACCCTCTGATTAGAGTTGCAACTGACATTACGAGCGGATTTAACCGTGGCCTTGCTACCACTGCCTTGACACTTGATATTGAGAGTGCGTTCGACACTGTCTGGCATGACGGCCTCCTGTTTAAAATGATAAAATTTGGTGTTCAACCTGTAATCATCAAAATTGTCAGAAACTTTTTGAGTGATCGTTCTTTCATTGTAGGTCGTAAGCGTTTTTCTTCGGCTAGACCAATTGCATCCGGTGTACCCCAAGGGTCTGTACTAGGCCCAAAACTGTTCAATATTTTTCTAGCCGACGTACCTACCAATCGGTTTGTCAAAATCCTACAATTCGCAGATGACATCATACTTTATCTCGTACACAGCAGTGTTTCATTATCCAATAAAATTTTCAATAATTACCTTACAGAGCTGATGGAATATTATTCCGACTGGAAATTGAGATTAAATACAAGCAAAACCAAACTGATCAATTTCACCGGATCTGCTTGCTGCCCCAGATCGCTTATTAGAGACTTTAAAACCAAACAAAATATTAGAATTAACAATATTAAGCTAACGGCTCGTAAATCAATTAAGTATCTCGGAGTCACCTTTACTAAAAATTTTAAATTTAATGTTCATGTTAAAAATTTAATTACCAAAATCGACAGATCCGTTAATTCTATAGGAAAAATTTTATTCTCTCGTTTCTTGGCGCGATCATTCAAATTTTTTATTTACAAATGTTACGTTAGACCTATCTTACAATACGCTTCTTGTATTTGGCTCAATCCGAAAAACATCACCTCAGCTCAAGTAGAAAAAATCAGAATTGCTGAGCGTAAAATAATAAGACGAGCTGGGAGGTTCTTCAGAAATAGGGGTAGTTTCAAGCATTTGCCTAACCGAACGTTGTACAGCGAGTCCGGAATTGAGAGGATTGATTTACATTGTTCTATGTTAAATGTCAAAATTTTTGAGCGCTGTCATGACTCAGAGGAACAATTTATTAAAGGTTTGGTCGAACCCTTTAATATCAATGAGAAATATTGGCCACCCGCCTTTATTTACCATCTAAAAAACCAGAACGATATCCTCACTGCTGATGACAAATTTTTGCTTTACCACCATGGCTACCATGATAGTCATACTGTAGTTTATAATACCGACCTCTAGCCCACTACCATTATGTTTTTGTTTTGTTATTTTAGTAATTTAGTCTTACGTATTGTCTAGTATCAACCCATTGTATGCTTTTTGTTATTTTTTGCTGATCTTTTGTATTGTTAGTTCATCACCTCAATCTACAGCTCCATATCCATCACTTATCCTGCTCAATTAAAAAGCGTCTAGTTTATATTGAATATCAACAGTATCCATTATTTTGTCAATTTTAACATTTTTAACCGAAAATTGATTAATAAAAAAAAAAAGCACCAGTAACCGGCCATATTTCAATGCGAAATGTGGCCGGTCACTAGTGAAACCATGGTTTGTCAGGAGACTACTACATCGGCGATAACTGGTGCATTTACCCTATAGATTTATAACACACTAATAGAGCAGAAGTCAAATATCGTTGCTCATATCATATTACAAATACCTCGACAGCCTTAGGACAATTTGTTAGTAAAACAATTCTTAGGAATTGCAATCCATTATTTTCTTAATTGAAGTTGAGTAAGTGAGTAAGTGGGTAAGTGAGTGTAAGTGAGTTTGAATTTATGTGGAATTCGTCGCAAATTTTCTAACTTTCGTAAACATTCGAAAATTACCACAGTAAAAACTTAAAACTTAATTGCAAATTGCAATTAGATTTTCCGCACGTAGTTATATTTAATATTCGGCGTTATTAGTCAATTACTTTTATTTTTATTAGACCCGTATGAAGAGGAAAACCCGACGAATTCGGACAGGGAGTAGAGGGGGTCCAAAAACTGTCAAAATAACCGGACGTCATTTATGGATGGCCCCTAATAGCGGCCACTACTAGCGCGCTAAATGTTTTCTGATTAGCAATTTACGTTAGCGACGCTAATATTTTTTTTCAGTAAGTGTTAGCGTCGCTAAAAAATTGGTTAGCGAATACAGCACTGTCGATTGCGTTTCTCTAGTAATTAAAAATATGAAAAAAGATTCTTTCATATTTCAGATTCGAAAGAAAAACTAAAAGAAAGATACTCTGCGAAAAGCAGGAATCTACGCATGGAATTCAGACGCCAACCTCAACGAGAAAGAACTAATTCCGAGTCGAAGGCCGAGAGGCAATTCAATCAGAAGAGCAACAGATTGGACAACGTGCCCGTACTGCCGTGGTTCATATACAAAAAAAAAGTTTGCGACACCACGTCGCTACATGTCCTCGGAACTCGTCGAAAAACAGACGAATGCTGCCAAAATTAGCTACAATCGTCGAGTCACGCATACACGATACTGCAAGCGTTCGACTAGAGAACGTAATGGCCTGTATGAGGGACGATGAGGTAATTCGTCTTGTAAGATTCGACTGGCTCTTGATGGTTTTCGGAAACAAAATGTGTCGTAAATACACTCCCCACTATCAAGAAAACATGATTCGTGCGAGTCTTCGTTTAAGCGGAAGAGTTCTGAGTGAAATGAAAAAAATTGATCCAAAAGTCACCGATTTCGCGTCGATATATAATGTTGAACATTACAAGACGATGGTAGCTGTAATAAAAAACATCGGTAGATTCAATCCGTTGACGGATGAATTCGGTGCTCCCGCAATGGCCACATTTGCAGTTACCGCTATGAAAACTATTGGCAAATATCTCAGTGCAGAATATATTTCATTGCGGGACAAGGAAAAAAGGGCTGAAACGAAGGATATTCTCGAATACATGGACAGAGATATTGATATATCGATTAATAAACTGGTTGCCGAAACTCAATCTAAAATGCGACGTCTTAAAGAACAGAATATTCCGACAATAGATTGAGTTTTTAGTTTATGCAATGACCGCAACAAAAATGGCGCCACCGACAGGCGGCTACATGTCAGATTATGACAGTTGCATTTCAAAATACAATTTAAGTTATAAACAATTACTTTTCTTTTTCGTTTATTTTGGTTTGTCCACAATGTCTCCAAAAAAAGGAAAATAAAGTAACTGTCAAGACTTTAAAACAGAAATTAAAGCTTTTTGGTACGAAAACATCGGGAACGAAATTATAGAATATTTCCGGTAAAGTATTTACATCCAATGCTTTCGATTCAGTTTCACATTTCCGAAAATGTGCTGACAACGTAATCGACGTCAACACGTCAGTATTTATCAAGAAAACCTCTGTTTCATTTATATTTGGAGTTGACCAGTGTCCGAAAGTATGTTTTTATGGCAAGTTTTCGATTAAACACTAGATGTTGGGGAATCTGCCACGGTACGGGGCACTATCAACTTCAATTTACTTTAACATCATTCGAACATTTCGGCATTATTTTAAGCAAGAAAACAGTCATAACCTATTTGTTTATTTTAAATGTTTTGAATCTAATTTTGACATGTAGCCGCGTGTCGGTGTCGCCATCAGTGTTTCGCTAGACCTGTTCAAATTAAAAATTTTTTTTAATTTTTCTTACGCGAATACATTTTTCGAATACAGCTAAGAGAAAATGTAAAACTACACTTTGACGTTTTCGTTCGTTTCGTGTGGAACCCATATTTTCAATGTAAAAAATCATACAAAAAAATACTCCACACGAAACCCACAAAATACAGGAGAGTGTAGTGGTTTATATTCTCTCAGCTGTAATTGATACAAACAAATTAAATTGTAGAAAAACATTTTCCGGAAAAACTTATTTTACTCATTGCGCAAAGCGATTGAAAATTGCATATTGTGCGTGCGGCTTTAAATGCAACACGCCTAGTATTCCTCTTTAAGAATTTATTCGACCGCAGCTAACATCCGCACTGGTATATTCTCATTTATGTTGTCATTTCTCTCTCTAGGAATTGGCTGATCTTTCTCTATCTCTCAAACTTTAAATAACTAAAATATTTGACAGCTGCTCATAATAAGGTTATGTCATTGCCGAGTTGTTGTTTAAAATCAATTTATTCATGTAAAATGTCGATGATTTTATACAAAACCACCAAACAACATGCATCATCAGATGTTGTTTATTATTGCTTGTATGGTTATTTCTTTTTGGGCGAAAGCAAGACTAAATTGGCCAGAATTTACAACAAAAACAAATCCACGATTTCTCGGTGGATCAAGAAGTACTTGGAGCACGGATTCTATTCTCGAAGCGAGACTAAAAAGCTAGGAAAATTCAGCATAGAGCAGCGAAAATGGCTTTTAGATTTGTATAACAAAAAACCGACAATGTATTTGAATGAGGCAAAACTTTCTTTTATACGGAAGTTTCGAATTGCCATATCAGTTTCATCGATTTGTCGCATTCTTCACCACGCTGGATACACTTGGAAGACCCTCGAACGACGTGCAATTCAAATACAAGAAGATGAGATTATCCGATTCTTTTTTGAGATATCATCAATCCAGTGGGACTTATCAGCTTTGACGTTCCTCGATGAAGTTTCGTTCGACAACCTCGGAATGCTTCGGAATAAAGGGTATGGAATCAGAGGAGAACGATTAGTTCATCGGGGTGAGTTCACGAGAAAGCCAAGAATCTCGTTACTTTGCTTCTTGGGACAATCGGGTCTTCAAGCGTCATACCAAACTGAAGGCACATTCACCAGGAAACTATTTTTTGATTACGTACGCGACTTAGCATTAAGCAATAAAGTGGAAAATTATCCCGGCCGTCATTCAGTTTTTATTCTCGATGGAGCACGGATCCATTGTGATCGAAATATAACGGAGTATTTAAGATCATTGGGCCTTATTGTAATCTTTTTGCCAGCGTATTGCCGTTTTTATAATCCGATAGAAATTCTTTTCGGCCTCTGCAAGAAACATATGAAAAAGGTCTACAGAGAGGGCATCGACGACTTGCTTCTCACTGTCGCATCGACCATGGTCAAATTTTCTGACTACGATGCAACGAGTCTATTTTTGAAGTGTGGCTACAACTTTAATGGAACCTTCGATCCGACTAAAAACATGTAAACTAAAAGAAGTAAAAGTAACCACTGGTTACATGTATTTTCATGAAAAAGTAAAACAATCCGGATCTTTGATCCAACTAAAAAGATATTAACTAGTCTGTAGCTAAATCTCAAATAAAAATATTTTTTCATGCATCAGAAATTTAAAGCATTTTACATATGGTCGACATCATCGCAATCGGTAACCAAATTTGCAACTACGACTGAATTTGTAGATTCCTTAGGCGCCACTGTGAAGTCCATGTCACGAAGAAGTAAGTCTTCCCTTTCTGTTTGTTTCTGCAGGTAGTCTAGGTGATTCACCAAGCCTCCCAGTTCTTGGTTACATGCATCAATTGTAGATTGCAGCCGTTGGACGCGTTCGCGAATTTCACATAAACTAGCTCGCTGGATTCCGTTTACGTTGAGTGCGACACGAAGTCCCTGTTTAGCATTTGACAAGATCTCAGCCTCATTCGTGGGAATATTTCTAAACAACATGACAATATGATCTGGCGGACTGTCATTTACAAGTTGATCATGTAGAAGCGGCGGCTTTGAAGCAATAAACGATGCCCAAATCCTCCAACCAATTGGTTGCGGGGTCGTCAAATGATGAGAATGGGCCTTTTTCAGTTTGTCGATAATTTTCTCGATAACTTGGTTGGCAACAGCCGCCGATCTATCTTTTACAGCTGGATCCAGAAGATTTTTCTTAACCATATTGAATGTGCCATTTGTAGCAACATTTCGCGAATAAGCAAATACGTGGACATGAATCTCCTTATTTCGCAGGTTAGCCAGCAGATCAGCGCTTATGTTGATGGGATTATAATTTCGTTTCCCTTTGATGTCCAAAATTTGTGCGAACTTATCGATTTGGTTGGTTGAAATGTCTGGAGTATCGGCGCTCCAAGCCACATTATCGCCTTCAACAATAACCTCTCTTTCAACGGCTGAGCTTTCAATTATCACTTTCCATATATTATTTAACATTTCAGTTGTATCTGCAGCTCCGATTTCTTTAAAATCATTGTAGATTGGAAGTGCATTTCGTTGACTAACGAAATGTTTTTTGAAAAAGTAACACTTTAAGGAAAAAAGAGTAGCGTCCATTGTGCTTACACGTTGTGAATATGTCAATTTGTTGATATGATACTTCGTTTGCTCTTTTGAGAGATTTTATATTTGAAGAAGAGAAAGTGAGATAAAAAAAAGTTTGCGGAGTTTTAGTTCGCTCTTTTAATAATAAATGAGAAGAAGTAAAGAGTCGAAATTAAAGGGATATTTGCAATATAAAGTTCCAGAAAATAAAAGTAAACAGACATTTTGACATTCGATGCTAACTGTAGAGTTGTAATACAATTAACGGAGTGACTTTTGGCACGCGCGTGCCATTAGCCAGTCCTCTCCGGAGTGTACTATTGGCACGCGCGTGCCATTAGCTAGTCCTTACCAGAGTATGCTATTGGCACGGCGTGCCATTAGCCAGTCCTCACCGAAGTATGCTATTGGCACGCGCGTGCCATTAGCGAGTCCTCACTGGAGCATGCTATTGGCACGCGATTTTTATGTTTCTCCTAAAAAACATGAAAAAAATAAAACATAGGGCTAAACCAGACCCACACAAAGTCATTATAAAGCCTAAAAGGTGAAGGGAATTAACGCCCGGAGAATTAACGACTGGAGAGGAATTAACGCCCGGGGAATTATCGCCCGGAAATTAACGCCCGAAAAAATTGGAATATACGCTCGGGGAATTATCGCCCGGGAATTATCGCCCGGGAATTATCGCCCGGAATGACATTTTCCTTATACAAATTGCAAATTACATGAAAAGCCTTTACTGCTAAAAAGAAGGTGTTGCTAACACTCCCCTATCCAATCAAATGGCGCTGCCAGCCGAGGGGAGTGCCGAAGGCATTCGCCGAGGTGTGCGGGAGACCGCTTGCGGTCGGACCGCACGGTGATTTTCGAAAATTTTTTATCAATTTCCCATTGACCCGGGCGATAATTCCCCGGGCGTTAATTCCAATTTTTTCGGGCGTTAATTTCTGGGCGATAATTCCTCCGGGCGTTAATTCATGTCGCCAGCCTAAAAGTGTCGAACTATTGGTGAATAAAAACCGAAAAAATTTATAAGCAAATTTGAATTTCAAACCTGTGCCCTAAGGAAAGTTCCATAGGCAAAAATGATCCTTTCGATGTACTGTAAAACATATACAAAAACTTTTGTAGGTGTTCGGCCGACCTTAGGACGGACCTACAGCCCCAACCAGAGATTCTGGACCCATGGTCTCATGAGCAAAAAATATTTCTCTCAATTGCCTCTACCACTTTGGCTTTAAAAGCAAATCGCTATATATAATAGTTCATAGTTCAAACTTCAAAATTCAGAGATCTTACAAAATAAATGAATGAATGAATGAATGATTTATATTTCTCTATTTAGTTATTTACAAATTTTAGTTAATTATTTAAGTTTCAGTGTTCAAGTGAACTTTGAAGAAACATTAATTTTAGAATTATTCTTATTTTGTTTTTTTGTTTTTGTTTTTTTTTTTCTTACAAAATAAGTCACTTTGAAAAGGTTATAGACCGTCATTGCACCACAGTTCCACCTCACAGAATACTACGTTTCGAACGTTTTCGAATTACAGTGGGAACATTCAATTTGACGAAGACTTTTTCGAATTACATAGTGGGAAAATTCATCAATTTCGTCAGTTAACTTAATAAAAAACTAGATTGGCCACTCAAGTGAGGATTGACTAAATGCACCAGAAAAAGGGGCTATAAGCATAGCAGAATATTATTTTCGCGCCGCGCGAAAATAATATTCTGTTATGCTTATAGCCCCTTTTTCGCGTGCCACTAGCCAGTCCTCACTGGAGTGGCTATTTGCACGCGCGTGCCAATAGCATGATCTGGTGAGGACGGACTAATGGCACTCGCGTGGCAATAGCATGCTCCGGTGAGGACGGACTAAAGACACTCGCGTGCCAATAGCATACTCCAATGGGGACTGGCTAATGGCACGCGCGTTCCAATAGCATCAGCCTACAATCAAAGCCGACATGTTATCTTTTTTATTTTCATTACAAAAACTTATAATAAAAATTGTACAAATATAAAGAATCACTGCAGCAATTCGTAAGATGACAAAACATATTATGACATACATCCACAAATTCGGCTGAACAGATCGCAGTTTCCACAAATTACCCTTTAGTACGACTTTTTTTGAATTGAAAAAATAAAATATGTAATATTGTTTCAATAAATTCGTTCGATTTGTTGACTTGTCATAATAGAGCTATAATTTAAAACGGCTGTGGCTTCGCGTAAGAAAAATTAAAATTTTTTTTAATTTGAACAGGTCTAGTTTCCTTACTCGAAGATAGATTTATTGCCTGATGAAAAAGTGATGCACGACACAACCTATGGAAGATGTGAAAAAATTAATTCTTCACATCAACACGGAACTGAACTCATGCTATGAAAAGTTAAGTGAAACCTGTACATACGAGAACTATTTTAAGCTCGCGGAAATGTGCGTTGCTTGGATCGTCGTTTTCAATCGACGGCGAATCGGTGAGGTACAAAACATTCTTCTACGCGAATTTACTGATCGCCAATCGATAGACGATGTCTCTAATCAGCAAATGTTCGCGAATTTGAGTGCGAATGTGAAAACGGTGGCGAGAAAATTCAAGCGTATGAAAATCCGCGGAAAAAGAGGGAGGACTGTTCCCGTACTTTTGAAATCAGCAATCGACAAAAGCATTCAATTGCTGATCAATAATCGGCAAGCAGTAGGATTATCCGAAAAACACCCATTTTTGTTCGAACTGTTGTCACCATCGTCTACACTCTGCCGTGTTAAAGTTGTCGACGCATGTCAGGTATTGAGAAAACTTTCTGTCGCATGTGGTGCAGCAAACCCAAGAAGTCTTCGTGGGACAAATCTTCGGAAACACATGGCAACAACGTGTGTATCGTTGGTACTGAGCGATGCGCTAATTTCGGAAATTGATGATTTTATGGGTCATGCTGAAAAAATTCACCGCGAGTATTATCGCCAAAACACAATTGATCGCGAAGTTGTTCAAATAGCCCAATTGCTCGAAACGGCTGCAGGACAGTGCGATGATTATGGTGATGATGAGGAGGATGATGTTGGTAATGGAGGGTTCGCTAACCTTGCTCGGTTCGCCGATGTTGCTGGAAACACTTCTTTAGCACAAAGCGATTCAACAAGATAGATAGATAAGAAGGGTGATGAGTGGGGCCAAACTATGGAAAGTTTGACAGGAGCCTGGATAAAAATCCTTTGTTCCAAAGTCCCCCTCATTCCTTATTTATTCAAAATAGAAGAGAAGATATTTACAAAAGGGTACATACAGAGCATAAAAACATACTCTTTACAACACATTGCAACAAATTAATTAATTAGTTGATTGATTGATTGATTTAGGCAGGTGAAACGATGGTTGGTTCGGTATAACTCCTATCCTAACCGATTTGTTCTTCTGAGAAAGGTTGTAAATTTGTCCAAGTCCAGTTCTTGCAATTTAAAATCCGAGGTTGTTAATTCTGGTTTGCCAAGAAGAGTGAATCTAATGCGTCGGTACCTGATGCAATCAAAACGAAATATGTGCTCCCGTTTCCTCCCCATACCCACAGAGACATTTCGGGCTTTCCTTAATACCTATATCATTAAGATGCTTGTTAAGTCCACAATGATTTGTGATGACTTCAACAGTTCTTTTGATATTTGGTCTGTCAAGGTTTAGAAGTCTCTGACTAAAGTCTTTGGACGGGGTTGTGCAGAAGATTTTTGTGTGTCTAGCCATGTGTCATGTCATTTATTTAGCTTCAGCTATTCAGTTCTCAAACAATATAAACATTACATTTGATTACAATTAAATCTCTTAACACAAAATAAATTAATGTTTACGTCTAAGTCAAATTCTCATTTAAAGATTTCTTTAAAAAACAAACAAAAATTACTCCGTAGTTCATTTAAAATTTTGATTTCACATATTTTTTTACTTTTATTACGAAACTCGATATTTTATTCTCATTCTTTATTTCACTCGGTAACTTATTAAATTCATTAAGGCCGTTGTACATCATCATTCGTTGTGTACTGCTTTTCTTGAACAGCGGCAGTTTGAAATCGTCGTTGTTACGTAGATTGTATCTATGTACGTCCTTGTTCTTTTTGCACACTCCTGTCAGGTATGCGGGAACCATTCCATTTTTTATTTTAAACGCCATCTTGAGGGTGCCCAATAAAATTTCTTGTTTCACACTCAATGAGGACGTTGCTTCCAACATTTTGTCTACATTTGTTCTCCTTTTACATCTCAAAACTATTCGAAGCGCTCGGTTTTGCAACTTCTGTAGTTTATCGATGCAACCAATTTTTGACGAGAAAAGTAACGATGTGCAATACTGGAAATGCGGGAGTACAATCGATTGGTAGATTCTATGCCTGGCTTTCAACGTTAGGTTCTTTGATATTCTTCCAAACAAGAATATTTTGCTTGCAACTTTTTTGTTTACGTACTTCGCATTTTGGTCGAATGTCAGTCTATCATCAATGATGACTCCAAGGTATTTGATGTTTCGGACCAATTCGATTTTTTCACCGTTGATCACCACGTCTTTGCCAATCGTTGTGCCAGTTTTGCTGATGTACATACATTTCGTTTTGGTGACGTTCAATTTTAGTTTGTTGGCACATAACCATTCGTACACTTTAGACAAGTCGTCGTTTAACTGTCGTATCATGTTCTTTGCGTTTTTTCCATGTATGTACAGTAAAGTATCATCAGCGAACAGATTGACTACTGATTTTTGTACAACATTTGGCATTTCGTTTATGTACAATATGAAGGCTAATGCGCCTAAAATCGATCCTTGAGGAACACCTATTTCGTTGGGTACTGCGTCTGAGAGGATTCCATTTACTTTCGTTCGTTGTGCTCGTCCAGTCAAATAGCTCTCAAACCATTTGAATGTTTTGTCTGTCAGACCAATTCCTTTCAATTTTTGCAGCAATAGATTTCTGTCGATTGTCTCGAAGGCACGTTTTAGGTCCAAAAATACACAAATTATGTCGTTATTTTTGTCCCTCAATTCTTTCCATTTCGTGATCACCGTATTGAGAGATGTTTCGCACGAATGGAGTTTACGATACCCGGATTGGTAGACCGATAAGATTGCGTTCGTCTCTATGTAGTCAACTAACTGCTCTTTAACTATTGATTCCAACAGCTTGTCTAATGTGATCAGCATATTGATTGGTCTATACTCCTCTGCTGTTTTCGGTTTTGTGACCTTGGGTATCATACTCACAGTTGCCATTTTTAAAATATCCGGCACTTCATCATCTCTCAGCGATTCGTTAGCTAGCTGTAGTAGTGATGGTCCTATAACGTCCATTGATTCCAAAATTATTTTCGGGTTCACAAAATCGACGTCCCTTTTGTTCTTCATGTCCAAAAGATGCTGTTCAATTTTTGACCATGAAACGGTCTTGAATTTGAACGTTGTTGTTGGCGTTATAGATGACTTCAAATGTGAAGATGGTGTGCAGAGCGGACATGATGGAGTTGGATTCGAATTGGACGGAATGCTCTCGTTGATCTCCTTGATGCTATTGACGTAGAAGAGATTCATTTTTTCAGCAATTTTCTGGGACCCATTGACTATTCGATTACCAATTTTTACACTTTTTATTTCGCCCTGAGGCTTACCATTCATCATCTCTTTCAAAATTTTCCATGTTTGTCAATATTCCAATCAAAACGCTTTAGATTCTCAATCATTTTTTCTTTGGAATAACCGACTAATTTCTGTCTGAACACTTTCTCATTTTCACAATTCACTTTGCCAAAAGCTTCCACATTTATTTTTAACGTTGCATGGTCACTAATAATATTTATTTATTTATTTGGTTTATAGATAAGTAAACAGGCTTGCGCCCAATAACATACAAATCTTATGAAAAAATGCAAATAAAGAGTGAAAGTAAAAAAATTAAAATTGAAAATAAAATAAAAATAGAATAAAAGTAAAATAAGAAATATAAATATAAATATAAATATAAACAAAAAATAAAAATAAAGATAGAATAAAAAGTAAAATAAAAATATAAATATAAACGAAAAAAAATACATCAGGTTCAGCATTACGAATGAGGATATCAAAACACAAATTTTTCTCTAACTTTCTTTTGGAACGCGTGAAATTGTTCACTAAAAATATCTAATTCACTGAAATAAAAATCGTGATTGAGCTGTAAGCGGTTTAAAGGTGAGTTTGTTTCAATATTCGTTCTAGGTGTTGAGGTGTAAAAAATTCTGCGTTGTTTAGTAAAACGTTGAGGCACATGGAATGAAATTAGGTTGATTAGGTATGTGTCCAGTCGTCTATGAATGATTTTGTAGAGAACAATTTCGTCACTTTCCAACCTTCTCGATTCGAGCGAGTGTAATTTGAGTGCTATGAGCCTTTCGTGATAAACCGGACGTATTAGACGAAACCTGAACTTGAAGTAGAACATTCTACTGAATTTTTTTTGAACTCGTTCAATTCTTTGTTGGTATTTATCGTATATAGGATTCCAGATAGACGAGCAATATTCCAGTTGACTACGCACCAATGTTTTGTAAAGTATCATAATGCTGCTCTCTTTTCTGAGAAGCTTTGCACACCTGAATATAAAACCGAGCGTTCTATAGGCCTTCCTTGTTGTAATGTCAATATGCTGTTTGAATGAGAATTTATCATCAAAATCCACTCCGAGGTCCCGATGAACAGATACTCTCTTTACGACAGTGCCGCAAAGTTTGTACTCGAATTCTATTTTGTTCTTTTTACCAGTTGTTGTTGTAGACATCACTGCACACTTTGTTGCATTGATAGGGAGCTGATTACGTGAACACCACTGTTGAATGACGTTAATATCATTTTGAAGCAACAGGCAGTCATCAATAAGATCAATCTTGCGGTATACTTTGAGGTCGTCTGCAAATCCTAAGCATGATGTGACAAGCTCGAGCAGGTCGTTTATGAACAATAGAAATAGCAGAGGTCCCAAAATAGATCCCTGAGGTACTCCAGAAGTCGGAATGATCCTGAAGGAGCGTGCACTGCCAATCACTACATATTGTGTACGATCCATCAGGTACGTTTCTATCCACGAAATTATTGCACCGCTGAATCCAAACTTTTTGAGTTTGCGAAGCAACAAGTAATGCAACACCTTGTCAAAAGCTTTGGAAAAATCCGTATAGATCGTATCTACCTGGCCTCCCCCTGTGACTGACTCAGCTACAAAAGAAGTATATTCTATGAGGTTAGTTAGCGTAGACCTTTGTGCAAAGAAGCCATGTTGTGACTTGCGTATCAGACTTTTTACGTGGTCAAACATCGAGTTGAACATTAGTTTCTCAAACACCTTCGAAATTGCACTTAGAATGCAGACACCTCTGTAGTTGGTTATATCCCCCTTGTCCCCAGATTTGAAGACGGGAGAAACAAAACTGACTTTCCATTGTGATGGAAATCTGCATTCTTGCAAGGATTTATTGAACAATATTGAAAGCGGGAGACACAAAGATGTGGACAGGTTTTTGTAGAACATGATGGGAATTTCGTCTGGACTTGCAACTTTGTTTGAATCAAATCCCTTCAGAGCTGACTCTACATCAGATGTTGAAAATACAATATTATTGAGCCGGGAAGTTGACAACAAAAATTCTTCAGGTTCACAATCCGATATTAAAGAGTCCAAAGGAGAAAACGCATCATTTTCTTGATGATACACAGATGCAAAAAATTTAGCGAATAAGTCACATATACCCGTTCTATCGTTGCTTACCTCGTCACCAAATTTCATCGAGTTAGATAGAGAGTTGGTTTTCCTTAGAGACTTGGTAAATGCAAAAAAGCATTTTGTATTCGTCTGGATCTTAGTTTCACAGTCATCGATATAGTTTGTCATGCAGATCTTTAACTCACTTTTTACTTGCTTTCGCAGGACTGAAAATTTATTTTTATTCGTTTCACTGTTCACCTTATTTAATTTTGACTTAGCTCTCGATTTCCTTTTTATCAATTTTATCAAATTAAACGAAAAATAGACGGGATATTCCCTTCTAGAATTCTTTACTTTGGGTATGCTATCGATAAAAGGCTTTAACAGACTGTAAAATTTATCAACTGCACTTTCGGTATCTAGGTCCGCGAGTTCACTGCACCAGTCAATCATACCAAGGTTTCGATTCAAGTTATCATAGTCGGCCCGGTAGAAATTTGTCCTAGGTGGCCTTTGCTCCTCGAAATATTTAACAGGGGATAGATCTATACTTAGTTGAATAGCTGGGTGGTGAAGGTCTTCTTTGACTAAGGGTTCATGGGATCGTACTAGATTTATTTTCGATGGTTCGATGTCCGACAAACAAAGATCGAGAGTTCTATTTAACGAATTTTTGACTGAATTAAATTGATTAAGATTACAAAGCGATTGCATGTTTAACAGTTCATGGGGAATTTGACCTTTTATGAGCGTTGCTTCACAAACATTTAAATTGTTAGGATCTAGTCGCCATGTTACACTGTCTTCGAGATTAAAATCACCCATGATCACACACGAATCATTACTCTTCAACGAAGTAACAGCGTCACCAATTTTATTGAAATGCAATTCAAACGAATGTAAAGTGCTATTATATTCAATATAGCGTACATTAAAAAACGTCCTATTTCCATTAATATGCTCGATTGAGACCCATACATCTTCTTTGTCTAGCTCAAAAACCTTTTCCCTTCTCGAGCAAAGCGCAGATTTTACTGCAATAAGGCATCCACCACCCTTACTTAGACCTGTCTTGATTACATCCCTATCATTCCTGTAGACTGTGTAACGCCCATCAAATAGTTCCGCATCGCTTATGTCGCTAATTAGCCACGTTTCACTGAGAAGTATGACTCATTAAGACATTAAGACTTCAACATCAAGATCACAATTTGTTATTACTAAACCGGTAACTTGACCGGTAAAATAAACTCTCAAGCTCTTCGTGATAGAATCAACCTATACGACGGATCTCGAGCTCTACGAAATCCATCACTGATACGAATTGATGGATGCAGGCGAGAATACCAGATTTTCTCCCCATTCAATTTCGCCTGTCGTTTGTTCAATTTGGCAGCGGAGCATGTTGATCCAACCCTACCCTCACGTAAATTTCGCCACTGTGTACAAGAACTTGACGATTCAGTGTTTGACTCATTTGCAACTTGTTGAAATACCCGCATGGACGCTTAAATTGTTGACAACAGCTACCTTTAGTGCTCGACTTTGCTTAACCTTGGACCAAACTTTCGACGACGCTTTTTGCTTAATTTTCATTTATTTATTTTATTTCTTGTGACGACGCTTTTTGCTTAACTCTCATTTATTTATTTTATTTTTTGCGACGACGCATTTTGCTAAATTTTTATTTATTTATTTTTTTTTTTGACATATTGTTTTGCTTTTTTCTTTATTTACAATTTTAACTCTAAGTTTTATTTTTTTTTTCTTTTGACTCGAATTCAATTGTTGAATTCATGCAATATTTTGACATGCTCACGCTATATTTTGATTTTTTTACTTTATGTATTTGAATATTTGAATTTTGTGTTTTTCTTTGTATTTTTACTATGCTGTGATTGTGTTAGATATACTACTTTAAGTTGTATGATTTGTAACGTTTTCATGGTTTTTTAAGGAGGGTTATGACAGCAGTCATAACTACTCTTTTTCCATGTCGGCTTGAAAAAAGTAGACAATAAAATTAATTAATTAATATCAAATCAATCATCGTCTTAGAGTTTTCTGTGATTCTTGTATAGTTCTTCACGCATTGCTTCATTCCTGAACACAAAATTATGTCTCTCAATTGATTTGGGTAAGTGGTTCTTTTCATTAAATCCATATTAAAGTCACCAGCAATTATGTTCTTTTGCGTCAAATCAAGATCATTATCACACCAATCATTGAAAATGCTTATGCATTTTTTCTTACTCACTGCAGGTGAATTATACAGGGTAGTAAAAATACAGTCAAAATTACTCACTTTTACCGAGATGATCCATACAGACTTTTCAACGCCACTATTTCCGATGTTAATGTCTTACTTACGTAAATGCAGCATCCTCCTGTCATTCGTGTGTGGGAATCGATCCTATAGGTGTTGTAACCTTCGCACTCAATTTCACTATCTGTAATGTCACTGGTTGTACACGTCTCAGACAAAAGCACAATTAATGGTTTTCTTCGATCCATTAAATCTCTAATTTCGTCGATATGGGCACAAATTTTTCTTGCATTCAAATATAGAATTTTGTCGTTATTATTAACTTTATTCACCTGCCGTGATTGCTACTTTGAAAATTGAATTTTTCCTTTCACCGCTTTAATTTTCTTTTTAAACACCACACACTTTAAACTGGACACACTATGGTCTTCATTGATATTCAAGTTAAATTTTTTGTTCGCAATCATACAATTAACACATTTAAATACACTTGACTTGCACTCTTTCAGATCATGATCACCGGCACATTTTTTACATGCGCGATTATTCTTGCATTCAGTTTATATCCTTGACATTTATAACATCTATTCATCATTATATACTCAAACACTCTACATCTCGCAAACATTATCTTTACAAAGGCATTTTGCAGAAGGATGTCCGATGTTTCACTTTCCACTTCTATTATTGCACTAAAAAAATTTTTTACCTTATAAAATTTAACTAACTTGATTTCTTTTTTGTTCACACAATCGTTCTGTTTCTTAATTGCACAAATTAGGTCGTCTTCAGATAAATCCTCCCCGATGTCTGTTATTTTAAGCTTCACCAATTGCTTCTTTTGTGGTTCTATTATGTAGTTTTCACCAAGTTTATCGATCGCAAGCTTTTGCAACCTGTCGGATTCTACTTGACGATATTCGTTCGTCATATATCTGTATGACACTCAATATTTTGTTAAGCTTATTGTTCACAGCTTTTACTGAATTACCAATGCATTCATTGCACATGTAGTACAAATTGTCAAGATCACAGTACGCTTTACACACCGTTTTCGTCATACCAATACATTTTCCATGCATCGCTCTCTCACATGTTCCATCGCATTTAATTAAATTCGCTTCGGTCACCTCATCTTCACACACATAGCAAATTTCTTTGTTGTCCATTTTTATTGTTCAAATGTGTCTATTAAACACGTTTAAATTTAAAATCTTTTTCGTGAAAAAAAAAACACTAGTAGAATTCTTTATCCGAATTCGGATTATCACAGTTCCAAAGGTTATCGATTTTCACTCAAGTTGTTAACTATTTATTTTAAAATATTCGATTTTTACCCCCGAAATCTTATTAATTTTTTGCAATTTTGCGGAGCTCAAACAAAACACGTTATACGTCCAAGGCATGCGGCATAGCCCCTTTAAAGTTTCGCCAGCAGCTTTCGTGCTGCTTTATTAGCCACTGGTTTATGGTGCTATTCCTCATATTTTTGGAGATGCCAAAGTGTGGCTCTGGTCCAATGAAGCTCTTTTTGGTACCCATTTCTGCTAAAGTGTCTGCTTTTTCATTTCCGGGAATTCCTTCGTGGCTCGGAACCCAAAGGATATGACCCTATTTGAGTTGCTAATTCTATTAAGATTTATTTTACACTCTCGCACCAACTTTGAGCATACTACTGGGGAGCTAATCGCCTCAATGGCTGACTGACTATCCGTACAAATATAGATATCTTTTCCCAATACCCCGTCTAAGTTCTCCGATTTGCATAGTTCTGAAATGGAAAAGATTTCAGTTTGGTGAACTGAGGCATAACAGCCTGTGAAAATACTAGCCTCCAAAGGAGGAAATTCACAGAAGAAACTTGCCCCAGTTAAACCATCCTTTTTAGAACCATCCGTGTAACAAACCAGTTCCCTTTGGGGTGGGTAGATTCTATTATCTCCCAACCATTCACTCTTGTCCGGGATGGTACAAACAAATTTATCTTCCATCCAAAGTTCTGGTCGGCATTGATCGCTCGGCATTTGCAAGATGTCAACTATAATTAATTTGCAGATGGCTGCATGGCCAACTTCTGATCTAGCCGACCACCAATCGTTACATTTTATGTTACAGACTGATTTGAAGGCCATGGTCTTTATGTAGAGATCCAGAGGTGGAAGAAAGTGCAGAGCTTCTAGCGCCATCGTAGCGGTGGTGTTTTTCGCACCAGTTATACAAAGGCCTGCTAGTCTCTGCAGTTTATCTAACCTCTATTTAGCCGTGCCGATATCCACTCTGGGCCACCATACGACACAGCCGTGGCAGAGGATTGGTCTGACTACTGCTGTGTATATCCACCAGATGGCTTTTGGTGATAGGCCCCAAGTTTTGCCAAAGGCATTTCTACACATCCAGAAAATTCCCATGGCCTTATTTAGCTTGTCTTCCAAGTGCATGATCCAAGTCATCCTATTGTCAAATAAAATTCCCAGATACTTCACTGTAGCACTTAACGTTAGGATTGTACCAAACATTACAAGATTTCCTAATTCAGATTCTACAGCTTTAGTCCTTCTGAATAGAATTACCTTGGTTTTCCCCGGATTCATCTTTAGGTTCTTTTCTCGACACCATGTTTCTACTACTTTGAGCGCTGTTCTCATGAGATCACCAATTGTGTTCACTGAGAGACCGCTAATAAGTGTAGATACATCATCAGAATAACCTTGGGTAAAGAAACCGGCGTCGTTTAATTTGATTAAAAGTGAGTCTATGACTATGTACCATAAAATTGGGGATAGAATTCCCCCTTGTGGGCAACCCCTGGTAACCATTGCACTCATCTTTGTACCACAAACTACTGCCTCCACCGTTCTACTACCAAGCATTTTGACAATCCACTTTACCGCTGTATTGTCCATTTGCCTTTCCCTGATCGCTTCTGTAATGACTTCAAACTCTGTATTGTCGAAAGCACCTTCAATGTCCATAAAGCAGCCCAGGGCTACTTCACCATTCTTAAGTGTGCTTTCTATTTTGTGAGTGAGCTGATGCAGTGCAGTATCAGTGGATTTACCCATCTGGTAGGCATGTTGGTTAGCGTGTAGTGGAAACGCTCTGAGAACTTCACTTCTCACATAGAAATCTATTAACCTTTCGACTGTCTTTAGGAGAAATGACGTGAGGCTGATCGGTCTAAAGTCTTTTGCTACATCGTGTACAGTTCTGCCGGGCTTCGGGATAAAAACCACTTTGACCTTTTCCCAGAGACTGGGTATATGGCTCAGCGCGATGGAACTTTTGAAGATGCTACACAGCCTTTCCATCAGCAGTTCTTTACCTTCTTTCAGCAGAGCTGGAAAAATTTCATCCAGACCAGCTGATTTGAAGGAATGCTGAAAAAATTCACCGCGAGTATTATCTCCAAAACACAATTGATCGCGAAGTTGTTCAAATAGCCCAATTGCTCGAAACGGCTGCAGGACAGTGCGATGATTATGGTGATGATGAGGAGGATGATGTTGGTAATGGAGGGTTCGCTAGCCTTGCTCGGTTCGCCGATGTTGCTGGAAACACTTCTTTAGCACAAAGCGATTCAACAAAATCAGATACTGAAGCAGCCGATTACGAAATGGCGAGTGAATTTGGAACTGAGATCGCTGTTGACATCTGTACTGACAAAAGTAAGTAATATACCGTCTACTTCTATTACAACCTATCTGCCGTAATTTGCATAAGAAAGTACGAAAGAGAGAAAGAAAAATCTATGCAAAAGTCCATACAAAATTTTTTCTTATGCAAATTAGGGCAGCTATTCTTTACTACCTACCCAATGCGAAAGTTTCAATTACTTGTCAATTACTTGTCACCCCTTCGGAAGTGATCCATTACATGGTGAAACATTTTAAGTTATTATTTACCTTCCAATAAGTAAAAAAATTATAAAAGTCCAATAAAACATATGCAGGGGACCCGTACGCATCAGAATAGATGTGGCAAACAGAATAGATGCTGCAAAAAGATTCGAAATGTTGCCTTAACTCTTAAGTGCATGAAATTACGTCGACATTACGCCGAAAGGGCAATATTTAAAAACCCGTCCGAAGAAAAAGCGCAAAAACCACTCTAAATCCTTAAAAAAATCTAAAAATTTTAAAAAAGCTGCACTGGGGCCGATTCGGCCGATTTAAGAATCGACCTAGAGCACTTAGGAGTGGCGCCCCTGATCCATACTTCTATGAACAAAAGTGTTCTTATCTTTTTTCTCTGCAAAATAGCAAAAAAAAAACTCATAATTAATGAAATATTTACGAAAAATCAGGTGCTGCTAAAAATGTGTAGTCGTCGTAGTCTTGTTTGAGGAAATGTTTTGAAAATTTTGAAAGTGTCAAGGATTGAGGATAAAATAATGGCAACACCAATTTTGCTCAAATTTTTATCGTTTTCAAAAAAGTCCACATGGTAGGACACATTTTTTTTGTGTCGGACGCATAGGACAAATTGATGAAAAATTATTTGTGTAGATAAAATAAAAATCTGGGTCAACGGCTACACATTTGTAGCCGCACCGAAAAATCACTAAATATCGTATGTGGTCGCGTAGTGTGAGTTGGGTCCACACTGAGGGCTCTACAACCCTAAGAACTCAACAGATTTTCGCTAATTTAATTTTCGTGATTTTCTGATGTCCATATCTTTTATTTTAAATCTTTATGAGTGATTTCTGTTCTAATTTCGCAGAGATATAAGTGAAAAAGCCACCAACCTTCAAAAAACCACGTTTTTTACCACTTTTTCGACCATAACTTCGAAAGTTTTCGACGAATTTTGCCCAAATTCATTCCTGTAATCTTGTAGTTTTTCAGGAAAAAATTTTTTTTGATAATCGGATAAGATTAACTTGATTTATGCAGAAAAAACAAGTGGTAAACGCATAAGACCCCCCTTCTAAGAAATTCGTTTTTCGTACGGGTCTTAAAATACATTTTCCTTTTACAAAATACATTTTTTTAATTGACATTTATTACTTTTATTGGACAAAAGTTATTTTTTTATTGGAAGGTTTAATACGATCTGAACATTTTCTGTACAGTTTTTGTAAGACTTTATGTAAAATTTAACTGTCGCAAGACCAGACAATAGTAGTACATTACATTGAACCCTGCGAAAGCACAGTCTCAGAAAAGTGAAAACCGACAAGTTTCTGATTTATCATACCACTTTCCCATACAAATCAGAAACTTGCCGGTTTTCACTTTTCCGTTCCAGTAATTCATTACATGACGACAATATTTTGTAATAAGAGGCAAACTCACGAGTGTAGAGTGTAGAGTTTGCGTATCCGAGCCGAAGGCGGTACGAATTGAAATAACCGTTTCCAAAGCTTGTTAATCGATAAAACACTAGTGAGTTTGGCTCTTATCACGAAATTATGTCCTCATGTAAGTTCTAATTTGGTAGCGTTTTCGTAAGTACGTGTTTTTGTGTAGAGTTCGTTCTGTTTTTTGGAACGTTCTAGAGTATTTGTTCGCAGGGTCCAATGTAAAGTACTATTAACGTGTACGCACACTGTACGCTGAGTATACGCTGCAGGTTCATTGCTATGTAGATTCAATTTAACATGCTAGGCAGTAATGATGCGACCTACGTAATGAGCCATTATGGTCCAGTTCATCCAGAATGAACTCTTCTTATTTTTATAAAGAAAAAAAACTATCTCTGTACCGCGATTTGAACCTGGCACATTCACAGCAGCGTCTTGTACGCTAACCATTATCCCACGGATTCATGTAACGAACAACGATTAGAAATCAAACACTTAGTTGTAAGGGCATAACAAGGCTACTCGATTCAAAAAGTTCATAATGTCGTTGATTTTGTTTAGAACATAAACAAAATAATTAAATTTTGCCCCAAAGCATTTTGGTGAAACAAAATGCCAGTCTGTCGTACGTGTTCATAGGATTCCTGTAAAGTACTTGGTTTCTCAATCGGACTAATATGTATGTATGTATGTATGTATTTATTATAATAATCACAGAAGGTTTAACACCTTATCATAACCTGTGTTGAACGATAACAATTACGAATATTACAACAAAAAAGATGACTTAATTCTAAACTTAACCTACTAGTAACAAAATAAAACTAAGAGTTTATAAGAAAACAAAACAAATTGAAAGAGAGAGAGAGAGAGAGAGAGAAATATATAGACAAAATTTAAACAAAATTTAACTACTAAAACATCACAACCTTGAAAAATGCATCAAACAGTTCTTAGTGAATAAAGGGGATGACACATTTCTCTTAACCTCCATTGGTACAGAATTCCAAACCGTGGTGGCATGAACGAAGAATGAATTTGCAAAAATATTTCTTACAGCGCGAGGAGCAATCAAAGATGGATTCCGACTTGATCGAGAAAATCGTAGTAAATCAAACAAGTAGGAAGGCCTTTTCTCAACTAGAATGCTCTTCATAAAAACGCACCACCTAAATTTCCTGAAATTACGAAACGTACAACCCAGAATAGATTTTTCCTGTGTCGCCACATTTTCCCTTCTCTTTATTTTATACGCAAATCGAACACATGCATTGAACGCAACCTGCAAAGATTCCAGAGAATCAGCATCCATATCCGTCAACACCGAATCGCAATAAACGAAGTGTGGCAACAATAACGTTTTTACCAACATTATTCTTCTAGACGCCGGCAAAAAACTCCCACAGTTCCAAAGGCTCCATAGACAGCCATATACAACCCGCTTAACTTGACTAACGTGATCGTTCCACGTCATCAAGTTATTAATCCACAATCCAAGTATCTTTGCCTTAGACACGTACTCCACCACCTCATCACCAACAAGAACGGGATTATCCAACAATACAGGATCATTCACACTGATCTCATAGTTGGACACAACAATGATTTTCGATTTCTCAGCATTAATCAATAGCTTGTTTACATCTACCCAATGCTTGACCCTCTTCAAGTCCGAATTCATAAGAGCGACACCACTTCCAAAATCAAACCAATCGTGATGCAAATACAATTTGACATCATCCGCGAAAAGATGGCATTTACAGTGTTGCAGGACTGCAGGGAGATCATTCACAAATAACGAAAACAAAAGCGGACCAAGGACCGAACCCTGAGGAACACCTGATACCGTTGTTCGAAATGAGGACAGGAAATCATCAATAAGCACGGCTTGACTTCTGCCAGACAAATACGATTCAATTAGCTTAATTGCACACCCTTCAAAAAATTTAAACTTTAGTTTCGACAAAAGCAAATTATGATCAACTAGATCGAAGGCACTAGAAAAGTCAAGTAGAAGCAAAGGGGAAGCCATATTTTTATCAACAGTTCTAGAGTGTAAATTTTCCCTTATATCGTGGGTAACCTTCAATATGTCCAGTTTGAAAACATGATGTGATCAATTTGTAAAATTTGTAGGTCGATATCGATTGAAAGTCTATTTACTACATTTTTATAAGAGTTTCTGTATAAAAATTAATAGACGTATTTGATGGAATGCACGCAACACAAAAAAAATGCAAAAAAAAACTAGGATTTGAACCGAAAATTCTGAAAAAAATGAATTTATAACGCCACTGAGCTATTTAGATCGTTGATGCTTTGCGTTATTATCACATCGACAAAGAAATAACAAAATGAACACAGCACATTGTTCTACGATAGTTCATTCGATATTTAGCCTACTCTAAGAACTCAAATAGTGTACGCTGTATTTCAGGAGTTATTTTTTTTTGTTTTCGCAATGTTTAATGTTTAATTGTTTGTTTCAACGACCGAGTGCTACTACGTTAAAGCATAGTACAAGTGAGGTCATGTAAACAGCCTGTAACACAAGGACGATTACATAATCTCGCCTTCGGCTCGATTTTGCAAACTTATGTTACCGGCTGTTTACATGACCTCAATTGTAATATACTATTATTAGGTGTTTTCATTACAAACCAAAGTATTTCAAAATAATCGACTGTTTCGAAAATGAATGAAAACAACAGAGTACAGTGAGAATATATATCTGTTTTTTCACTCGCTAATGTTAGGTGATTTCATCTCAAAATTTGAGTTCAAATTTTAAATGCTATTTCAGAAAACTGCAAGGGAATTCAAAAATGCGCCCGAATTCGGTGGAGCGAAAAAGAAATTTCTTGTGTTAGAAAAGTGTTTGCAAAGCACTTCCAAAATCGCACGTTGCCTGTGCAAGTGGAAATCGAAGTGCAGCAAAAAACTTATCAGGAACTGCAGTCACGATCTTGGCAACAGATTAAAGCATTTATCAACAATCAACAATGACATTTTTGTTTTTCTTTGACGATCTATGTCTTTGACATAGATTCATAAATTATTTATTCTTGTGACTTTCGTTATGTTGATTTTGACGTAATATTTTTGATGTTTTCTTACTTTTTGTTTGTAAATTTTTTGTAATTTTCCTTTTGTTCTATGTTAATGTTATTAATGTTATTTATATATTGTAACGTTTTCATGGTTTTTTAACGAGGGCTATGACAGCAGTCATAGTCACTCTTTTTCCATGTCAGCTAGAAAATAGTAGACAATAAAATTATTATCAATCAAAAACAAAAAAAGAAACAAAAAAAAAATTTTAATTTTTTATGTGAACCTATTACGAATGAACTTTTTTGTTGAATTTTAATTTTTTCAATGTCTCATGCTCGGAGCGGTAGCGGAGAGCGTGACGCAGTCCCCACACCCAAAAAAAAGGCCACAAACCCAAAAACCTCCATACGAAAACCTTTGGGACAAGACACGATGTATAGGCGAAGTTTTGAGTTTTTTCCCCTCGCCCCCCCTTCCCCTCCAAATTATTTTTAAAAAAAACTACGTCACCGCAGCTTTCCAACAAGCCCTCACTCATCAAAATCGGTTGAAAATTGGCTGAGATGTGGAGGTTTGAAGATGGTACTTTTCCATACATCTTACCAAAATCCAT
>CM055403.1:108003101-108029968 GCA_029228625.1 Pseudolycoriella hygida
TTTTTCCCCACATTTTGAGATTCTCTATTCCAACGTTTCCAACCTTCCGCTGGCTTCGTTCACTTACAATTAAATTCAAATTTTTGTACGATTAGAAAATGTCAACATGTTTAGGCTTTGCATTGTGGTGAATTTTGCATTTAATTTTGTAATAATTATAATTTACGTAGGAAATAAGAATCATTAGTAAATTTTAAATACAATGCTATAACATGTGCTGATTATTTTATCTGTTTCATATGGGCAATTCCACGGTCCGCTTCGTTCCCACGCGTGAAATTCTCAGTAGTTGCAAAATGAAAGCAATAGAAAAGTTACTATCCTCTAGTTAAGGGATCAATACGTCCGATGCACCATTTTCTATTAATATTTTTTCGTAACAACTGAGCATTTCGAGCGTGGGAACGGAGTTTTCGTGGAATGGCCCATATACGCATTTAATTTTCTTATCGCTCGCACTTATGTTGATAAATTATCTTGAAGACAATGTGAGACCCGCACGTAAAATAAAACGTGCTAACAAAAATACACAATTTTCATACATTTGAAATTTCTATTAAATTATTAGTTTTTGAAAATGATTTTTTTAAAGCATTCTAAAAATGTAAAATTATTTAAAAATTTAATTTTTTTTGAAAACACAAAAAAAAGTTCAAAATTCCCAATGTTCAAAAGTTTAGCAGTATCTGCATTTTTGCTAAATTAAAAACCATGGCTTCTACACAATCTAAGGACATCTGTCGTCATTAGAATAAAACTCGAATCGATTCGAGACCCGGTATTAAATTTTTAAATAATTTTACATTTGTAGAATGCTTTAAAAAAATCATTTTTAAAAACTAATAATTTAATAGAAATTTCAAATGTATGAAAATTGTGTATTTTTGTTAGCATGTTTTATTTTACGTGCGGGTCTCACATTGTCTTCAAGATAATTTATCAACATAAGTGCGAGCGATAAGAAAATTAAATGCGTATATGAAACAGATAAAATAATTAGCACATGTTATAGCATTGTATTTAAAATTTACTAATGATTCTTATTTCCTACGTAAATTATAATTATTACAAAATTAAATGCAAAATTCACCACAATGCAAAGCCTAAACATGTTGACATTTTCTAATCGTACAAAAATTTGAATTTAATTGTAAGTGAACGAAGCCAGTGGAAGGTTGGAAACGTTAGAAAGCAGATTAATTAGAGAATCTCAAAATGTGGGGAAAAATAAAAAGACCTTATCTGTAGATAGAACATAGATATATAGATAGAACATAGACAGATAGATAGATAGAAACCGACAGATCAGAAAAAAGTTTCCATAATGATGAGAACAATAGAAAAATTATTTCTCCATGCAAAAATGTCATTTTCAAACCTCGATATCTCAGCCAATTTTCAACCGATTTTGATGAGTGAGGGCTCGTTTGAAAGCTGCTCCGACGTAGTTTTTTTTTTAAATAATTTGGAGGGTGCTGGGGGCGAGGGGAAAAAACTCAAAAGTTCGCCTATATATGGCTCCTTGTCCCAAAGGTTTTTGTATGGAGTTTTTTGGGTTTGTGGACGTTTTTTTTGGGGTGTGCGGACTGCGTCACGCCCTCCGCTACTGCTGCGGGCATGATAACAACAAAAACCCTTTTTAAAAGGGAAAGGTGACGCAAGTCTCTTTGTTTCTTCTTCCAAAACGACTGATATCAATTGGGGTGACGCTTACAGCTTTGAAACGCAAAATAATTTTTTTGAATGTTTTCCTTTTTGATTAGTGTTATAGTTTCTCTGTTCTTTCAGCTTTCACAACGCAAAAATTTGACTTTATGGGATGTGTGGCGTAGAATGCCCAGCCGAAGGTCCCCGCAAATTTTTAAGAAAAGTTATCAGACCGTTTTCGAGCCGCAGCCAAAGAAGTGGTTTTTCACGGTTTTCCATACAAATGGCCCTGGAACTAACTAACGAACTAACTAACTAACGCAGGATATTTTCATTTACTTTGGCTTCTATGGAAGGAACATTTTGTACCGGAAATTACAATTTTCAAAAGGTCATATATCTGGAACAACTGGACCGATTTTATTGAGTAAAATGTCGATTTCAATCTAATTTTTACGTAGAATCCGAAAAACTAGGTTTCATAGGGGTACGACGCAAGGGAAAAAAGTCAAAACTTAGTTGTATATGTGGTTCCGAAGTCAACGAAAAAAAAAAAATTCTGAATTTTTAACTCGTATGGAGACTTGTGTCATGAGCGCATCGCTACCGCGCGCCCATGGCCTATGAATAGATCATTCATATAACTCATATGTAGCCTTTTTACGATTGGGCAAAGCATTGTCTTCGGATACAGTTTCACCTACGACAACAGTTTCCTCTGATATAGGAATTACGTTCGATATTTCCATTTTAACATCGCGTCAATCAAAAAGCTTACCAATCAGTTTAAAGCATCAGCGAAAACACTTAATTAGGTGATGGTGATGGTTTTTGAAAAATGGTCATTACAGTTCTCACCCGCTCGCGGGCACCCGTTATACTAATTTGTGAGTTTTAGGGTCGGAAAAAGTTCCCCACGTTCTCAAAAATTATTTTAATCCAAAACAAACTATATATACATCAACATAAGGATACGAAGCAGCGATTATCACTTACTTACCCAGATCGGAGGTAAAAAAATTTCCGAATTTTCCGGAAAATTTTTTTTTTTTCACCTAAAATATTCCTTACGGTTCCCTCAACACTTCTATGTGGTTGCCGAATTTTTTTTTCGCCTCTTTCAACACTTTTTCCATCAAAATGTTTCGCATTTTCCGACGTTTTTAACAAATTTCTATCATCAACTTTGAATGAAAACATTTTTTCCTCATTTTCATTTCTTAAAATGTTCTACTACTTGCATTCTATCAGAAAACAATGATGCGCAATTTTTTTCCATCCATACGCTCATGTTGTGAGTGTTTAATTGATGAAAATTTAGGTCGGGAGCACTTTTCCCTATGCCCTGTGCACTGGGCCAAACAACGTTAACTTCTAGCGCGTGAGCTCTTCTTTCAAATGATACCTCATTTGCGACAATCGGTCGAATAGTTTTTGAGTAGCGTATCGTCAAAGTGGCCATTTTCCAAAACGATGCCCAAAACTAAAATAGATCTTCTTCAAAAACTTTTCCGCCGATTTTTATCAAACTACTTCAATCGAAAGACCAATTCGTCTACTGTTGAATGCAGGACAAATTAGAAAAAGATATGAGCGAATTTTTGATTTATGACGTGATAAATTTGGGTCCACAATTTTCATATAATTTTCAATTTTACCCCAGAACAGTTAACGAACCAACCAACTCATTCGCAATCTCACCACCGGAGGCCCGGGGTGTGGGGGTGGAACCCCCACTACACGAACCAAACAAATAATTGTCAATCTCACCGCCGGAGGCCCGGGGGTGTAGGGCTGGAACCCCCACAACACGAACCCACCAATCACTCTTAAGCTCACCGCCGGAGGCCCGGGGGTGTGAGGGTGGAACCCCCACAAGACGAACCAACCCAATCACTCTCAATCTCACCGCCGGAGGCCCGGGGGTGTGGGGGTGGAACCCCCACTACACGAACCAACCCAATCACTCTCAATCTCACCGCCGGAGGCCCGGGGGTGTGGGGGTGGAACCCCCACAATACGAACCAACCCAATCACTCTCAATCTCACCGCTGGAGGCTACACACCTCCGACGTTAATCACAATTTCGCTGCCTCGGACCAACAACATCATCCACAATATCACCGCCGGAGGCCCGGGGGTGTGGGGGTGGAACCCCCACTACACGAACCAACCAAATCACTCTCAATCTCACCGCCGGAGGCTACACACCCCCGACTTTAATCACAATTTCGCTGCCTCGGACCAACAACATCATCCACAATATCACTGCCGGAGGCCCGGGGTGTGGGAAGGAACCCCCACTACACGAACTAACCAAATCACTCTCAATCTCACCGCCGGAGGCTACCCATCTACGACTTTTCTCACAATCTCGCTGCCTATCGGTGCTGAGCCGAACAATACTTTTGTAACTTTCTTTAACCATTTAATTATAACGTAATTTCTTCGCAATTTCTGATTTTTCCACTATTATTGAAACAAATGATGAAGTCATCGATATTACCGCCAACCTTGAACAAGTAGACAATAACATTAATATCAATCAAACATTTAACGTACCGCAAGAATACGTAATTGCTCGGCGCAAATGGGCAAACGGATTTTGTTAATGGAAAAATTTTGAAAACTTGCAAAAAATTCCAATGAATCGGAAATTGGAATTTTTTGGACAAATCCGTAATTTCGATTGATTTTCAAATTCTTCATTTTTTCCGATTCTCAAACTTATGATTGACGAAAGATAAATTGGCTTTCCTATTTCAAATTTTTTTTAAATCCGACGAGCAATTGTGAAAGTATTTCAAACAAAAAAAAACTTAACGATATTTACGTATTTGTGGTTCACCACATTCACCATAATAATTGTGAAAAAGTGAACTAAGCCAAATCATCTTCATCTGTCAAAGAACAATAGAATGTGACAATTCGAGCAAACTTGCATAATGCAAAATCTATTGTCAAATAGATTTGCGATATAGGTCTGTTGCAAGGTCATTTGAGTTGTCAATCGGCATTTTCGATGGATTGAACAAATATCCCAAATTTCATATGATTTTCGATTTTTGCATTTTTTTTTCCAAAATTCGAGAAACCAAAGCACACCAACAAAGAGAAATTTTCAATCATTTTACATTTTTGAATGTTGTCAATATTTTCAACAGGGAATTTGAAATATGTCAAGAGCGCTCCATCTTAATCTCAAAAAATATTAAACCAAGCGGCTGATGACCCCTTTTACGAAATGTTACGTAAGCGTCTGATGATAGCTTTTACGAAAAGCTACGAAAGCGAATTATGTTGCGCTTTAACAAATGTTAGGTAACCGACTGATGATCCCTTTTACGAAATGCTACGAAAGCGAATAATGTTGTGCTTTAACGAACGTTACGTAACCGACTGATGATCCCTTTTACGAAACGTTACGTAAGCGACTGAAGATCCCTTTTACGAAACGTTACGTAAGCGACTGATGATCCCTTCTACGAAATGCTACGAATGCCAATTATGTTGCGTCTTAACAAAAAGACTGATGGTCCCTTTTACGAAATACCATTCGTATGTGTGACCCTCCCTATTCTCACCTCGCAGGCCAAACACTTCTCATTAGCACACGTTATTTCCATCATTATACATCTTATACATAAACACTAGATATGCTAATATATGGCTTTTTTGTCACACTGTACTCTATGCTAATAAAGAGTCTGATCTCGCGGGGAAAAAGTACTAGTTTCGAAACTATTTATTGAACGAAACTATCATTATGACCGGGATTATTTCGTCCGGAAAGTCCGAATAGAGATGTGCCGGTCGACCAAACGCCGGTTTCCAAACGGGACTCGAACCGAGCCCGAACCAAAATAAAAATTCAAAACCGACTCGAACCGAACCCAATCTAAAAAAATTTCAAGCTCGACCCGAACCGAACCCGATCCAGAATAAAACATAACCAAAGAACCATCCCGCCATATTTTTCTAAAGCCCTGAAACACGCGTTCGCTTAAATTCAATTCTCTACAACTTCGCCTTTGGAAGCAACTTTCTAACTCTCATAGTTCTAGAGATAATGGGTCATCCTGCCCAATTCTGGAAGTGGCCATATACCAGGATTGGGCAATATTTTCCCAAAACCCTGAAACACGTGTTCGCTTAAATTTAATTCTCTACAACTTCGCCTTTGGAAGCAACTTTCTATCTTTCATAGTTCTGCTGATAATGGTCATCCTGCCCAATTATGGAAGTGGCCATATACCACGATTGGGCCATATTTTCCCAAAACCACGAGACACGTGTTCGCTTAAATTTAATTCTCTACAACTTTGCCTTTAACAGTAAATCTCCATATTGCATAGTTAAGAAAATATAGACGAAAAACTGTTTTCGTATATGGCCTAGAAACTCAATTTCAATTCCATTGGACCAGTGCCCAGACCCCTGACTCCATTCTCACAAAAAAATTTTCACAGTTTCGTGACATCAAATGCTTTCATTTGACACCAAAATGAGGAATTTCCGTGCTATACTTGCCGAGATATTTGCGAAAAAGTTTCATTGACCCTCGAAAATTTCATGTCCGACCTCCACTTCTTCGACCATATCTCCGAAACTACTTGATCGATTTTGCTCATCTTCAAACTTGAATCATAGGAGGCATGTACCTTTCAGGGAAAGAAAAGTTAAGGATGATCGATTGAGCCGTTTGGAAAAAAATTGGAGACGGACGGACGGACGGACGGATATTTTTTTATTGTCGATTCGAATGCCTTCTCCAAGTCGATGAAGCACAGGTATAAGTTCCTGTACTTTTCATAAAGCTTTTAGATAGTCTGCATGAGACAGAAAATCTGATGCTGAAACCCCTGAACCACACTCAAGATCGATATTTCCCTGTAGTTACTGCAAACCTTACGGTTGCCTTTCTTAAAAATCGGAGCAATAACACCAAAGCTCCAGTCAGCAGCTACGGTGGAAGACTTCATGGCCAAATGGGAGTATAGTCGAAAAATCGAAGTAAACGTTTTTGGGATGATGGTGTGTCTGGGTGACCAGCACTATTGCGGCCATCGGCGTGGAGCGAACTTAGGTGGTAACTTAGGTGTAACTTCTTTTTGATAGCCGATAGATACAAAAATGTTACGAATACTAGGAGGCGGATCTGGAATAAAGTTACGGTACTTCGGAAGGGTTTCTCAATATTGCCATATCGTCAATTTCCAATATTTACGAGTATGATACGTGGAGGCTATGTTTACCCAAAGAGCTATGTTGAACAACTGAAAAAAAAACGTTGACAGTGAGATGCACATTTCTACTGCATTCGGGATCGACTAAAATCTTGTGCTGATCTGTTGTTTCAGGTGTAAGTCACATAAACAAATCTTCGTGGAAAGGCAAAATAATTTATTCATAAGAAGTTCCATTTTTCAAATTGAATCTGTTCAAATGCCCCACTTGCGCTTTGTTCTTGCATTTCATTGCGATTATCTCTTCAAAGCCAATAGGGATACAAGTAAAGTTTGCAACCTCTGCTCTCGACGTTATGTACTGAAACTTGAGTAAGCGAAAGCCCGGGTAATACCGTCCCCAAGCCGATTGTTTTGCCCAACCGAATACGACACCGTGTTTTTGCCATTCAGGAACTAAAAAAAATTTAAACGTTATCAATTATAACAGATATTCTCAACCATTTGACTGTATTTGACAGAGGCTGAATTTGATTTTTTGGACCCGTACGGGTCCCATGCGTTTACCACTACGTTTGTAACCAGTCGATTCGAGGGGTGGGAGCAGGAAGGGAGAATCGATCATGGTCTTTAGATGCCAAATCAGCAAAAAACATATGCAAGGGAATCGTAAGTATCAGAATAGATGTGACAAACAGAATAGATGTTGCGAAAAGACGTGAATGTATCTAAGTAAATATTGCCTTAACTCTTAAGTGTATGAAATTACGTCCACATGAAATTGCACTGGAAATTGCCGAAAGGGCAATATTGAAAAACCCGGCAAAAAACGACGCAACAAATCTCTCCAAATCCATAAAAAAAACCTAAAATTTAAAAAGAAATTTCCAAAAAAAAGTTTGAAGGAAAACTTAAAAACAAATTTTTACACGCAAAAAAAAATTTATACTAGGGCCGATCTTAGAACTGATCTACAGCACTTAGGAGAGGCCTCTAACACACACTTTCGTTTCTTTTTTCTCTACAACACTGCCCAAACATAAAGAAATATTCACGAAAAACGACCAAACATCGTGCTCCTTGGGTGGTGAGTTTGGCCCACACTAAGGACACTACAGCCCGAACAACTCAACAGATTTTCTATAATTTAATTTTTGTGATTTTCTGATGTCCATATCTTTTATTTGAAGCCTTCCATAGCGATTTTCGTTCTAATTTCGCAGAGATATAAGTAAAAAAGTTCCACGAGCCTTCAAAAAACCACGTTTTTGACAACTTGTTCCACCGTAACTTCGAAAGTTTTCAACCGATTTTGCCCAAATTCAATCCCATAATCAACTTTTAGATTATCTTTCAGGAAAAAAAAGCATTTGAAAATCGGAAAAGATTCACGTTGGTGAAAAACAATGTTTTTTTAGGGTTGGTGAGACTTTTCGACTTATATCTGCGAAATTAGAACGGAAATCGCTCTTGAACGTCTTAAATAAAATATATGGACATCAGAAAATCACGAAAATTAAATTATACGGTCGTGTGCTCATAAATTTACTTGTTATCAAGTTTCAGCTGTTTTCAAGGTATTTCATAGAAAAAATACATTGAAAAAAGAGATAATGTCGATAATGTTGAAAACAGCATAACAAGAAAATTTTAAAGCACGTGTTTGTAGTGAAAATCTGTATAGTGGTTTGGGCTGTAGAGTCCTTAGTGTGGTTTCAACTCACGCCACGCGAGCCTAAATGATATGTGGTGGTTTTTCGTGAATATTTCTTTAATGATGAGGTTGTAGATAAAAAAGTAGCGAACATTTTTGTCCATGGACGAATAGTTCAGAGGCCTCTCCTAAGTGCTCTAGGTCGATTCGAAGATCAGCCCTAGTACAAAAACAATAATTTTTTTTGTGTGAAAAAGTTTTTTTTTCAAAGTTTGGGCTTTTTTATGGATATAGAGAGGTTTTTTCACCGTTGCTTCGGACGGGTTTTTTCATATTGCCCTTTCGGCAATTTCCAACCCAATTTATGGATCTAATTGCATACACTTAAGACTTAAGGCAATATTTACTTAAGAGTCTAGACTCGAAAATTATCTCTTATATGAGTTCCACACGATTAAAGTGGCGCAACTTTTTGAGGAAGAAAAAACGGTCGAAATAAGCTCATTAACAGGAATATTCGGACACTTTCCGAAGGAGATATTGATGCTCGAATTTCGGTCATTTTTCTCCTTCAACGCCTTTGAGCTCTCATTAAATTGCTCATCCGGCCCATAGAAACTTTATTTCGGTCGATCATTTCACACCGTTTTCCAGTCGGCTCCCTAACTTTTCGAAAACTTAATTTCCAAGTACATTTTTGGACAGGTCTATTGTAAATGTATCTGGACAGTCAAGATAACAATTTTGGCAAGAGGTGCATAAATTTTTTTATCTACCGAGAACTGAATTAGCGATATAAGTAAAAGGATTATATTAAAACCGGAAAACAAAAATTCAAAAACGGAGATAACTTGGCAGATAAATATTGCAGGGTGGAGATAAATTAAATTAAAACGGAGATAAAATGACCAAAAAGTTGAGATAAAAAAATCATTTTTGGAGATAGAAAAATTTGTTTTTGAAATAACTAAATTAATTACGGAAATAAAAAATCATCCGAGAGGAGATAATAAAAAATTAAAACGCAGATAAATAATTCAATTATTGAAAGTAATAGAAAATCGAAAAAGAAATTAAAAATTAGAAAAAGGAGACATGAAGTTAATGGAAACGGAACAGGGCCTTTTATAACATACAAGCTCGGAGGAAAAATCCACCCCAGTCCCACCCCACTTAATAAAAATCCACCCCAGTGCACCCTACTCATTTTCAACTTGCAAAAAATCTTCCACTCATTTTCAACTAAAAAAATTTCGCCTGCGGCGCTTTACAATGATTCTTAATATTCAGCAGTTGGGCAATTTTTAAATTTATTTTTAATTCAGGATGCCTGACGCGACGCCTACAGCGATCCGGAATAGTCCCATGGTTTTTTTTTATGGAAGACTCTTTATTAAAATACAATCTTCTATTGTCATGAACTCAATTTCGTGTTTTTTAAATTTATTTCAAAGCGAAAAAAAGAAAAAAAAAACGATCTTTTCAACAAAACCCAATTTCTGTACCCAAAATTGGCTCACCTATTGGGTCTCACTCAGCAAGAATTTTTCGCTCGCTGCGCTCGCGATTCCCTCGTTTTATACTTCAAGTATTGCAATTTGAAAAAAACTTCACCTGCGGGCGCTTGACACTATTTTTAGTGTGTTTTCCTCTTATCAAAAATTAATTGCTTCCAGCATATTTCGTTTTATTCAATAACATTTTTCTCGCTCGCTACGCTCGCATAAGTTATTTTCTATCATAAAGAAATTCTCGTCAATACATTATTTCACTATTTCTACTATATCAGATTTTCACAACTCGAACATAATAGGAATAAGCACGAAAAACTGGGCCCCCATGTCGAAAATCCCACCAGTTCGAAGTCCTTATAAAAGGCTCTGAACGGAAATAAAATAAAATTGAAACGCAAATAAAAAATTTGAAAAATGGAGATTATATAACTCCGCAGACAACCATTTCATTTTTCATTCATCTCCATTACATTTTATCTCCGTTTTCTAATTTTATATCTCCGTTTTCTAGTTTGTTATCTCCGTTTTCTAATTTTATATCTCCGTTTTCTAATTTTATATCTCCGTTTTCTAATTTGTTATCTCCGTTTTCTAATTTTATATCTCCGTTTGCAAAATATCTCCGTTTTCAAATTTTATATCTCAAGTTTAATTCGATCCAAGAGCCATTGGTCAGAGACAAACGTTTTATCAATTGGAAAATAAAAGGCAAGATGTTTACAGATGTTCCATTGTTGTCAAGGACAGTAACAGCTACACAGCTATAACCCTACCCCAATTCTGTAACCAAGATCTTACTGTTAAAGCCATAACTCAGTAACAAAGTAGTTTGTATAATTGTATTGACCTAGTAGTCGCACAAATTAGAGGAAATGCAGAATGGAATATTACTATCAGTGATGACAGACTTTTCAGAACAAAAAATTTGAAAATTCAAGATCGGAGATAATTTGGCAGATAAATTTCTGAAAAATGAAGATAAAATATATTAATAAGCTCAGATAAAAACTTATTTTAAAGCGATAATTAAAGTTATTTTGGAGATAAATAAATTGATTAAGGAAATAGGAAGTTATAAGATCGCAGATCCAAAAAAAAAAAATAGAAATGAAGATAACAAATTCAAAAAGTGCAGATAATAAAATTTAGTGAAAGAGTTAAAATATTCGAAATTGGAGATACCAATTCTATTAAAACGGAGATAAATTAAATTGCTATAGGAGAGAAAGAATTAAGAAATGGAGATGCTATAACTCCGAATTTAATCAAAATATCTTCGTTTTGAAATATTTTATCTCCATTTCTGAATACTTTATCTTCACTCAGAGATCGGAAATCAAAATCAAATCTTTTTTTCATACTCAAATCATTGTTGAGCATCACGAAAAATGAGCGATTTTGAGCACCAAACCGTCGAAAATCACGTTTTTCAAAAAAAAAAGATTTTCTTCAAAAGTAAGTGCAATCAACTCAGTTTCACTTGAAACGAAAAAATAACCAATAAAACAAAAAATGATTTTTTTTAAAAATTTTGGATGCTCAATTTTTTTTGAGCATCATTTTTCATCGAAATCATGATTTTCGTAAATCAAATCACAAAAATCTGGTCTCTGTCTTCACTTTTAATCATTTTATCTTCAAAACATTTTTGTTTTATCTGCGTTTTATAATTTTTTATCTGCGTTTTTAAATTTTTTATCTGCCTTTTCGAATTTAATATCTCAAGTTTATTACGAGCCATAAGTAAAAATGCACTAGAGGGACAAGTCGAAAATTATTGTTCTAGGCAGATAAACATTTTAAAGTATAGGCATGTGCGATATTTTTTGATTATCAAAATATCGATAATTTTCCATTATCGATTATCGATATTTTTTAATATCAATTATCAATCGAAAAAATATCAAAACATCGATATTTCGATATTATATCGAAAATTGATATTTTGATATTTCGATATTATATCGAAAATTGATATTTTGATATGTACTATATCAAAAATTGACATTTGGTAATTCAAAATTTGGTTTTTCAAAAATCATTGACTGAATTTAGAAATACATTACGATTTTACGCACGACTTTACGAAACCGTAGCTGTGAAAGGTATGTGAAATACGTATTTATTTTAGGATTACAATCATTAAAACCTCATCTCAAACGAACTTCTTCAATGTAAAGACATGAAAATAAATCGACGAAAAACACCTTTTGGGATAGATGTCGTAAGCGACCCGTTTTCAAATATGATTCCACTTCGTCAGAAGACGATACTTCAAATTCCAAAGAAGATCCTAAGAAGATGATTCCAATTGAACCGTCTTTTGCTTCCGTTAAAATCGGCGCAAGTGTAACACCAACCAAAGATACGTGTTCATATCCGTCAACATCCACTACGTCATCATCAACACCCACTACAGTCACAAACTCGTCCAACACTGAAGAAGGAAGAAAAAATACGACCAATTGTGAAACGGCAATCAACTGTAAAACATTCGACAAGAAGAAAAAGCTTCGAAACGACTTAAATCTGTAGAGGTAAGAAACATTTCAATTAGAAATGCTTTCAAATTGTAGCTCCAAGACATGATTCAATACAAAATTGAAATTCTGGGAATATTTTTTTATTGCTGTGGCAATTATTATTTTCATTAAGTTGTTCAAACTACCAAGTCATTTAAATACCTAAGTAAAACAAAAAAGCAATCGTGATTTTTTAGTTAATTAGAATTTCCGTTGATTGTGGATCTTTCATCTAGGGTAGCTGGACTAGTCTCCGGACAGTTCCAGTGTTATTTCATTCATAATAGTACATTACATCACAAGGAGCTAAAATGGTGCATTTAGACCCAGGTGGTGAAAAGGTCGAATCCAAGGGCGGAGCGCAGCGGAGCCCGAGGAAAGACCTTTTTAACACCGTGGTCTAAATCAGCACCGTCTTAGCTCCGAGTGATGTATACTATTTTTCGTGCAGACGAACAAAACGCCAGATTCCGAACAAAAAAACTCGATAAATTTTGCATGAAATTTCATATAATGATCATAGCAAGTGTACAATTAAATTTTTCTCATTAATCATTTGATTTTTTGTTCACGTAAATGTAAACAAAAATGGATAGTAAATAGAGTGGTCAGCAGTGAGAAGTGGGACGAGAAGTATTTTCATTCCCAGCTCCTAGGACATAAAATACTTTTTGTCCCACGTCAGCAGTGAGAAGTGGGACGAAAAGTATTTTCATTCCCAGCTCCTAGGACATAAAATACTTTTCGTCCCACCTAAAATGCTTCTTCAAATGTAAGTCTAAATAGCTCCTTTTCGTTTAGAAAATCGGTGAGAAAATGTGGCGTTTTTTGTCCGTCTGCGCGAAAAAACATTTATGCAATGTACTGTGCTAAAATATTGAACTTTTGATCAAAAATTGACGATTATCGATATTATTCAAAAATTTATTATTTTGATAATTATCGATATTACGATAATTATCAAAAATTGATATTTCGATAATTATCAGAAATTGATATTTTGATAATTATCAGAAATTGATATTTTGATAATTATCGATATTTATCAAATTTTTGATACTGATTTTGATAATCAAATATCGATATTTTTGTTCGATCGATATTATCGATATTTTTCAAAAAGTCCCATGCCTATTAAAGTAGTTGATGCCAGCGTTTAGACCCGTACGAAGAACGAAGCACTTCGAGAAGGGGTTTAATGCGTTTACCACGACGTTTGTAACCACCCCGATTTCGACCGGGGAGAGCTTCGATCGTGGTCCTTAGATGACGAATCAGCGATAAAAAAATGTCCGTCCGTCCGTCCGTCCGTCACCGCGATAACTTGGGTAAAACTCAACCGATTTTCAAAAACTTTTTTTTCCCTGAAAGGCAATCGATATATCTTTCATGGTATTGAATCTGGGCACTGTCGGCCCAAAGGCCCTAGGGCCGTTTAAGTGGTTTCTAGTCTTTTGTACATAACTCGAGTAAATCTTTTCCGATTTTCATAAAATTTTTTTTGTTAGGCATGACCGACAATTTGTGGAAGAAACGTTTTTGGATTTGAGTCCTTGCACTTAGTTAGGGCTCTAAAAAGCCTCTGCTAGGGCCATACGGCTTTTTTGTACATAACTCGAGTTTTTACCCTAGCAAATCTATCCCGATTTTCATAACTGTTTATCGACAGGTCTATGAAAGCCCAACAATTAGTATAAGAATTTTTTTTAGATAAAGATAGATAGGTAGGGCACTAAAAACGAGTTTCTGCTAGCGCTCTACATGTTTTTTGTACATAACTCGAGTAAATCTCTTCCGATTTTCAAATTTCTTTTGATCGAAGGGTCTAGGACTGTCTTCCGTTTTGTGGAAGATAATGTTTTGATAAGAAACTCTTGGAGTCAGTCAGGACCCTAAAACTGAGTTTCTACTAAGGCCCAACGTGTTTGTTTACATAAGTTGGATAAATCCTAACTGATTTCCTTGATTCTATTTCTATTTGAGAGGTAATCGAGTACCGAATTATATTCAAAAACAAATTTGGACCCGGTACCTGTGCTTAGGGCTGAAGTAAGCCTCAGGTCTGTCCTAAGGTCGAGCCTAACCTGCCAAACCGGGCCTAACCTGTTATGTTGCAGGGCAAATTGAGGGAAACATTTTTTTCTAGGTAAATATGTGTCTGAGGCATATCCTTATGGCCCTAGGTCGATCCTAAGGTCTGCCCTAGACAAAATAAAGGGTGTTTTGCTATGTTGTAGAAAAAATTGACATGAACATTTTTGTCTATTTGACGGTAAATTTTTTACTTTCGAAAGACCTTTTTTACGCCGTTTCTTCGGACGGATTTTCCAATATTGCCCTTTCGGCAATTTCCAATAAAATTTAATGTGGACGTAATTTCAGACACTTAAGAGTTAAGGAAATATTTACTTAGATACGTTCGAGTCTTTTCGTAACATCAACTCTGTTCACCACATCTTTTCTGATACGTACGGGTACCTTGCATATGTTTTTTTATTTCGTCCAACCAAGTATACAGCAGTCCTCTTTTTCAATACCGAAATTATTTGTTTTCGAAATTTTGGGCTACTGCAATTTAATACTTTTTTGCTTTTTTTTGTAGTGGGGGAGAATTGGTATGCAACCAATTTTAATTATTTTATGTTAAACTCCTTCCAAAGTTTTCTGCGCATGGCAGATCGTGTCCTACAACAACCTGTTCGAAAAAAATTTTAGAGAACCAATTTCGGGATTCGCTGTGTTAACTCTTTGTATCAATGTTTGTTTGTATGTTTGTATCAACGATTTCAAACTCTTCACTTGTAATATTTTATTGAAAACACATTTTAATTTTTCGTAAATGATTTCAGATTTTATTTTATAAGTTTTTCATGAAGAGAAATAGAATGGTGAAACATATGAAGTAATAGATTTTGATATAAAAAAGACTGTTGGTACTGATGATGCTTTAGATACGGTTTTTAAAAATGCGGTATTTGCTTATCGATCGCAAAAGAAGCATTCAATTAAACAAATTAAAATCAAAATTAATTGCATTTGCATCCTTTCAAAATCTTCCTGCGATCCTTGCGGAGCTTTTCGGATGCGTCTTTGAATAGATTTTCAGCTATTTCGCCAACGGTGATTTTCACACCCTTGAACACTCCAAGTGATGTACGTTTGACCGATGTGTTGAACGCTATGGTTACGTTGACCAAAGTGGTAAGTAATTCCTGAATGCTTTCGTCGAAAGGATAAACAACTTTAGCAACTGCTGGGGTAATTTGCAAGAGCACATAATGCATTGACTCCGACAACGCCCAAATATTTTCTGCAATGACACCATTCTCTTGGAACAGTATGTCCTGAACACAACTGTTGATTCCTTGGACGGCAAGGGAGAAAAATTGGAAAATCAAAATCAAAATGGTCTCTGCCTCATATGCCTCCGGGGATGCTGTATTGCATTTATTATCAACAATTGTCTCAGCAATAAGGGCCACTGTGTTCATTAGAATTTGATATTTCTTAACTATAGGTATGTAGTTAACTTCCTGTTTGCATTCGATAGTTTCGCACCTGAGGAAACGTCTCATAAAATTGGAAAATGCACAGTAAACGCATGTAAGGGCGTCGTTAAAAGCTGAGGCTAGTGTGCCGAAATGTTTCGAAAATTTCGAAACGACTCCTTTAACCTCTCTGATAATAGTAGACAAGACTTTATCCCACTCTGATATAATAACTAGACTGGACTTTCCCAACTTCTTGCACTTGGCCATCGTTTCTAGAATCGCAGTAGAACTTGGTGTCAGCACCGTCGAATTCGAATTTGCAAAATACATTAATTTTGTGAAAAAATTTTCTTTGGTCCACATTACGTTGTCGGCTAAATCGTATGACGGACCACGGAAGTTCCACGTAGCTTTTCTCGTTCCCGTGAAGTACTTCTGAACGCCTTCTTTCCATTTAGCATTGTCATTGCATGAACAACTGGATAATTTCTCATTCTTACTGTAGCTTTGCCAAACTTTCTCTACACTGAAACTGACCTGGTGGTCTTCGTTTTGACCATTGGCTACCTAAAAAAGTGAAACTGCCATCAAAACACAAGAAAAGAAATTATAAAATTGTAAAATGTTGAAATAACATCCTAATAACTATTTTGCCGACCTACTAGGGACTGGAACTAAATTTTTTTGGGAACCTAAAACGTAACGTATCAAAGAATTGAGGTTGTGAATGACCATATAAGACTAAGCAAAGAGTCCTCGAGCCCACACTTCCATGGGCCTTCGAAATCTTTGACAATGGATTGATTCTTAACTGTCGTACTTAAACAATCGCTTCGCGGTCGTGGAAGGAAATTCTTCGACTTTTCGTAAAGTTCTCTTGAACTGTGAACCCCAGCCTTATAATAAATAATAATGATAATCCGCCGTTACAACCCGTCCGGGTCAGAGCCTAGATCATTTTATTTACTAGTTCCGCAATTTTTTGTGAGTTTTGTGAGTGAATGCCGGTTTGCCTCATCATCGTGTTTTACCGGCAGACATTTTTTGAACCACATGCTTAACGTGGATTCCGAAAAACGCCTGACGGAAGCTAGCATTTTACCTTTAGGATTTCTTCTGGTGCTAATAATGTCTCCGTCTTAAGTTAGACTCAGATATTTGTACACAGAATTCATCGAATATGGGTGACGTTATATTTGTCATTCTTCTATGTACCATTCGTTGCGGCACCAAATTCACAACTACCCAAATTATGAAGCCTGGGTATGCCTAGGAACGTTACTTTCATGCCATACATTGAAGAAAAATCCTATACAGAATTTGTCCCCACCAGGATTGAACCCGGATGTTCTCGGTGGAAAGCCACTACGTCACCACTAGGCATGGCAGAAAAAAAAATTTCAGATTTTTCGTGAGAAAAATCAAAAACTTCATTTTCTCAAATTTTGTTCTTTGAGACGTTGCTAGTGCCACCTACTTTGTCCATATATTTCAGGCTTATTTTTTTCGTAAAGGCTGTGTACTAAAGCAACTTACACCATATAAGCAGCACCTTTATTGTAAATAAATGTTTCTCTCTATCTCCCTTGGTAAATGGCATTTTTACAATTTTCGGAGATTTTTCGGGAGTTCGAAACGGCATTTAATCAAGTTTTGATGTTCTAGACAAGAGTTTCGTATTCCATAAAGAAGCGAAAAAAAGATTTGCGCGAAGGTTTTGGTCAACTTTTTTTTCACGTGACTCGGTCTATTGTTTATGTTTTTTAGTAATTTTTGTAATAATACTGTAAGTCCACTTTACAGTGGAGCAAGCGAACTTTTGGCCGCTCGGTACATAAAACTATTTATGCTACACTATACGCAAGATGGTATCTCAGTACTCAGTGTCTTCGTCTCGAACCCTTTATTTCACGTGGAACCGAAAAACCGCTTTACAGTTCTTGTAGCATAAAATACTATTATATGTGTTTCGCATAAAAAACGCACTTTATTTGACCGAAAAACTCGATATAAAGAAGGCTTTGCAATTCGTTTATATACATCACCGTTTAAAATATACATACACCAACATATATGCTTTACACTCGAACTGTAATAGTATATTAGTTTTACAGTACAGAATGTGTGTTCTGTTTTCGATCAAAAAAACTGCGTTTGGGCGCTAAATATATAAAACTATTTATGCTGCAAGAACTAGACGGGTATGTTATGTTCTTGAAATGGCAAATAGGTTCTTTTCTATTATCTGCAATCACCGACTAAAGATCGAAAGTTAAACAATCATTTTCCTTCAGACGAATCATTTCTCTCACAGAAACGGAAGCTCATAATAAAAATAGAATGATTTCGCAGAAGACGGCACAATTTTACTAACCTTATTTATAAATAAATGGGACATGACAAGCCAATTTTAAATTATGCACTTTATTGTTTAATATCCGACCGGTTTCGAGAGTTATACTCTCATTTTCAGGGTATGGTCAAGTCTTTAAAACTGGCTCGTCAAATTTCGTTTATTTATTAATACGGAAGTTCATAGCTTTTTATGGGGTTGACATGAAAAAATTGTTATTTCTTTACCTTTAACAGGACAACCGACGCAAGAAGTAATTTTAGCAGCATCCTAAATATAGCACGTAGTTAATTGTCCGGGTCGATTGCTGAATAGATGAATGTAGAGTAAGTGAAGCAACTGAAAATGTTTGTTGTTTCGAATTACAGCCGATATTGTGATGAGGGTTAATCAGAATTCTGAAACGAAAGCGTTAGTTTCGGATCAGGTCGACCTGATTTTTCAACAAATGAAGACATTGATTTTTTATTAATCTCAGAACTTTTCTGTGAAAGAAGAATAGGCTATGTAGATTATGTGAGGGATGTAATCCCCCGAGTAGATAAATAAATTTTCCCGCAGATGCATATGCTATTTGAGCAATATTATGCTATAAGGTTGTAAGTCACAGACATCTATCTCATCTTTAAATTTGACATTTAGAGCGAAAGAACGTGACAGAAAATAGGCTTACTTGATTATTGCAAAATTACACTCATTTTATTCACCAAAGCAACAAATCAACGAAACAAAGCTTGAAACCAACAATTAATGTAACGTAAGTGTACCTATTTTGGAACGTTTTATTTTTTTTTTTTTTGTACTTTTGACAGTTCGTTTGACTTAAGGAGATAAAAAGCGTGTCTATAATTAAACTTATTTAATTTTTTAGTTATATGATATGAAAAAAGAAAATCAATTGAAATTAAAACAATTTACGATAAAAACAAACAAAAAATGCACCAAGTACCTATTGTTGAACGTGCAATTTTTGACGTTTCAAATTCATGGCCAATTACGATTTGTTCAAGCGTTCAACAATAGGGACCCGTTCACAAATAGGTACACTTACGTAAAACATTTTTTGCGGCGATATGTGGACGCTTTTCG
Source organism: Pseudolycoriella hygida (assembly GCA_029228625.1). Taxonomy (NCBI): domain Eukaryota; kingdom Metazoa; phylum Arthropoda; class Insecta; order Diptera; family Sciaridae; genus Pseudolycoriella; species Pseudolycoriella hygida. Next base: position 108,022,558 of record CM055403.1, read on the forward strand.
TGCATTTTGAGTCGCAGCCGCCAATACGTTCCAAAATAAAAAATAATTACTCGACGTAAATGCGTCAATTTTGCTTTCACTTGAATGTTACACATTACGTCAGGGCCTATTTTTGGAAAATCGTATTTCAAAATTTTCCAAATAATTTCCAAAATACAATTCTCCAAAAATAGGCCCTTCATTACGTATTCCATCATTTAAATGAGGCTTATGATTACATTAAAATTATCCGCAAATTATGTTACACCCCATAGACCGGTTCCATATCAGCCAAAATCAGTTTCCGTGCTATGCTTGGCAAAATGCGAACAAGTTTCATCGTCCTTAGAACCACTTCTTTAACGATATAATATATATCTATACTATCCAAAGGAAAAAATTTCGGACGATCTGATAAGCAATTTGTAAAAACGTTTTTAACAGCCGAAAAATGGACTTTTCCTTTCCGTTAACTGTAACATGGCGCTAACATGACGCGCTAAAATGTTGATTTAATTTTTTTTTTTGTAAAAAAAATTGTTGCTACTTTGGGATGGGTGTTTCCATTTTTGTGAAAAAGATAATGTATCGTGTTAGGGTGCTCGTTCCTTCATTCTCGCGACTGTGGCGGGCTAGATTACGCCCTGCAGGCGATATTACGTGTCACTGAAATTCCGCAATAGATATATTCCTGCCTTGACCCGCTTTTTCATTTATCCATAATGTTCACGCACTGCGATGCTGCTTTTCATAAATATAGGAAGACCCATCACGCCATTTTGGCGATTTTTCTTGGCATTTCGAATCATCAGAAAAAATCACCAAAGTGAGAAGAAATCGAGGAGTAACTCACTTCTGAGATTTGTAGATTAAATGGATTAAAAATTGGATTAAATGGACTAAAAAAGTGAATAAATGAAAATACATATGAAGGGACCCGTACGTATCAGAATAGATGCGGTAAACAGAGTTGATGTTACGAAAAGACTCGACCGTATATAAGTAGTAAATATGGCCTTAACCCTTAAGTATGTGCAATTACGTCCTCATTAAATTGGATTGGAAATTGCCGAAAGGACAATATTAAAAAACCCGTCCGAAGCAACGGCGCAAAACATCTTTCAAAGTTAAAATAAGTTCAGAATTTAGAACCGACCTAGAGCACTTAGCAGAGGTCTCTGACCCATACCTGCATGGACAAAAAAGTTCGCCTCTTTTTTCTCTGCAACACTGCACAAAAAACCTCATTATCAAAAAAATATTCACGAAAAAAAACCAAATATCGTGTTGGGTTTGATTGTCTTTCAGGAAAACGAATGATTTTGAAAATCGGATAATATTTACCCAATTTAATGTAGGAAAAACACCTTGGACCTTTCAAACAAAAAAAATGTTGAAAATCGAAGGAGATTTACTCGAGTTATGTACAAAAGACCAAAAACCACTTAAACGGCCCTAGGTCATTGGACCTTGGGTCGACAGTGCCCAGGTTCAATCACAAAAAAAAATCGATTATCACAATTTTTAGCGTTTTGAGGGGTATTTGGTGTAAATGGGAAAAAATTAATTAAATGGGCTGAGTACATTTATTCCAATTTATTTTTTTTTAATCGCATTAGTGTCCAAACACCCTGATATTTCTCCTAATCTTATTTTTCGGAATTGTTTAGTTTCTGACGCGAACAGCCCAAATTTGTTGCTTAGGATACAAATTTTTTTTTGTCGATTAAATGGACTAAATTGAAGTGAGTGACTCCTCGGAAGAAACGCCAAAAGAAATCGTATAACTGTGAAGAATGTTGTGTTGACTAAAATATTCAATAGAGAAGTCGAGGAAAGTGTCAGCATCTTGTAAAAGAGTTTGTTGAAGAAAAATCGTCAAATTGTGAAGAAAAGCCAAAAACGAAATAAAAATTTTTGGCGTTTCTTCGCACTTTGGCAATTTTTTTGTGGATTTTTTATTCTGGCGATTTTACTTTTGCGTTTCTTCACGAGAATAGGGCAAAAGTAAATATTTTTACAAGACTTCACAAGATAGCAACAGCCATCGACATCAGTTTAGCGCTTCAGGTGCGACTTGATAATGTTAGCGGGAAGGGAACAATAATATGAAAAGCTTAATGCTAACTTAATCGCGATTGGACATGCCCCAAATATTTAAACGGAATTGTACACCATTATTAAGATATTCGTCTTCAATATGGGTGCAATTTCTTTAAGTTTCACAGAATCGCTTCTCCCCATACACTTAAAATATTTTTTTGATTCAATAACAAACACCAACAAATGCATTTTTTATTTTTTGAAACAATCTTCCTGGCTACTACATGGTCGTATTTATGGCAGAAACGAGTTAGCTCAGTGGTAACATACTGTCGCTGGTGAGAACAAATTCTGTATAGGATTTTTCTTCAATGTATAGCATGAAAGTAATGTTCCTAGGTACATGCAGTCTTCATAATTTGGGGATGTGGATGGGGATTCTGTGTACAAATATCTGAGTCTGACTTTGGACGGAGATATAATTGGCACCAGAAGAAATCCTAATGGTAAAATGCTGGCAACCGTTAGGCGTAGTTCGGAATTCATGTTAAGTATGTGGTCCAAAATATGCCTACCGGTAAAACACATTGATGGAGCAAACCGGCATTGTAAGCCCTACTAGTGTCCGCCTTAGTACATCATAGATGGCACTAGGTTTGTGTGCAATTTACACTTTGCACTGGGAGTTGCGGGAAACGTGCACTTTTTTCACATGTTTTCACATGGTAACATTCACACGATGAGCAGAAATTCTGAAGAAAAATTCGAAATTTGTAATCAAAAGCTCTTACTTGGAAAATTCTACAATGGTCCCGAACAATAGTGAAGTGTTCGAAAAGTGTCAACATTCAGTAAATTAGCCTCAATTAGTTAATATTGCTAAAATAATTAGGCCATTCTATAGATGAAAATAATCGATGAATAATTGATTGTTCAGGATCATTGTAGAATTTTCCAAGTAAGATTACAAATTTCGAATTTTCTTCAGATTTTCTGCTCATGGTGTGAATGCTACCATTTGAAAACATGTGAAAAAAGTCCGCGTTTCCCGCAACTCCCTGACACAGTAAAAACGTCGGTAAAGAAAGGATTTTCAAGAGAATACATGTGAGCAAAAGCTCACAAAAAATTACGGAATTAGTAAATGAAATGATCTAGCCTCTGACCCGGATGGGTTGTCAACGGCGGATTATTATTATTATTATCTATGACAGGGTTTCTGGGATATCTTGGGCGTCTCTGATAAAAGTGATATACGCTCGTTTCTGCGAACTTGTTATTTACCCAAATTATAATCAATTAGCGCTTAGAATTTAGATTATTGCGTTCTCAACGTAATAACATTAAATCGGATTAAGTAACCATCCACGCTTTCTTAAAGCATAAATTGGAAAAACGCTACGTTTTTTCGGGGCTGCCTTTCATCAAAGATGGACAAAGTGGTTATGATGGCTTGACATTCAAAGTAATAACCCCATTAACTGTAGGAGATTCGCAATAAATGTATAAATTAATTCCGTTTCAATCGACTGATTATACAGACCTGTCCAAAAATGTACGGAAAAATTAAGTTTTTTTTGGACTTATTTTTTTTTCTTGTTAAATTTAATTTATTCAGCATTTGTACAAGATTTTTTGTTTGGTTTTCCACGAAATAACATAAAATAAATTATCACAATAAATATCTATTAATGCATTGGCGATAATTTTGGACTTGTATGATGTTAAAACGATACATGAGAGACTTGTGATTGTACAATGAAACTTACCACGTATTCAAAAACTTTGGGAAACCACAGAGCAAAAATAATGATAATCTTAGCCACTAGGAGAGCACTAATGCAATGAGACTTGATGAAAAATCGAAAAATTAAATTATCTAGGCTCTTATTTATGGAACTAGTATTTATATTTATAATTTATCACAGCTGTTCAATCGCCGAATGCGTCATGAACTGAATAAATTAATCGAAACAAATATTAATTTTGAATATTTAGGAGTATAGTTGATAATACCAGAAATTGAAGACTTCGATAGGAATTTTCTAAAAGCATGCAAAAGGTTTTTTAGCGAGTGTAACCCGGGAGCTGCGGGAATTGAATGAAAAAACAAGAATTTTCCTAAATTATTAATGTTTTCTTAGTCTGTTTTACAATTTATAAATTTTAAGGAATAAGATTTCAAAACTTCATTCATGAGTAAATGGTATTCGCTTTAATATTGTTTATTGAATTTATAAGTTTTCATTATCTCTCGTAAACTAAAAGTTAACAATCTCGTGCTTTTTTATCAGCTGCAAAATTTTGGCCGCTTCGCAGTATTGCTAATGCAAAAAAAAACATTGAAAGAATAGATAATCTTAAAAGCAGCTGAATTTTGAGAGCAAATGAATTTAAAGCAACCCGATCGAACAATTACGTCGGCTTTGAAAAGATCTGTATTAGAAGCTGGTCATGTTACTAAAAGGCAGTTTCGAAGATGCTAAGGAAATATTTACAAAAAACCATATAATGTGTAATATTTCTTTTTGGTTTTTCAACGTTTCTCAAATATAAATTACATGATATGTAATTAATACCACAACAAAAACCCCTTTAAAAAAAGAAACGTGACGCAAGTCCTCGTCTCTTCTTCCCAAACAACTGATATCGATTTGGGTGACGCTTACAGCTTCGGAACGCAAAAAATTCTTTTGAAATATTTTCATTTTTGATTAAAGAAATGCTTCACAAATGCCGGACCCCCCAATGTTATAGTTTTTCTGTTTTTTCAGACTTGATACGAAAAAAAATGAAGTTTTGCGTGATGTGTAGACAAATTTTTCAAAATATTTCAAAAGAATTTTTTGCGTTCCAAAGCTGTAAGCGTCACCCAAATTGATATCTGTTGTTTTGGAAGAAGAGACGAGGACTTGCGTCACGTTTCCCTTTTAAAAAGGGTTTTTGTTGTGATATCAGTAGTTTTAAAAGAAAAAATTTACGGCGAAAATGTTTTCAGCGAAAAAAATTTCGACGACAAAAACTATCCGGCGAAAAAAAATGTGGCGAAAAAAAATTTCAGCGAAAAAAAATTTGCAGCGAAAATTTTCGGCGAAAAAAAAATTGCGGCGAAAAAAAATTTTCAGTGAAAAAAAATTTCTGACGAAAAAAATATCCGGCGAAAAAACCTTTCGGCGAAAAAAATAAAATCTTATTAGAACAAATATGGACGTTCAAACAAGTCAGCCTTAGAGCTAAGAAGTTCGAACAAAGTTATTAAGAAACAAATTTCCGTCGAAAAAAAATTTCCTTCCATACGAACAAAAAAAAAATTTTAAAAAAAGTCAATTTTCCCCCTAAGTCCGTCCCATACCACCTTCGGCCATTTTGTTGATCAACCTGACACACTCAACCCAACAACTTCTTCTGACACTAAACATCTATGTCCATCCTAACACAGTCCAAAAATTTTGCCCATATTTGACCCATACTTTGAATACACTCACACACACATACAAAACATTATTTTATATGGGCCAGAAGGCGCCATCTAAGAGCCCTGGCGCCCAAACAAGACCGGTACCCCCTTTTTTTAAAATCTAATATGGCGTAGAATGCCAACCCGAAGGTCCCTCCAAAAGTTCAAGAAAAGTTACTGTGAGCCTTTTGCGAACACGAGCCAAAAAAGTCGGTTTTCGTACAAATGGCTCTGGACTTAACTAGCTAACCCACTAGCTACCTAACTAAGTAACTAACGTAGGATGTTCCCATTAACTTTGGCTTTTATGAAATAGCACTTTTTGTATGGAAAATGACGATTTTCTGAAGGTCATATCTTCGGATCCACTGGACGAATTTTAATCAGTAAAATGTCGATTTCAGTCAAAATTTTACGTAGAATCCGAAAAACTAGTCAAAATCATAACATAATAAATAAGATAACAAAAAATCATAATAATAAATCAAGGTAAGTAACAAGTTATCTTAAATATAATAAAAGTAAATAAAAAAGTTCCACTTTGGAATGACCAATTCAAAGGAACAAAAAACTCAAGGAAATCAGTAACAAAAAATCAATAACAAAAAATCAGAGTAAAAAAAAGAAAAAGAAAAACTTGTTCAGATTGAATTATATGACAGCAAGAAGATTCAAGAATCAATAAAAACTAGTATAGCGAAGAGCGTAGCAGAAATATACCTAGAAATTTATGTTTATAAAACAGGATAAGCTTAAAGCAAAACGCAAAAATTCATGACGTTCACATGTTATGATGGTGCGTTCTGAACCGAAACGGACGAGTAGTGAGTCAAGACCCATTTACCCTTTACTGTAGTTTAGCGATAAATTTGATTTCAAATGACAACACAATTGTAGTAGTGAATGAGATTCTCGGATTAATCTGGGAAGCTTGTTATACAGGACAGGTCCAGAGAAGGAGATGCTTCTTCATTTAATCAATGTCAAGGACAGGCTTCCGAACCTTTGGAAAAGCGGTTCGGGTTACGGTTCATGGTTTTTGAAAATTAAAAAAACGGTTCGGGTTCGGGTTCAGGGTTTTCGCAAATCAAAAAAACGGTTCGGGTTCGGGTTCACGGTTTTCAAAAATAAAAAAAGCGATTCGGGTTCGTTTTCAAAATAGTAACTAAGGTTCAGGTTCGGCTCCACAATAAAAACAAGGTTTTGTACTCAATTCAAAACTTTAATTTTAAAATGTCCCTTAAGTTAAGTTGAGTTTTTAGTATTAAAGTAGTAGTTTTAAACAAAAATATTACAAAGAAGATGTAAACGAAAGAGAATTAAAAGAAAATCATCCATCAAGAAATTTTCTGTTTAAACAAACTATTAGTTGTTTCTCTAAAATTCCACCTTTTGTTCGCCCTCTACGTTTAGTAAATACGAGGGGTTGAAAACGCCCTTTCAACTGTTACTTGAGTAGCAGGGACGGCATATATTATTTCCGATAGCTGAAACAATTGCGGTTACAGTAGTGAGTATGTGAGAATTGTTTCACCCGGACCGAATTTGACTCTTGGAGTCCCATCAAACTGCTTTATGTGGAACAAAGTGAAGTGCATAGCACAGCAAAATGTAATGTGACGCAAGTGTTCGAAATAGTCGTATAAAATTTTTTGAGTTTCAAGACCCGTCTATAAACCTTCAGAAAAACGGTCCGTGTTCGGGCTTAGGCAGGTACATGATGTGGCGGCTGAATTCCTCAGATTGACTAAAAATCCGTCACCATATAAAATACAAAGAAAAAATTATCCATATGACATTTTGTTTCACTCAGATTTTTAGTACATCTGGGGAACCCAGCCGTCATATTATGTCTCTGGGTCAGGGTTTTCGCCATTGAAAAAAACGGTTCGGGTTCGGGTTCAGGCTTTTCGCAAATGAAAAAAACGGTTC
>CM055403.1:108038486-108086840 GCA_029228625.1 Pseudolycoriella hygida
GTTGTAGAGGATGTTGAGGTGATTATTTTCGCCCATGGAAGTAGTAGCCGCCGCGGCTCGGTTTGGCGGCGGCGGCGGCTCAAAAAAAAACTTTTGATATATTGTAGAGTAAGTTGAGGGGATCATTTTCGCCCATGAAAGTAGTAGCCGCCGCGGCTCGGTTTGGCGGCGGCGGCGGCTCAAAAAAAAACTTTTGATATGTTGTAGAGGAAGTTGAGGGGATCCTTTTCGCCCATCAAAGTAGTAGCCGCCGCGGCTCGGTTTGGCGGCGGCGGCGGCTCAAAAAAAAACTTTTGATATGTTGTCGGGGAAGTTGAGGGGATCATTTTCGCCCATGAAAGTAGTAGCCGCCGCGGCTCGGTTTGGCGGCGGCGGCGGCTGAAAAAAAACTTTTGATATGTTGTAGAGGAAGTTGAGGGGATCATTTTCGCCCATGAAAGTAGTAGCCGCCGCGGCTCGCTTTGACGGCGGCGGCGGCTTAAAAAAAACTTTTGATATGTTGTAGAGGAAGTTGAGGTGATCATTTTCGCCCATGGAAGTAGTAGCCGCCAAGGCTCGGTTTGGCGGCGACGGCGGCTCAAAAAAAAACTTTTGATATGTTGTAGAGGAAGTTGAGGTGATTATTTTCGCCCATGGAAGTAGTAGCCGAATCTTCCAAAAGTACTGATATCACAACAAAAACCTTTTTAAAAGGGAAATGTGACGCAAGTCCTTCTTCCTCCTTCCAAAACAACTGATATCAATTTGGGGTGACGCTTAAAGCATTGAAACGCTAAAATTCTTTTGGAATGTTTTAATTTTTGATTAAAAAAACGCGTCACAAATGCCGGACCCACCAATGTAATAATTTTTCTACGCTTTCAGCTGTCATACGCAAAAATTTGATTTCCTGTTCAAAAATACGCCATACATAATGACAAATTTTTGCGTTGTGAAAGCTGAAAGAACAGAAAAACTATAACATTGGGGGGTCCGGCATTTCCACAAAACCCTGAAACATGTGTTCACTTAAATTTAATTCTCTGTAACTTCGCCTTTGGAACCAACTTTCTAACTCTCATAGTTCTGGAGATCTGGGTCATCCTGCCCAATTATGGAAGTGGCCATATACCAGGAATGGGCCATATTACCCCAAAACCCTAAAACACGTGTTCGCTTATATTTAGTTCTCTACAACTTCGCCTTTGGAACTAACTTTCTAACTCTCACAGTTCTGGAGATCCGGGTCATCCTGCCCAATTATGGAAGTGGCCATATACCAGGATTGGCCATATTTCCCCAAAACCCTGAAACACGTGTTCGCTAAAACTTGATTCTCTGCAACTTTGCCTTTGAAAGTAAATCTCTGTATTGCGTATTTAAGCATATACTGAAAAAAAAACTATCTCTTATCACGTTGGGCAGAGAAATTTATTTTCGCCCATTCCATGGCTCCCAGTGCGCAGACCCCTGACCCGATTCCAACAAAAAAAAAATGCCCAGTTTTTTGGTATCAAATGCTTTCATTTGTTACCAAATTGAGAAATTTCCGTGCTTTACTTGCTGAGATATTTGCGAAAAAGTTTCACCGACCCTCGAAAAACCATGTTTTTGGTCACTTCCTCGACCATATCTCCGGAACCACTTCATCGATTTTGCTCATCTTCGAACTTGAATCATGGGAGGCATGTACCTTTCAGGGAAAAAAAGTTTAGTCTGATCGGTTGAGCCGTGTGGAAAAAAAAAGTGGAGACGGTGCCTTTAGCCGCAGTATATATGTATATATGTATATATATATTTTAAATGATGTTATTTTAAGCAAAAATAGTTCTACAACATTATATTTTTATATAGACTTAATTTTAGTGACTTTTTAGTACATCAAAGTGACTCAATAAAAAAAACTAAAATATCATGCTCGGAGCGGTAGCGGAGATCGTGACGCAGTCCCCACACCCCAAAAAAAACGTCCACAAACCCAAAAACCTCCATACAAAAACCTTTGGGACAAGACACGATGTATAGGCGAACTTTTGAGTTTTTTCCACTCGCTTCCCTCCCCCTCCAAATTATTTTAAAAAAAACTACGTCGCAGCAGCTTTCCAACAAGCCCTCACTCATCAAAATCGGTTGAAAACGAGCCGAGATATCGCCAATCAACGATGACCAATTCCTATGGGAAAGTGGTAAAATTACCTTTGTAAGTAATAACAATTTTATTCCTGCGTTGTGTGTCAAGGATGTATCTATGTCTCTATATATCTATGTATCTATGTATCTATCTACTTTTTTTTTCTCGAGAACCGCTCGAGCGATTTCCTTAAAATTTTCAGGGAACGTCAGTCTCGGCCCCAAATGAAAAATTTCATATGCCGCTTTTCCCGGAAAATTCTGGAAAAGCCGTGGCATGTGGAAAAGTGGTCAAAGTGGTAATCAGTGCCTGTATTAGTGAAAACATTTTCTTGATTTTCTCGAATTTTCGCAATTTTCATGTATTTTCACGAATTTTCGCGAATTTTCATGAATTTTCACGAATTTTCGCGAATTTTCGTGAATTTTCGCAAATTTTCATGAATTTTCGTGAATTTTCGTGAACTTTCACAAAAAACACAAGTTGTGCCCAAAACATCTATAATAAGTAACGGAAGTGTAAAATGCCTCATTTATTTCGAAATATTGGCAGAAAACAATTTCGAATGGAGCATATGCAAAACCCGTACATATCAAAATATTGATATTGCAAAAAGGCATGTGTACGCATCCGAACACACGTCGCTGAGTAAATGGGTAAAAAACTCAATGTTTCCAATTCTCTTAGAACTATATGAATTGAACGACCCACAGAAATTTCAGAAGATAATAATGGGTACCTCTTATAAAGTGAGCTAGGACACTGTAACGACTCCCGAGAACCATGGTACAGGCGGTACAGGCAAAATATTCTCGTCATCTACAATATATCAAAAAACATATGCAATGGACATCAGAATAGATGTGGCAATGTATCTAAGTAAATGTTGCCTTAGCTCTCAAGTGTATGAAATTATTCAACATTTAATTGGATCGGAAATTGCCGAAAGGGCAACATGGAAAAACCCGTCTTTAAATCCCTAAAAAAGCGCAACATTTAAGAAAAATCAAAAAAAGTTTGAAAAAAATTGTACTCCTGACGCATACTTCCTCAAAATCGTACAATTTGCTTCCATAAATTGTCGGCCATTCCAAGACCTTTCGAGCAAGTTTTTTTTTAAATTGGAAGAGATTTACTCGAGTTATGTACAAATGGCCGAAAACCACTTAGGCGGACCCTAGCTCGTCCAAAAATGCCCATCTGAAATGCAAAAATCGCTTTTGGTACTACATTTCAGGGCAAAAAAAAATTTTGAAGATCAGTTAAGAGAGAGTCTGACGAAAGGTAAAACCTTGCCAAACCAAGGCAGCCTGAGGTGGAAATTCTGACTGCGCCAAATTGGATGAACTAGTAAAGTTAATAGTCGACACCAGGCTGCGTACTTTAAACCTAAAGCTGAGAATAAAGAAGGCAGCCTGGTGCTGAAGTCGTACTTTGCGTTCTTTGCCGCGGCACACCAAATTCTTGAAATGGCTTTATCCATGAAAAAATCACTAATTTCATGTAACACGCTTTTCTAAAAATTGTATTCTCTACAACTATATCATAATATCGCCGAGAAACTGAAACACAGAAGTCTTTTCCTAGTTTTGTGAGCTCAAATGCTTTAATCAGTACCGCTTCATCGAACGATCACTTCGGGCAAATGCCCTAAGGCGCCAATTATGCAACTCGATAGCGTAGTGGTTAACACGTCTGCTTGCTACTATGAGATTAAGTTGCCAGTGCGTTGGTTCGAAACTCAACCAAGGACAGATTTGTCCCGATTTTTAGATTTGTAAATAAAACAAAGCTGATTGAATCGCTTCAAGTGAAGTTGAGTGTAGCACAATCGTACGGCTTACCGGTAAAAGGCATAGTTAGGAGGTGCCGGTATTCTACTACTACTAGTTTTGCTCCTAGCACATCTCATAGGCGGCACTGGGTTTGTCGCACAGCTTTCTACTGGCACAGTACAAACTTTCCGGTCATTGTTTATCAGCAGATACATTACTATGTCTTTGACAGCCTTATGGATGAATTCGTGCTAACATAAAAGCAAGAAAGAACATAACCAAAGACCGGTGCGTGTCAAAATAGATGAACAAATGATGCAAATATAGAATTCGAACGTCCCACAGAAATTACCTAAAGTAATGTCGAAAACCCTCCCGAATTACGGCAACTGTAAAAATGAATATATTCCGGGATTAAGTCATTTTTCCCAAAAACACTGATCTGAAACACGTGTTTTCTAAAATTTTATTCTCCACAACTTTGCCTTCAACAGTAAATCTCTTTTCGTATATGGCCAAGAAATTCAAATTCATCAATTCCATTTGCCCCAGTGCCCAGACCGCTGACCCGATTTCTACAAAAAATTTTTCCAAGTTTTCAAATCAAATGCTTTAAATCAAAATCAACAATTTCTTTGCTATACTTGCCATACGACCATATCTTCGACCGATTTTGCTCATCTTTGAACTTGAATCATGGGAGGCATGTAGTTTTCAGAGAAAAAAACTTTATGGTAATTAATTGAGCTGTTTAGAAACAAAATTGGAGACGGAAGACCGGACGGATTATTTTTGCTCATTCGTCAACTGTAGACGATAATAAATGTATCCTCCTAGCTTTCGCTTCGATCTATCCCATGTTACAATAAAATTATTTGTAGTAAACGTATAGGACGTATACAATAGGGTGTTTCTCAAAGGCCCTTATCGGATAACGTTGGCAAAGTAGCCTCAACCTAAAACTTTCACAGAATTAACTTCAACGCATGTAGTTTATAATACAAAAATTTGAGGGTGAGGCTAATATGCCATCCCAGTGAAAAAAATAGGATCTGAAACTCAAAACGACATGAACATTTAAGGCGCGAGCGAAGCATTACGGGCTTCATAGGCTCCATTATGTTTCTTATTTTATATTTTCAATATGTCAAGTACTAAAAAGACATTCCTATGTAGTCTCATATTACTTAACGTCTTCCCAGGTCTAGAATTTGAGAATTTGTGGGCCGAAATTTTTGCCTTATCCATAGGGTCCTTTTGAAGTTTTTTGAGGAATTTTAGGTTTTCATGTCACAAATATAGTTTATTCCAAACCTTCAACCCCTCAAAATATCTTTGTATCAAAAAAATGAAGTTTTGATGTCTTGGAGGCAAGACCATAACGTTTACGCATTGCGCAAAGTCCATGAAGTTCAATAGTTGAACGATTTCGCGCAACGTTATGGTTTTGCCTCCAAGATATCAAAACTTCATTTTTTCAATGCAAAGATATTGACATGAAAGCCTCAAATTTCTCAAAAAAGTTTAAAATTTAAGAAACACCCTAATATATAAACATAATTTTCATGAACTTTCGCGAATTTTTATGAATTTTCGCGAATTTTCATAAATTTTTTCGAATTTTCATGAATTTTTGCGAATTTTCATGAATTATCGCGATTTTCATGAATTTTCACGAATTTTCGCGATTTTCGTTAAAAATTTTCACGAATACAGGTACTGGTGGTAATGCGCGGAGTTTTCGAATTTTAGCTCCGAAGTGACGATAGCTAGAGAGTTGGTTTCTTCGGGAAAGTTATAGAGTTTGGTCAGGAGAATTTTTTGGGATCTTAAGAAAATGGCTGCCAGCGGTCAAACTGGCGCCATCGTGAATTTTCCCAAGCAATAAATTAAGTTTTTTTAGGTTTTCGAATTTTAGCTTCGGAATGACAATACTTAGAGAGTTAGTTTCTTCGAGAATGTTATAGAGTTTGATCAGCTGAATTTTTTGGGATTTTCAGAAATCTGCCAAAGTGACGCCATTTTGGATTTTTGTTAGGTATAAATTATGCTTCTTTGGGTTTTCGAATTTTTGCTCCGGAATGATAACACTTGCAGAGTTGGTTTCTTCTAGAAAGTTATAGAGTTTCATCAGGAGAATTTTTTTGTATCTTAAGAAAATGGCTGCCAACTGTCAAAGTGACACCATCTTGGATTTTTTGCTAAATTCTGAATAAGAATACCTAGATAGTTGGTTTCTTCAGGAAAGTTATATAAATCACTGAGAAGAATTGGTGATACGAAGTCTTCCGAAGGCAGCCGAAGGTGACACGAAGTGTTCCGAACAGGGGCTATTTTATTGAAACTTTTCGTTGAAATCGTTGAAATTGTTGAGACTGTTGAAATCGTTGAAATTGTTGAAATTCTTGAAATCGGTATTTTATTTTATTATTTTTTATTTTTATTTATTTAGATGAAAAAATTTAAAACTGTATCTTAGGATAACAATTATGCTTAATTCCAGCGTCATTAAAAGCTCCTTTAAACCAATTTTGTTTGCGGCTTGCAAGGTGTGAATTTCGTCGCCTTTTTTTCCCCGAGCCAACAATTTGTAGCGACTGAAGGATCAAAATCTTCTACATTACACATATTTACGTTAACGTATAAATAATTAAATAGAGATGGTGCTGACAAAGACGCGCGATCTGATGTTTTATATTTGTGTGTAGGTCTTGAATCGTGAAAGAAATAATGTTACCACCGTAGGTTTCCATAATAGTTCACGGTATGATTGAACGAAGTTTAATTAAAAGTGCGATGCAAATGGAATGTTTTTTCATAATATTGTTCCTTATGGTCCCCCGAATAAATTTAGCGTAGTGGGCAGAAAAAGTAGTCGGACATTTTTTGAGGTAAATGATAAAAATTTCGTTTTTCATATATTTTTGAAAATTTCCGTAAAGTGATGAAAACTTTTTTTTCAAAAATACATGAAAAACGAAATTTTTGTCATTTTTGTCAAAAAATGTCCGTTTACTTTTCCTGTCCACTACGCTAAATTTATTCGGGGGACCATAAGGAGTAGTATTATGAAAAAACATTCCATTTGCATCGCACTTTTAATTAAACTTCGTTCAAGCACACCGTGAGTTATTTATGTATGAAGGGGAAAGTGATTGTTTTGGCGAGAACGCAGTGTTGCACGCATACTCGCCAGAAAAACACTTTCCCCGAGTTACGTATGAGAATTTTCATGCCGAGGATTGCGAAAGTTGATTTATATTCATTAGTGGGGTGAAAGTTTTTCAATTATGACATATCTTTTCGCGCGCGTAAATGAGCAGCCAATACGTTTACTCGATGCCAAATTATTTTTTTTTAGTTTATAGCCGTGTAGAAAGATATATGTGTTCTGAATTTTAACATCTTTCAGCAATAACTCTGCCCAACCCCCAGTAATAGGTTCATTTTTTGAATCTTCTAGTCTGTTAAAAAACTATCTTTTTTCTGCACTACATCTAACTGCACTGCATCAACATCATTGAGATTGCATCCGATTGACAAGTTATTTGAAAGGCCTTCAGCAGGTTTAACACATCAGTTAAAAATGTCAAAAGATGGAGTCTATCGTAAAGTCGCCACCGTAACATTTCTGTTCTCAAATTTTTGGATTCGAAAAATATCATGGACGATCTCCAGTTTCTCAAAACGGCATAAAACAAATTGAACGTATATTCTGAACAGCGAACTTCAAAATACGCTGGATAAGTCAAAGGTCTTTGCAATTTGTTTGTTGCAGCTATTTGCCTCAATTCGTGTGTGTTTTTGGTAGACTTTCGAAAATATGCGCACAATTTTCGGCTTAATAGGACGATATCAGCGATGACTAATTTTGAAAATTGATTTCCACGCCAAATTTATCCTGTGACCAATGCACCATATCGATATTAATGGTATTTCGGGATTTGATTTAATTCTCTCGTCATACAGCTTAACACAGAGCCCCTTACACTTTCCGGTGTTGAGAGATTCTCCGTCAGTGACAATGGATGTTATCGAATCGAAGAACTCATTCCAAGGAATAATCAAACCAGCAACATTTTTCACACACTCGAAGTAACCTATCGCTTTGCTTGCGTCAGGCGTTCGGAATCCCAAAAATAATGTTTTAATCGTAGCATCTGACTGTGTCACGCTAGCCATGACATATACGTTATGAGAGGTAGATCTATCCGTAGATCCACCCACCCTCAGCGAAACTGCTAATGATTCTCGCAAGGTTGCTCTCACTTTACAATACAATTGATAAATTCCTTGTGATTCGCGGGGGTGACATTTTGTAAATTTATATTTACCGACGTATTTCCGTTGATTCGAAAGTTATTTGCTAGAATATTAGTTACATAACGCGAAGGCCATGACCACGCACTTAATGTTGTTCGCTTCGCATCGTTGAATACTGTGATCATGTGTGCACCGATTTCTTTGAAAAGTGTTTCTTCATAATTTGGTAATGACTCGGCTATGCATAGCGTGTCGAAACCATCTACTTCATCTAAATTTTTTGGTTTTAGTTACTTAAATCGCTTGAATAGTAATAAATTGAAAACCTTCTTTGAATGTGTGTGGTAACACTTGAGGATGTGATGGACGGTTGATATTATACGATGGCGATTTTAAAGACGGCAATAACGGTCGGTGGACTTGGAATAAATTGCTGCACTTTTCAGCTACAGATAGCAAAACTTTCTTTTCAACGTTAAAAAGCTTGAACTTATTCTGATGTTTCTCATAAACAGTCTTTCATAGTATAATTGCATTCAACCATGTCGCTGTTAAAATCATTTCTCATGAACGTTTCGATTTCTTCGAAACAATTAACGTCCAGCTTACTTAAGGTGTATGTAAGCATTTAGGGACAAAATAACCTTTAAACTCAATGGAAGCTTAAAGTTAATAAAATGTTTCAATTTTTCGAAAAAATCACTTCCACTAGCGTCTTTTAAAGCCTTTTCGGAATATTTAGTCAAGTCAAAGTTCATTTTTGAATAATAAATTAATATTTGAACCTTCAAAATAAGCAACTTACTGTTTAAAACTGTGCTAAGCGCGGCATGACATTAAATGAGCAAGGTGTTTGAAACAAACAAGGTAGCGACGGTCAATTTCAGTCTCGTTGCGAAAAAAATTAAACATCGTCATAAATGTTTCATCTATACTTTAAACAAAGCGGTACCTGGTCGAGACATCTTCGTGCGATGATGTATTGCGAATGTGATGACAATGTGACAATGACATATGAATGTTTTTCTATGTTATTTTTTCAATTTTTTCCGTTTTTTTTTGCATATTTTTAAAACGAAATATTTTGATAATGAGCTCTGCACTCTTAGAAAAATCTCTTAAAGAGTCTAGTGAAAGTGATTTTTTCGGAAAATTGGAACAATTTATTAACTTAAAGCTTCCGTTGAATTTAAAGCTTATTTTGTCACTAAATGCTTACAAATCCGCGTACGTCTTAAGTAAGCTGGACGTTAATTGTTTCGAAGAAATAGAAACGTTCATGAGAAGTGATTTTAACGGTGACATGGTTGAATCCAATTTTACTATGAAGGACTACCTAGGTGTTTATGAAAAACATCAAAATAAGTCCAAATTCCTTAGTGGTGAAAAAAAATAATTTCTAATATAGCCGAAACATGCAAATAGTTGTATGAAAATAACCAACAACAACAGCAACTCAAAACACTTTTAGCGCCGATGGAAAAATCGTTATCGCCGAGCCTAAATACAAGTTCGTCAATTTTAAATGAACTATCGGCACCAAGCAAAGGTTTGATATTTCTTTATTCAATTATCAAATGAATTTATTTGACATAATAACAGATGAAGTTAACGCAAACGTTAAAGAATTATTCGACGATTTACAAAGGTGGATCAATAACCATCAAACGTCAGACGGGGTAATTGTGATGAGTTTTTTAGCGATTGTATTTGTGGCTCTAGTGAATGAATGTATCTGATAGGCTTGCAAGCAGGACATAGTATTCAAATTCAAACGAAGCAGTTACGCTAAAAAAGCTGACGGATCTATTTCTACTTTCATCAAATGTCCCATTCGTAGCTGCGCAAAAGTATACTTGATGAGCTACAAAAGCTGTCGTAATAAGTATAGACATAGGATGAAACCGGAACCACCAAACGCCAAAGCGGCAAATAATGCCAAGTCGAGATGGCAATTATCTTCAATAACCAAACATTTGCAACAATCACATGCATTCGCTTCATTGACCAAAAATACTGACACCGAAACACACATATCTTCGTTTGACGCGCTTATTGATGATGCTGAGGATGACTCGACCTATTCATTTAATTCATCAGTCAGTTCAGATGATGTAGTAATGTCCACTATTGCTATCGATGCAGCTACCATCATTGACACCGCCATACCACCAGTCGCACAACCAAATCCTAGAAAACGACAAATCTCAAGGTTTCAAAATAAAGTTAATCGAGGTACCACTATTTTGAGGAAAAGTGCATTGCTGTTTTTGTTTTTATTGTTTTGGTGACTTTCGTGGGTTACTACCTATGAAATTGTAGGTTTTTGCGTAAATCGACTATTTACGAAATACTCAAAAACTGCAAAAAACTCTCCAAAACAAGAATAGTTTCAATTTAATTTGCTACCGCATAGCACAATTTCTTCTAGATTACTTGATCTGCTGATGCTGACCATTTATGATTTATAGTATGTGACGGTGACCCACTGCCCTTAACACGAACATTGCGAAGAAAAGTTCGTATGGAGCACGATGCGTAACCTTGAACGATTTTGCATGCATTTTCATCATGAACAAAAGAAAAATCAGCGTCAGTGATATGGATCTTCATTTTTCCCACTTTTTTATTTGCTTTTCCCTTTTTTTTATTTTATCCTTAAAATGAATTAATAAATGAATGTTTTCAACTTAATCATTGCTGTTTAAGAGGCTATTGACTTAGTTTTGGAATTTGTTGAAATCGTTGAAATCGTTGAAATTGTTGAAATCGTTGAAATTGTTGAAATCGTTGAATATATTCAATAAAATAGCCCCTGGTTCCGAAGATGACACGAAGTGTTCCGAAGGTAGCCGAAGGTAACACGACGTGTTCCGAAGGTAGCCGAAGGTGACACGAAGTGTTCAGAAGGTAGTCGAAGGTAACACGAAGTGTATCGAAGGTAGCCGAAGGTGACACGAAGTGTTCAGAAGGTAGCCGAAGGTGACACAAAGTGTTCAGAAGGTAGCCGAATGTAACACGAAGTGTTCAGAAGGTAGCCGAAGGTAACACGAAGTGTTTCGAAGGTAGCCGAAGGTAACACGAAGTGTTCCGAAGGTAGCCGCAGGTGACACGAAGTGTTCCGAAGGTAGCCGAAGGTGACACGAAGTGTTCCGAAGGTAGCCGAAGGTAACACGAAGTGTTTCGAAGGTAGCCGAAGGTGACACGAAGTGTTCCGAAGGTAGCCGAAGGTGACATGGAGTGTTCCGTAGGTGATACGAAGTGTTCCGATGGTATCCGAAGGTGTTGGAGAACAAATTTTTTCGGAGAAAAATTTTTTTGGAGAAAAACTTTTTAGTATAAAACTTTTTTCGGAGAAAAATTTTTAGAAAGAAAATTTTTTTTACGGAAATTTTTTTTTCGGAGAATATTTTTTTGAAGACAATTTTTTTTCGGAGAAATTTTTTTTCTAAGAAAATTTTCTTTTCTGAGAAATCTTTTTCAAAAAATAGAAATTTTTTCAACAACTGAAAACTTCCAAAACGACTGATATCACAACGAAAACTTCTTTAAAGGTAGAGTGTGACGCAGTCCGTAAGTCCGCTTCCAAAATTAATGATATCGCTTGAGGTGACGCTATCGCAGATAATACGCAGAAGTTTGTTTGAATGGAACCTTGTGTTAAAAGTTTTCATTTCCTGAAAAAATTAGAGCGCTTTCTTTGAAACAAAATTACGTTGTGTTAAAAAAGTTGCGTCACAAAAGCCGGACCCACCATCGGAATAATTTTTCAATACTTTCAGTTTTTCTCGAGAATAACCGAAAAATATCAAAAAACCTGATGGAAGTTGAGAAGTGCTAGAAAATTTACAAAAATCCTTAACAATCCCTTAAACCCAGGAAGCTCCATTGGATGACCTGTCTCACGTCGAGAATAGCAGAAAAATATCAAAAAACCTGATGGAAGTTGAAAAGTACTAGAGAAATCCAGCGTCAGCCTCGTGAAAATTAACTACACCGAGACGACGCGCTATGCCCCTTGTATTATACCATAGTTTATTGAATTGGAGCCTATAAACGTCAATTATGCAGAAAACATGGAAATTTACTTTTTAACGAAAAACTCTAATTTTCATTTAATTGCAGTATTTTTGTAACAAAATATTTTTCATCTTTGTTCAATCGAAAACGCTCTTTTAATCATATTTTTATATAAGATAATACTACAAATTTCATGGGTGAAATAACAAAAATACAAGAATTTCTGGGATTCTTTTTTTATCATCTAAATCAATTGTCCTCAATTTGTCCTTTAATGTCCTGCAAAAATTAAAATTTGTCCTAGCTAGGATTCCTGGGAGTTGGTGAACAGAGGGTGAAATTTCAAAAACGGTTTTCCTAATGAGTTATTGAGAGACGAATTTCACCAAAAAAATGTCGTCAATTTGTCCTTTCAGAAAAACGTCCCATTTTTGCGGTTTAATAGTATTAAGTACCGTTTTTACTGCAAAACGTATTTACTATTTTTAAGAAACCAATTTACCGAAAAATGAAACTTAGTAATAAAATGTCCTCAATTTGTCCTCTCAAAATACATTATTGTTGTATGGCCAACTTTATTATCAACAGAAATAACTATAACAGATTTTCACACTAAAAGCATTGCAAAAATTTTGTGTACTAAAACTGAGGGGGAAAACATTTTGGAAAATTTTTTTTTCACAGAAAATGTCCTCAATTTGTCCTAATGAATGGCATAAGCATAACTAGAAAAACTTACTAGAGATCCTGATATTGAAGGCAGTGTGTTTTTAGATTTTTACACTAATTTAGTGTATTAAAACTAACTGGAATCAGTTCTTTCTAATGCTTTTTAAATGTAATCCGGAAGGACAAAATGAGGACATAATTTTCCTACTCATTAAATTCCTGTAGAAGCACCGAACTAAAAATTTTCTTTCAACCACACATATAAGAAAATTCGTTGGACCCAGCTCAGCGTCGCCAGTTCAAATCCTATCGGCGGAAATTTTTTTTTATTGTTTTTATCGACGGTCACGATTGGACAAAATGAGGACATCATTTTCCTGCTCATTAAATTCCTGCAGAATTCAAGAGCAGTCCTGGAAGTTGTCCATTTCAGATATATGTAACTAAGCTTCCTAGCGTCGCCGGTTCAAATCCTGTCGGCTACCATCTTTTTCTCGAAGCATTTGTGGGTTATTCGAAAAGGACAAAATGGGGACATTTTTCTGTTGCGAATCAGAACTCAAGAGCAGTCCTGGAGGTTGTCCTTTTCAGATATATGTAACGAAGCTCCCTAGCGTCGCCGGTTCAAATCCTGTCGGCTACCATCTTTTTCTCTAAGCATTTGTGGGTTATTCGAAAAGGACAAAATGGGGACATTTTTCTGTTGCGAATCAGAATTCAAGAGCAGTCCTGGAAGTTGTCCATTTCAGATATATGTAACGAAGCTCCCTAGCGTCGCCGGTTCAAATCCTGTCGGCCTGCTGTAAATATAAACTTTACGTGTTTTCATTCAATAGGTTGACGCGTGAAAGACTTTGTTTTCACCCGGATTTTTTCTGGCCCATCCCTTAGGGCATTGAGCAAGACTTTGGAAGAAATCACAAGCGAAGTTGCAAACAAGTTTATTATCGAGCCCCCTGAGGAGACAAAGTTCCTTCTGAAGTATTTCGTAATTGTGGCCGTTCCAATCATGGCTAAACGGACCAAATATTTTGCCGTTCAAATTTCAGAAATAAGCGACCAATTTTATAAAGTTAATTTTTTGACGAGGCAAAAAGACAAATTTCAATTTCGTGAAATAGAAGACACATCATTAATTTGTAACTAGAACTGAAATTGTTCAAAAGTTATATCCACCGGTTGTGGAAAGACGTCACCAGCTTTTTTTTAAAGAAATCGACATTTTAAAAATAGTTCTGTGTTAAGGCGGTTTCAAATATAGCAACTACTGTGATAACAAAATACATAAAATAGAAAATACAACGAAAGTGAGAATAGAGTCTATTCTCTCTCCATACAAATTTTTAAAATTAAACAATTCAAATTTTTTTTGAATTCATCAATTCTCCTGTCAAAGTTTGTTATGGTTTTTTTATGTGTGTAAAATTAATATTTTTGTTATGTAAACGGGATGCTAGTGTTATCTTAGCGATTAATTAGTATTTATAGTAGTAGTAATAGTAGTAGTAGTTTATTCTCTTTTCCAATGATTTTGTACAAAACTTTAATGAACATTTAAAAAAAAAAGATAATAGCAATTTGAAAATTTTGTCAAAACATCAATTCCAGCGAATTTCTTCAATGAAGGAATTTGATTGATAATTAAAAAAAAAAAAAAAATAAATAATTGAGCAAAACTTTCTTTAGAACAAAAATGAATAAAAAGATACTAATTCAATTGAAATTGTTGATTCTTGTGCTTCTTGTGATACATTTAATAACTCATCTGTTTTCATTTTAATTTTTTTATTAGCTTAAGGTGGGCGTTCATTGATAAAATTGGGAATATGGTTAAACAAAAATGGGCCGATAAAATGTATTGCCAATATTCGTTCTTGTGCATCTGTAATACAAAGTATTTCGTGATCGTGTATCATGCTCATGTTCAACACCTCTGAATTCTATCGTCGAATAGACTATGCCTAATGTTCTATTTCTTACAAATAAACAAACCTGGTAATAATATAATCCTTTAAGAGGGAGAATTTGAGTAAGACTATACAAACAACTCGTCGAATACATCAATGGTAAACCATAGATAGATTTGAGCGTTCTATTTTGTAATACTTGCAATGGTTTTAGATGAGAAATTGCAGCAGAACCCCATAATAAACACAAATAATTTAGATGACAGTGGATCATCGAAAAGTATAATAATAATAAAACTTTTTTTGGTAAAAAATTAGAAAGTTTCCTCAGAGCTCCTACTCTAACAGATAATTTGGAACAAAGATAATTAATGTATGATTTCCAGGTAATATGTTGATCTAGAATAATTCCCAAATATCTAAATTCACTAACTTCTTCAATGGTAACTTCGTTATAATTCAGCAATACATTCGGTGGTGACTTCATTCTCGCGTATATGTTCATAAATTTAGTTTTTTTAACATTTAAGGTCAACTTATTTAATCTAAAATATTCGTTTAATTTGTCTAGGTCATTTTGAGCATTTATTTCATTGATGGTATAATTTCCATCTAGATAATACAAAAAAGTATCGTCCGCGAATAAATTTGGCATACAGTTGAGACCTAAATTACCAATATCATTGATATATATCAAAAATAAAAGAGGACCTAGTACGCTTCCTTGAGGTACACCACAGCAAATACCCTTCATTGAACTTATATAACGAAATTTTGTGGTCGACAGTATCAAATGCTTTAGCCAAATCAAGAAAAACCGCGAGAACGTATTTATTATTATCGATTGCATTTATTATTTTATCCATTAACTCAGTTACCGCAGATTCAACATTTGATCTTGAACGAAATCCGTATTGAAATTTGTAAAAGAAATTATTGCTATCCAAAAATTCCATTAAACGTTTATGAATCAATTTTTCCAATATTTTATTAATTATACTCAATAATGATATCGGCCTATAGTTACACGTTAATTTTATGTCGCCACATTTAAAGATTGGAATTAATTTAGCAATTTTTAACAGAGACGGATAATTCTTAGTTTCAAAAATTCTATTTGCTAAACTAGAAACATGTCCACTGATCTCCTCAACGCACTGCTTTAAAGCATAAACAGTAATGTTATCCGCACCAGGTGATTTACTGTCATCTAAACTTAGTATAGTATTCTTAACTTCTGTTTCACTGGTAGGCGAGAGAAACATACTGTTATTTTGTATCGGGATCGAGTTGAGAAAATTCACGTCGTCATCATCATTAATCTGGACAGTTTCTAGTAGTTTTGAAGAAACATTAGAATAATAAACGTTAAATTCTTCTGACATTTCCTGGCTATCTGTTACTTCAAGGTTATTCACTATAATTTTATTAATGTCTTTACTAGCTTTCTTACTTCCCAAAATTTTGTTGATATTTCTCCACGTCTCCCTCGGATTATTACTGCAATTTTGAAATAAACCCTGATAATAATTTACCTTTAAATTTTTGCTCTTTGAGATGATGACATTACTAATCGCCTTTAATTTATGCTTCAAAACATCCCTATTTACATTTCTTCTGTCCATTCTTTTCATTTTTTTAATAAATTAGTGTTATAGTTTCTAAGTTTATTGAGTTCTTGGCTATACCACGGACACAACAAGTCTTTTTTCCGCTTTTTAACACTCTTTTCTACTGTCGCATCAATTTCAGCAGTGTTAAGTGCCTGAATGATAAAGTTGCAATAATTGTCAACATCTAGTTCATCAAAATCTTTTTCTGATAAAAACATTGCAAGTTTCTCTCTAAATTTTTTGTAATCAACACAAGAACTAATTTGGTAATCATGAGTCTCATATTTATAATCAAACTCAGATAGGACCAAACTATGGTCACTGAAATCATTATTAATTGTATGGTTGATTATACTCGTTTTGTGGGAAAAATTGGTAATAAAGTGATCCAATAACGTTTTCGATTCTGTCCTCGTATACAATGTATTCGAGACACTGAATCCATACGATTCAATAAGATTTTTGTATCCATTGGACCCATCCAATTTATTTATATCAATGTTCATATCTCCACAAATTATACAATTTTTACAAGAATATGATACTAAGAAAGACTCTACGTGTTTGAGATATAAGTTAAGGTCTGTCCAGTTTATTATTTATTATTTACTATCAAATGTTAAGGATTGTTTTCTGTGCCAAATTAATTTTTTTTACGACAAATTTTCATATGGTTACACGACGGTATTTTTCATCAAGAATTGAGTTGTTGCGTAGTACACACATAGAAATTTCGCCGTTATATTTTTCTGTCAACGAAATTGTGAAAATCAGAGAATAGAACGAAAGTAATTGCTAATGTGTAACCGCCTTTAGTTATTAGTACAAAGTTTTTTCGTTAAAATAATATATAATGAATAATATCAAATAAAATAATTTTATTGCATTCGCGCAGTGTTTCCCCTTAAAAATTATTAATCTAGTAATATAAAAGAGAAATTATTAATCGCTGACAATGACATTTGTCGTTCTCCTATGTTTGTTTTCTCTTTTTCGCTCATGCAATAAAGCATCATATTGCCATTTGAGGGGAAATCTCGGCCTCGATTATTCCCCTCAAATGGCAATAAAATACTAATATTTAATTCCAAAGTTTTCTTTTGTTATTGCCTCGGTTATCGATGTCAACAAACTCGGAAAATAGAGATATTAAAATATACGTAAATCGAGAGAATATTTGAAAATTGATAATGCAATTGGCATGTAAATGTATGTAAATGGCATGCAAATGCAAATGCTCGTGCAAATGATGACACTGTTAGGAAATTAGGAAATGTAAATGTAAATGGAAAGGGATCGTAATAAACGGCAGATATAATACGGTAATGAAAGAATCTCAAAAAGTAGAACCAGAAACAGGGAAACTAGTAAATAATGATCTAGCCTCTAACCCTTCGTGGGTTGTAAGGCAGATTATTATATTATTATTATAATAGTAATATAATAATATAGTAATATAATACTCAAAAAAGGCAATAAAAAAATTAAAAGGGTAAATAAAAAAATTAAAAAGGCAGATAAAACAAAATTAAACAATTCGAAACCTGAAATAAAATTTTCAATAATGCAAATAAAAATTTCAAAAACGGAAGTATTTATGTTGAAATCGGCAAAATACCTTCTCCGTTTTCGATTTATTTATCTCCATTTTGATTTTATATTATTTCCTTTTTAAATAATTCGATAACTCCGTTTCTGAATTTTATATTTTCGTTTTCAATTTTTTTATTTGCATTTTCGAAATTTTTATTTCAGTTTTGGTTTTTTTCATCTGCATATTAAATTTTTATAAATTGAGTTTGTGTTATATAGTAATTCAGCAGTTGGTAGCTCTGCGTCTCAGCGCTACTTTGACACACACATTCATTGTAGATTGACCGGCTGTCACCAGTCGCATACACACTCCATTACAATAAAGACACACTTTAACATTAAACATGGCGCTGTATCACGAGGAATATTAAATTGAACCGTAAATTAATTTTGTTTTGTTGATTATTTTATCGGTTGCAAAAGAAAATTGATTTGTTAATGTTGAACTTGGATTTGGATTTGGATGTAAGGCAATTGAGATCAAGAGCAATTTCTGTGAGTGAACGACCAAGCAATAGCAATTCAACGGGTGGTGCAAACATTGCGTCCGATGACGAAATTATGTCGCAGTACAGTCACATTCGTATGCCCGAGCCGCTGCAGCTACATGAAAATGTCGCCGAAAACTGGAGAATTTTCAAGCAAAGTTTTGATATTTTTGCAGCAGCGATCGAATTAATGAAGAAACCGGAGGAAGTACAAGTAGCTACGTTTTTGAATGCATGTGGTGCTGAAGCGGTCGAAGTTTTCAACACATTGGAATTAGATGCAACCGACAGAAAAAAGTACGATAAAGTTGTTGAAGCGTTCAAGAAATTTTGTGAACCGAAGAAAAATGAGGTGTACGAAGCGTTCAAATTTAATTCAAGAAATCAGGAGAGTGGTGAAAAATTCGATAGTTTTGTTTTGGATTTGCGTAAATTGGTAAAAAATTGTGGATACACCGACAATGATCGAATGTTACGTGATCGAATCGTAATCGGCACAAATGATGACAGTTTGCGAAAAAAGTTGCTGGAGAAGGATGATTTAAAACTGGATAAGTGTATCGAAATGGCGCGAACCGCTGAGTTGACAAAGAAACACGCGGCCGACATGCAACGACAAACAGCTAACACAACCGTAGATGCGGTGAAGGCGAGGAAGAGACAACAACAGAAACCGTTTAGCAGCAGCAGCAGCAGTACGAATCGAACGAAAAGCAGTGACAGCAGTGGAAATAAATCGGCGAACAAAATCAACTGTAAATTCTGCAAATCGATGCATTTTTATGGCAAGTGTCCGGCCTTTGGGAAAAAATGCAATAATTGTGGTGGTCTCAACCATTTCTCAGTGGCATGTTTTGCATCGAAAATCCGAGAAGTTAAAGATGATCACAGTTCGGGCTCAGAGAGCGAAATCAACGAGATTCAAATCCATTCGTTGTCATCGGTGCCGAGAAAAAGAGTTCGTTGGTATGAAAAGATTCGCTTAAATGAGTGTATCATCGAATTCAAATTGGATACTGGAGCTGATTGGAACGTGTTACCGAGTCGATTTTTGAAGCACATGAAAAATGTCAAGTTGAAGGAGTACAATGGCCCGGTGACTGCGTATGATAATAAGCCATTAGAAATCAAGGGTGTTGCTGAAGTTGTCGCAATGTGTCGCAATGAAATATCAATGCAAGAGTTTCTGGTGATTGACACTCAAAGCGAACCACTGTTGGGATTGAATGCGTGCATTGCAATGAAATTAGTCAAACGAATCGATGTGCTGGAAGACCCGAAGACTAAATTCATCGAAAAGAATCGTGATATATTTGATGGTCTTGGATGTTTTGTTCAAAATTTGGACATGCAAGTGCGAAAAGATTCAGTTCCTGTTTACAAGGCAGCAAGACGGATCGCAATTTCATTGAAAGATCGTGTGAAGAAAGAGTTGAAGCGAATGGTTGAACGGAAAATCATCGAAAGAGTCGACGGTCCAGTTGAACGTGCATCGAATTTGGTCATTGTCGAGAAGCAATCGGGAGCATTACGTTTATGCATCGACCCACAAGATTTGAACAACGATTTGCTTAATGAAAATTACATCATACCGTCATTCGATACGTTGGCCTCTCAGTTAGGTGGCAAGAAATTTTTCACAGTTTTGGATCTGAAGGAAGGATTCTGGCAAATTGGATTAAGCGACCGAGCCAGTGATTTGTGCACAGTAAACACTCCATTCGGTTGCTACCGTTTCAAACGATTGCCGTACGGTGTGAAAATTGGACCAGAGGTATTCCAAAAGTATAACGAACGCAACTTTGATGGCATTCCGGGTGTTTTTGTTTTCATCGATGATGTATTGATTGCAGCTGACACGATTGAAGAGCATGATCGGATTCTCGCTCAGGTAATTGAAAGAGCACGAAAAAATAACATCAAGTTCAACGAAGACAAGGTGCAATATCGTGTCTCACAGGTGAAATATCTCGGTAAAATCATCTCAGCTGATGGCATTGCATGTGATCCGGATCGAGTTGAAGCAATTTGGAAAATCACGGCGCCGAAAGACAAAAAGGACCTGCAAAAGTTGCTTGGCATGGTAAATTATGTTGGAGAATATGTACCGAATTTAGCTCAAGCAAGCCAGCCGCTAAGAGAGTTATTGAAAAATGATGTTGTTTTTGATTGGCAGGAGCCGCACGAACGATGTTTGGAGACGATTAAAGAGATGATTGGAAACGCTCCGACGCTACAGTCATTTGATGAGAACGAAGAGGTCACAATCGAAACGGATGCATCGAAATATGGAATTGGTTGCTGTGTTATGCAACGAGGTAAGCCCATCGCATTTGCTTCAAGAAGTTTAACTGACACTGAAGTGGGCTACGCTCAAGTTGAAAAGGAGATGCTCGCGGTAGTATTTTCGTGCACCAGATTTCACAATTATATCTATGGTCGTACGGTAACAGTCAGAAGTGATCACAAACCGCTTGAGCGAGTGATGAAAAAGGAAATTCATAAAATTCCAAACGCACGTTTGCAACGAATGAGACTGAGTCTGATAAAGTATCGTTTGAATTTGATTCACTTTCCAGGCAAAGAGCTGTACATTGCCGATTTGCTCTCAAGATATTTCAATGTGTCCGATCGAAAGCCCGAGATTGAGGACCTGAACGAGTTTGTACACACCATAAATGTCACCGATGAACGCATCGAACAGTTTAGAGCAGCATTGCAGAATGACAAGAGCCTGTCTGAATTGCGCAACGTATTAAAAAACGGATGGCCAGCGGATAAGCGCTCTTTGAACGAAGAAGTAAAATTCTACTGGAAGCATCGAGACGATCTCGTTTTGGATAACGACATAATATTTTTGAACGAAAGAGTGATTGTACCCATCGGTCAACGTGATATCGTTTTGTCACAGTTACACGCATCGCATTTGGGTATCGAGAAAACAAAGAAAAGAGCTCGCACGATTGTTTACTGGCCTGGATTGGATGATGCAATTGAAAAGGTGATCGCACATTGCGCAATTTGCCAGAAAAAGCGAGCAAAGAACGCCAAAGAGCCAATGATTTCACACGGTGTACCGGATTTGCCGTTCCAAAAGATTGCAATGGATATTTGCGAATACGGCTCAAGTAAATATTTGGCGGTGAGCGATTTCTATTCGAGATTTTTGGATATTTTGCCGCTGACGAATAAAACGGCTGGGCAATGCATCGCTAAATTGAAACCATTTTTTGCGACCCATGGAATTCCCATCGAAATCATAGCCGATAACATGCCGTTCAATTCGTACGAATTTGCAAAGTTTTGCAAGGAATATGACATTACGCTTACGACCACGAGCCCGACTTATTCTCAAGCTAATGGTTTTGCTGAAAAGTACGTTGGAATTGCAAAAGATCTGATTGTGAAAACACACGAAACCAAAACCGAATTGTGGACCGCATTGCTTGAATATCGAAATGCACCGTTGAAAGAGATTGATGCTTCACCTGCGGAATTGTTGATGAGTCGTAAAACCCGCACTTTGGTCCCGGTTAGTAAAAATCATTTCAAACCGAATGTTGTGCCAAACATCGTGAATAACATCAAAAAGAAGAACGAAAAACGTAAGGAGCATTATGATCGAAACGCAAGACAAAAACCATTGCTTCAAAAGGGAGACGACGTATGGTATCACGACGTGCGAAAAGGTTGGGTCAAAGCAAACATCGAAGATACACACAACACACCAAGATCGTTTTGGATTCGAGTGGAAGACGGAACCGTACTCAGACGAAATTCAAAGTGGCTGCGACCACGTCATTGAAATTAGTTTTAATCTTGTTGTTTCCATTTTTTTTCGTATGTTCAGATTATTCATCAGTTTCAGCAAATTTCATTTCAACATTTTTTTTTAACATACATTTTTCTGATACTTTGTTAACTTCATAATTCAATTCATAGTTCATTTTGCTAAAGAAAAAGTAAAGTTTTCAAATGTAGTACATTTTCTCAAAGGGGGAGATGTGTTATATAGTAATTCAGCAGTTGGTAGCTCTGCGTCTCAGCGCTACTTTGACACACACATTCATTGTAGATTGACCGGCTGTCACCAGTCGCATACACACTCCATTACAATAAAGACACACTTTAACATTAAACAGAGTTTTCATCTCTGAAATTGTTTTTTTCACCTCCAATAATTGAATTTTTTGATCTGTATTTTTTCATGATTTTTATTTTTCCTTTTGAATTTTTTATCTTCTTGTGAATTATTTAAAAATAAAAATTTATTTGAAGGTGGTGCGTCTTAAGAGGGGTCGGCACTTGAGTAGTATGGGTGGGTTACTCAGAAAACTTATCAGTATATCCCGTTAGCTCCGAAGGGCTACGCAGGCTTTGGAGGGGGTGGGTCCGAGAGCAATAGTAAGCGATAAGCGAGAACGTGTGTAAAGCTGTGATGTGATTAACAGAATTATTTTTTATACCAAGGAGTTGCCGCCCTCTAGACTCCCGCTAATTATTAGCCTGCGGGGCTAAGTCCTCATCCTAATCTGCATCCAAACCACCTCTAAAATACCCGTCCAGACCACCTCCCAGTCAGAATACACGTCCAAATCATCGTCCGAACTACTGTCCAAATCGACCCCCAAACCCCTTCCTGAACTACCGTTCCAAGTCGCAGTTAAAATCCCAATTATAATTGAAGACCGAATACCGTTTCAAATTCCCGTCCGAACCAATTTATCTCGACGTTTCGAAAAAGCTAAAATTCCCTAATTTTCTTATCATCCGAGGCTTTAGTGACATTTCGGAAAAGGGAAAAATGCCCTAAACCTCAATTGACGATTGATACTCAAAAACACACCCTACTCCATACAATAGGGGTGTTCGATTTTTTGGGATGCCAACGAAACCGGTCTACAAAAAAATCTTATAGGCCGTAGGCGTCGGAAATTGCTATGAAAGATTTTATCGCATGTTAAGGTGGCGCAAATTCATTTTCTGAAAATTTGCGAGTTGGCCTGTTTCGGCCCATTCTGAGCCCAGTACCAACGTCTCGACGAGACTTCTTTCATCTGTTTAATGTTTTTTTCACTCATTTGGATTCAAACTATTATGCTAAAGAGAAATTACTAAAAAAAATTTATGGTCTGGCTGTGGCATTCGTTCAAAGTTCCCAACTGTGGGTTGTCATAAAAGAAATATAAACTTTGAAAATATGAAATGATGACTGAGACACGACCAACCTTAGCTTGTTATGTCTCGTTTTTTAGCTACTTTAATGTAGATTTAGAAGCACGAAAAATGTTTTTAAAAAAGTCAACCAACGTTGGAAATATGAGCGGTAGAATCCATTGCCTCATTTTCCCACAACAACTACCGCCACAGCTCGAAAATATTTGCAGAAACTTCTCAAAGAATACCGCAGCTGTGGCGGTAGTTGTTGTGGGAACTCCAGCATAAAACCAAATCTCCATGACCTCTTTCTCAATTTTAGATAAAGCGCTTTTACTATCTGGGAGTAAATACAGCAAGTACCGTAAAATGTCATTTTTGCTGGGCAAAACATCGTGTTTCAATTTTTTTCTGCGACCAATTAAGGGGCAATTACCTTTTTCTTTTCCCATTTTAATTCGTTGAAGTTTTACGTTGAAAAAAGTTGAAAAAGTAAGGCACTTGAAAGCTTTTGCACCCTCACACCGTATGAATCGTAATACAAAACGACATTTGTGTTCGGGATACGAAATAACATTACCGTTGATCTTTGTCTGTGTTGCAAATTACAATAGCACTAAGGGGTGAACACATTTTTGTAATAAACCGAGATACAAGGTGACTCTTAAAAATTCATGAAAAGTGAGGCAATGGATTCTACCGCTCATATTTCATCCCAAAAAATCGAACACCCCTACGATACAATAGGCTAACTTTCATGCCAAACAAGTAACTGACCTCCCGATGAAGTCGGATATAAAAATTTTCTACAAAGATGTGGGCAATCCAAAACTCTACTGACTTATTTAGGAGCAATATCCCACCCTGGATCATGTTTTCTCCACGTTTCAGACCAGCAGGTCAAAAATTAATTTTTCAGGCATTCTAAAATGTAAATATTTATGCTAAAAACGGCAAAACACCATCTCCGTTTCCGATTTATTTATCTCCAATTTGATTTTATATTATTTCCATTTTGAATAATTCGATGACTCCGTTTCTGAATTTGATATTACCTTTTTCGCTTTTTTTATTTGCATTTTCGAAATTTTTATTTCAGTTTTGGTTTTTGTTAACTGCGTTTTAAATTTTTGTAACTCCAAAATTGTGTTTTCTATCTCTGAATTGCTTTTCTCACCTCCTAAAATCAATTTTGTATCTGCAAGATTTCATGTTTTTGTTTCCGTTTTTGAATTTTTTATCTCCAAATGTTAATTTTTTGTCTGCAAAAGTATCGGCTTTTTTGAATTTTTTAATTCAACGCTTATTATAATTCAATGGAAAGTAGGTTGGTTTTTTTTCGGGGTTGGGTCAGGAATTCAGTTCTTCCAGTGTCCACGTGGTACCGAATTCAAAAATATTAGACATGCATTTTTTTAAAGACTTCTAAAATTTATTTTGGGGTTGGGAAACATAAATTAACCTAAGAAGCTCCATTGGATGACCTGTCTCATGTGGAGAATATCAGAAAAATATTAAAAAACCTGATGGAAGTTGAAAAGTGCTAGAGAAATCCACAAGAATCCACAAACCTCGGAAGCCCCATTGGATGACCTCACTCATGTCGAGAATAATCGAAAAATATCAAAAAACCTGATGGATGTTGAAAAGTGCTAGAGAAATCCACAAGAATCCACAAGAATCCCATAAACCTAGGAAGCCCCATTAGATGACCTCACTCATGTCGAGAATAACCGAAAAATGTCAAAAACACTAATGGAAGTTGAATACCTCACTCACCCAACCGTGACACTCACACACACACATTATTTTATATGGGATTTGTATGGAAGCTTCTACGAGACAGGTGACCCCATTTTTTGAAAATCTTAAATGGTGTAGAATGTCTATCCGAACTTACTTACTTACTTCCTTAACCGGCACTACAACCCATTATGGGTCTTGGCCTTCTGCAACATGCTTCTCCAACCGCAACTATCCGCAGCTAACGTCTCCCAGCTAGATACTCTCACAGTTTTTAAGTCGGCAAGAGCTGCGTTATACCATCTGGATTTTGGACGCCCTACACCTCTCTTGCCCTCCGGTCTGGTTTTAAGGATTTTTTTCGGAATACGATGATCTTCCATTCGTTGTACATGACCGAGCCAACGCAGTCGGTTTATTTTAGTAGTTCTGACTATATCCGGCTCTCCATAAAGCTGATTAAGCTCATGATTGAAACGTCTGCGCCATCGGTTCTGCCTTTGATCGAATACTGGTCCAAATATTGTCCGCAGTACTTTTCTTTCGAACGTGTACAGCGATTGTCCGTCTTTCTGTGTCAAGCACCACGACTCCGAACCATACGTCACTACCGGTGTGATCATAGATTTGTATATTGCGCATTTTGAATTTCGGCTTACTGACTTGGACTTTAAGATTTTCAGAATGACGTAATAACGCAACGGAGAATTACTCGTCTCTTAATTTCGTCCGCGATGTCGTTATTAGTGTTCAGCTCCGATCCAAGGTATACGAATTTGTTGACCATTTTGAATGTGTGTGTGTCGATCGTTACGGTTTCCTCCTGGTGTTGCTTCGAAGGCGCGATGATCATATATTTCGTTTTTTCATCATTAACTTTCAACCCAAGGCCATAAACTTGTCTTTAACAACATCCATTTTTCGTCCAAGTATGTCCAGGTCGTCTGCGAAACCTAGCAACTGACTGGACCTGGTGAAAATGGTGCCGCTGGAATCTATGTCCATGGTGTGCACAGCTGCTTCAAGGGTCAGGTTAAAAAGCAGCGTCGCGAGAGGATCTCCCTGCGTAGGTCTTCCTCAATGTCGAAAATCTCTGACAATTGGTTATGGATCCTTACTCGGCTATTAGCTCCGTTCAGTGTTAACTTGGTTAGCGAGATCAGTTTGTTGGGGATTCCAAATTCCTCCATTACTCTCCATAGCTTACTTCTTCTAACACTGTCATAGACTGAGTCAACGAACAAATGGTGTGTTTCAATGTTGTACTCCTTGCACTTCTCCAAGATCTGTCTGATATTAAACAGCTGGTCCGATGTTGAACGACCTACACAAAAACCACCTTGGTATTCACCTACAGAGTTTTCCATGTATGGATGAAGGCGCTGGTAAAGAATATTTGCAAATATCTTGTAAGCAATATTCAGCAGAGCGATTCCTCGAAAATTGCCACACTCCAATTTGTCACCTTTTTTGTAAATGGGACAAAGTATGCTGGTCTTCCACTCTTCCGGTAACTCCTCGACATTCCATATACGCGTGATGAGCTCGTGCATCTCCATACATAGCGCGTTGCCGCAGTTCTTGAAAAGTTCGCCGGGTAGATTATCTATCCCCGGGGCTTTGAAATTTCTGAGCCTCGAAATTTCAGCTTCAACTTCTTGCATCTTAGGTTCTTCTATGTATGGTTGTGCAGTATGAAATGGCAATTCGTTGTTTTCTTCGTTTCAATTGAGCGGTGTGTTCGGATTAAGCAGTTCTTTGAAGTACTCAGCCCATCTCCCAATGCACCGTTCCTCTTCTGCTAAGACCAATCCATTCTTGTTCTTACATAGCAAAGGTTGTTGACTGTTGACCATTTTTGTATTCGTTTACTTTCCGATAGAAGTTCCGAGCTTCCTTCCTATTGCCAAATTTATCAATTTCGATCAAAATGTTCCTATCCTGCAGCCGTTTTTTGTTTCGGAACAGTTTTCGAGCGAAATTTCTCTTCGGACTGGTGAATTGTAACTGAAAAGTTCACAGTCGCCCTCTATTGGAAGCAATTCCAACGATTTCTTGCTCTAACTCTTGAAAGTCTCCAAAGGTAATTCAAGATCTTATCAAGTTTTTCTACGAAAATGGTGTGGTTTTTTATTGCCATAAGCAATAATTCTTTGGTATTCTAGCGTGGCTAGACAATTGAAATGTGCAGTGCATATAGTCAACAAATATGTTGTTGAATTCATAAACGGTATCCATTTTTTCCGGTGTTTGGAGGTTACCCAAACGCCCAGCCTACTTCCGTTTCCCCGACCCGTAGGAAAGTCATCAGGTAGCACTCTTAAGTTTAGCACAATACTCCGAAGAGAATTGAGGTCCCGGGGACTACAACGTGGACGTAAATAGAGCACTTGATAGTTAGACAGTTGAACGCCTGGCACATGACACCTACTACCACACTGCGCTCATATGCAATCAGGCGCTACCCTATCTAACTACCCAATCCCCTTCCCATCCGAAGGTCCCTGAGAAATTGCCAAAAAGTCGTTTTTCATACAAATGTGTCATATACCGACACCCGACCATTCAGGAAAATATTTATTTACCTTCTTCCTTCACGATTATTTTCCCGTCTGGAAAATAATCTAATTTCTAGGGGCATGTGTTGTCGAATCCCGACACCGGCCCTGGAATGATTTTTCAATGACTTGCAATTGTTGATATGAAGAAATCATATCAACAACGTGTAATTGAATTATTTCTTGGTGTCATTGATACATTTCCAAGAACTGAGTGCACGGCTGATTGACAAAATATAGTATCAAAATTATCAAAATATATGTGAACGGTATATATATGATTGTACTTGTGAAAGTGAACATTTTAAATTCCTATCTTACCCCGGTGGGAGAACTCGCAACATCAACACGCTTTTGTGGTCGCTCCCGGGACCGGAGGTGGGTCAACCGGAACCCGGTGCGCGACAAATGGCTCTGGAACTACTAACTAACTAACGTAGGATATATTCATTTTCTTTGGCTTCTATGAAGTATATTTCTATTTTGTATAGAAAATGGCGATTTTCCAAAGGTCATATCTTCGGATCCGCTTTTAATGAGTAAATGTCGATTTCA
Source organism: Pseudolycoriella hygida (assembly GCA_029228625.1). NCBI lineage: Eukaryota > Metazoa > Arthropoda > Insecta > Diptera > Sciaridae > Pseudolycoriella > Pseudolycoriella hygida. Next base: position 108,066,938 of record CM055403.1, read on the forward strand.
ATCAAAATTTTACGTAGAATCCGAAAAACTAGGTCTCAGGGGGGTACGACGCAAGCGAAAAAAGTCAAAATTTAGCTGTATCGTTCCGCAGTCTACGAAAAAAAAAATTCTGATTTTTTTGATCGCATGGGGACTTGCGTCACGGGCGCAATGCTACCGGGCGCCCATGATTTTAGAGAACACGTGTTTCAGGGACTTACCGCCTTCGAAAATCGGAAGGAATTACTCATATCTCTGGAACTATGGCAGTTTAAAAATTGCCTCCAAATGCAAAGTTTGTGAAAAGTATATTTTAGCTTAAGGATTTTTTGGAGAAACATTGGTTCTGTTTGTGATATGATTCAGGGGAGAACATTTGGGCCATCAATCGTCTCAGACGTCATAAGGAGTAGGGCTTTTGACATTACCTTGAATAATTCCCTTGACTGAAAGGCAGGGTCTTACACCGGAAAATATCTGTTACCACACCACTATGTGTATGAATAAAATGTTGTGAAAAACGTTATATGTCTGTTACCATTTTTCGTTGTGCGTACGAACAAAATTTATCTTTGACAACCAACCCCACAAAACTGGGGCGCGCGCCTAGAAAAGCAGTCTAGATACGGTATTGCGTATCGAAGGTAACTATGAAATTTGTTAGTCAATTGGTGTAATAAATTTGTTAGTCAGTTGGTGTATTTTTGAAAATCAAGGCTAACTATCAAATTATCTATATTTCGCGTAATTTGAAAAACCCTTTCGAAGTAACGTTGAAAAAAATAAATTTTGGACGGACCTGGGTACACAATAATGACTATTTCAACTATCTATTAGTCGAGAAGCGTGAGTTAGGCCTAATCGCTGGACCCTACAAGCCGACGTACTTGAATTTAGTTTTTCGATTATCTCTAAGGGAGAAAAGATTTTGAAAATCGGATCACTGAAACCACAAAAATTAAGCTGAGGTTGTAGTCTGAGAAGCATTTTTTTTCAAAAATTTCATCGTTCGTTAAAAAACAAAGAATTTCATTAAAATTCATCAAAAATGGAAACAAACATAAAAAACAAACAAAAATAAATAAACATTTAGATGGATAATGCTGAAATAGGGATTTTTTTTTGGATTTTGCTGAAAACAACAATTTGATTTTTTTTTGTTTTTCAGCTTCATTATAAGACAATAAGCTGTTGTAATTTGTAATAAGCGACGTCGTTTACAACATTAATTTGGCGAACAAAACATTTGAGCTGGGGAAGTAAATATAGGATCCATTGGAATAAAAATATGGAAGCATATCATAATGAAACAAGTTTTACATGTTTCTGCTCTCTAAATGCATCATTACCTCGCCTCGCATTTACCTAGCATCAACATGTAAAAAATTGTACGTGAGTGCATCCAAATACTTGCTATGACTCGTAGGATTATTTCCTAGGAGTCAAAACAAAAATTTGGAAACACAATCGTAATGTCCTATTACCTGTTGGAATTCAGGATTTGAGTGCCAAGTGGTTGGATCGTTATGGAGCATATATTGGAACGTCGACGAATTTATCTTATAGAGAGGAAACAAGGATCTTGATGTGATTAAATCACATATTCCTTTAAGATGTAACTGAGTAAAATTTGGCAGAAGTGACCGACGCCACTTTCCATCACAAGATTTCATTTTCGCAATCGCTTCTCGTTTCTCGCTGACCGGTACTTTATCTGAGAATAACGAGAAAAAAGTGAGTTCTGGCCCAAGGTACCACGATTGCCCATTGAATTTGAGCCTTGCGCTGCGTGCAATAGTGCGATTCACATCAGCGTCGCAAAGCAGAGGGCAAGTCACCTATTGCTTAACATACAGCACACTGCAAAACAAACAAAACTCTTCCAGAGCTTCAGCAACCACGCTGGAGATATTCAGCTCTCTACGTTACAAGTATATTTTGAATGTGTAACACACACATCCAACGTGCTCGATGCAACCCGTCCGGAACTTTCAGTTTGTAGTTTGTATTACGAACGCCCAGAATGATTAATGTTAAGTCAATCAACTCTCTGTAATCTTTTCGAGGAAGGTAGCTGGTACTATCTGCTAAAAGAGATTGTAAACATTCAATTGTTTCGGATAGCCAACGTTCCTTTAAAGACTATTGGAAGGGAGGGATGGGGATTGGGACCGTACTGTTTATTGTCTTATAATGAAGCTGAAAAACAAAAACTAATTCAAATTGTTGAAGATCACTGCAATAAATTTTCAGCAAAATCCAAAAAAAAATTCCCTATTTCAGCAATAAGCCTTTGTTATCCATCTAAATGTTTATTTATTTTTGTTTGTTTTTTATGTTTGTTTCCATTTTTGATGAATTTTAATGAAATTCTTTGTTTTTTAATGAACTTGTATTCAATTTTTGAAGTAAAAATGGATTTTCCCGAGTTTTAGCGATTTTTGCTCTTCACTAAGCCCACATGCCATCCACCCACCTACCAATTGAAACGCATCGGCCTTTATTGTGACATTTAGAACTTTTTTCGGGACACCAAATAGCATGGCTTTTCGACCGGGCCCTCAAACGTTTCGACAACTTGATTTTTCCATACAAATTTGGACCGCTCTACTGCTTGAGCATTTAAATTTTTTACATCTCTACACCTAGAGCCACCATTTTCGGATATTTTGAAGTCCTACCCTAGGCCAACATTTCCCTTATTCCAACGGGCTCCGACACAGCTGGTCACCACCTTGGCCTTTGAGTGAGACTCCACAGCTGCTGGAAGCCCAGACGACCCCATAGACATGTTCACCGTGTTTTCAGGACTGTTTTGATCTAAAATAACCAAACTTGCCTTATCGTTCGCTTTCAAGATCGTTCTGGAACATTAAATTTGTCTAAAGTGGACAAATCTGGAATTTACTCCATTTTCGACGATTTTTTTCAGTTTTTCGATTTGAACACTCCCTAAATCGTGATTTTGGGCCTCGACCCCATAGAAACTTTTTCTCAGGGGAACATTTGACACCGTTTTCCGGGCTAAGCCTACAACTTTTCGACAACTTAATTTTCCCATACATTTTTGGACAGGTCTACTGTATATGAACTTATGTTAGAAAATTTGTTTAAAAAAAAGTTGTTAACAGCAGCCACAAAAAGACACTATTTGTCCAACTGTTGTTCGCTCACAATTCAATAAATAATTTTTACGAAATGAAATTAAGTGTTCTACTCTTCATCAAAATATTTAATGTAAATAGAATTCTATACGTGATAAAACATATGTATGAGGCTTAGTGTAAACAATAATTTTCAGTTGAAAGAATAACATTTGCACAAGAAATATATTATCTGCGTTTCATTTCAAGGAAAATTTCGACTTCGATATACAAGTAAAGCTACCAAAAGTAAAGACAAATAGTCGTATTGTACAAAAAAATAAGCTAACACAACAGTTTAGTTCGCAAATATGTAAGATGATATGTTCGATATTTAGGTTGAGCTCAAAAGTTATTTATTTATTTAGATGACTTTAAGAAATCTATCAATTTATCTTACTAAATATTTTTAAGCACTACAATTTTTCACAGTACAATAGCAAAGCCAGAGATATCGTCTTAAACGTTACAGAAATACAAAGAAAAACAGAGAAAAAAAAAAACACTGACTGTTACACATTTACATCTAGGCTGTTAATCCTCTCGATTGCTTCGTCTGATGTTCTGTGCAAGTCCCCTAAGCTCCCGGAGAGGCGTCTTAAGATATGATCCATCGTTTGGTTTTCCCAACAATCGCAAAGTGGGGACTCTGCAAAATTCCATCTGTACATGAGGAAAGCGCAGCATTCCTGTCCTGTTCTAAATCTATTAATTCTCAGCCAGAGTTAACCGGTTCTGTTGGGTCTTCAATTAAATGCTTATTTAATTTATTACCGTTGTGTTTCGCCACCACTCTTTCCATCTTGCTTCTATTTTTATAGAAACTCCAAAAGATTTTTCTTGATTTTAGACGAAGGGTGGGGGGAGCTAGTTCCATGTCGCTATGTAAAGGCAGTTAGATGTCTTTTTCGATTTTGACGCATTCCCTCAGGGTTGCCTCCTCTCTGCGAATGTGGTGGTGTTATGTTCCTCAGTATGTAGAGCCATTCCACTTCTGTGGGGTCTACTGAGCCGGAAACGATTCGTAACGGGTTTAACTGAGCTCAAAAGTAATTTGTTATCTAAGGTTAGAAAATATTAAACTCGAGCTTTCAAGAAAAGCGACGCGACAGTTTGCAGTCAGAGTCCCGTCTGCTGAGATCGAACGCATCTTCCATCGGATTTTTTCATATGTGCCTAGATAAGTATTGGTCCCTAAAATCCAAAAACAATTTTCAAAAAAATACATCGATGCTTGTGTGACTAGTGGGAAGTGTTCGAAAACAGAAAACATGCACTTTTCTTACAAAAATTTCTCCGGATACACGTGTGGGGTATCATTGGAAAGGTAATTTCACGTATTTTCGGGCCAAATGGAGTCTTGCTGGGCTTAAAATTCATTCACACCGAGTTACGAGCTGTTGAAAATAGAAAAACTTGTGTATTTCGGCTAACTTCAAACCATTTCTGTTCATCCGAAAAGCGACGGAAACATAAAAAAACTGTTTTCCCTGGTTGCTGCTGGTCCTAGCATTCTAATAACACCAAACTTTTGTATGTAGTGTACCGATGGATCTGCTTTTGAAGTGCAAATTTGAGACCGAATTCCTCTCCTAGAATAACTCCGTCCACAGAAGAGATGAAGTGCATGTTTTCGGTTTTCGAACACCTCCAACTGAAATTTTTTTTTGGCTTCTAGGGAAATATGAAAAAATCCGCTGGAAGTTGCGTCCGATTTCGACAGACGGGGTTTCAATAAAATCTCTCGATTTCATTTCCATCAGGATGGAAAACTGCATGTGTTGGAAGCACCGTGGTCATCGAATATTCGAAATTAAAACATAATCTCAGACGATAGAGGATAGGAGGTAAACCTTCATTCAATCAAAAAGGGGACATTGCGAAAGCTCACTTGTGGTACTAGTTGTTTCCTTTATTATTTACAGTTCGCACGTTTCGCTAAAATTGCCATTGAAAGTATACGCATCACATCAAATGTGGATTGAGTATCGAACATTTAATAGCTATTTATGTATCTTTCGCCTAAAATGTGCCATTTTTCGCACTGAAAACTAGACTTAATTTGACGTTTTTTGGTCAAACTTCGAAGTCGAGTTTCACTCGTAAGTTGGCGTTTTTCAATGGTTGCTTCATGAAATGTTCAAGTTCATTTCGAAAAAATTTAAGAGTATAATTTTCGTGTTTTGTGCTCAAAATGGCTTTTTGTGCGAAAGATACATAAAGTTATATATCCAACATGTACTACATGTCGTTCATATGTGCTCTATTGGTGAAAATTCCACGGGCTGCCGCCCTGGGATTTTTCAGCCATCTCGCACAATATGTTGAGGGTTTCGTGGATGATAGCGGCAAGGGGTAATTGATAACAAGTTTCTTATTTTCAGCTATATTTCGAGCCTCTTTTGGCTCTTCATCAGGCTACGATTAACAACATGATTATATTAGAAAAAATTAAATTAAAATAAGCTTAACTAGCTTAACTAGCTACTAATAAGCTAACTTCGAAGGACACAACCCGATGACTCATAAAAGAAATGTAGCTAACGCCATAACAGATAGAGCCATCTTTTTCACGAAGGCTGAGGATAGACACAACAGTATCAGAACCGTAAGAAACCTATTAAAAGATAATGGATATCCCGATGAATTTGTCAACAATGTAATGGAAGACAGAGTGAACCGATTTTATAACGGAAAATATAAGGATATGAATCCAATAAAAGTACGTTACATTCCAACACCATATGTTCCTGGGTTATCAGAGAGGATAAACAAGGTAGTAAGGAAACATGACATGGCACTCGGATGTAAAACCGAAAACAAGATTGGGAACTTGTACTCTAGAACGAAATACCCAGTACCCGTTGACATGAAATCCAAAGTTATATATAGAGTGGACTGTAAGGACTGCCCAGCCAAATACCCAGGAAATACAAAACAACTAGTAAAGAACAGGAAATCAAAACACAAAAGCGACATAAAGTCAAAAAAATTAAATGAAACCACTGGACTAACCTTACATACACTCAATAACAACCACTCCTTTGACTTTGACAAAATTAAAATTCTGGACCACATCCAAAATTATCATCAAAGGGCCATCGCGGAGAAGATGCACATATGCAACACTGAAAACACGGTAAATCTCCTTAGTGATACACACGGACTTCATTCGTCATACGTAAATTTATTTAAGAACAAAAAATGAAAGTGAACGCAAACACTGACCACATGGAAATTCAAATTGGAATGCATCTGCAACGAATTAGAAAATAAGAAAATATCAACAAATATTGTTTGTCATCGACTTTATGTGATTGTTCTTACGTCCAAATATTTTTTCGTTTTCTGTGATATTTTATAATGTTTAAATAATTTGTTTTTTTTTTTTTTTGTAAAAGGTAAAAAATTCAATAGCTTATTTTAATTTAATTTTTTCTAATATAATCATTTTGTTAATCGTAGCCTGATGAAGAGCCAAAAGAGGCTCGAAATATAGCTGAAAATAAGAAACTTGTTATCAATTACCCCTTGCCGCTATCATCCACGAAACCCTCAACATTTTAAGGTAAACGGCAAAGACACCAACCCGACATATCTCGCACAATATGACCGACATGTAGTACGTGGTGCATAAATAAGGCATATGTTTAACTGATCACCAAGAAATTCATTTTTGATCACCAGAAATTTCCATTTTGATCACCAGAAAAAAAACACTCTTTTTTAGGGCCAGGAGTGTCAGACCGTTTCGTAAAAGGAGGAATGTATCTTTAAAGCGGCTAACTCAACGTAGGTGTAACTAATTTTGCCCCTAATTAAGTTTTATTTTGTATTGGTGATCAAAATTGTATTCTCAGGTGATCAAAAATTATTTTTGGGTGATCGATTATAATATTACCCCATAAATAACTATTATGTTGCACACTAGAGGGACGTTTTTCACATTTTTGGACCCGTAAGAAGAACGAAAAGGGGCCTATTGCGTTTGCCACGACGTTTTTAACCAGTCGAATTTCGACACGGGAGTAGGCGCTACGTTTTGGCCACAAATTTCACTCTCGTTGCAATTTTCTCTGCTTGTGCCACAAACTTTACTCTCGTTGCAATTTTCTCTGCTTTGGCCACAGACGTCAACCTTGTTAAGCAATTTTCTATTTTCTCCCCTTGTTATGAAAATAACTATATCATTCTCGACTAATTATGGAAGATGTAAATTTAGAAAACAAAGTTACATATGACCCTTATTGGTAGACTCGACAATTATGGATTTATTAGTCGTGTCTATTGTGAATACTCGAAAACTCGACTAATATGATGTTGTGATTTTTTTTTTTGCAATTAACATCGTCTTTATTATTTCTTTTGGCTACAAAGTTTCGGTTAATCGTATAATGTCGTTGACAAATTTATAAAACACTTAATCACAAAAATTGAATACATACTAATTAAAAAAAAAAAAAAGGATTAAAGGTAATGATGACCTGGTACTTGTGACTACATTTGAAAATTCACTTTAAAAAATTATTTTGGGATTTAAATTTACAGAAAGTACTAAAGAAAATAATATAAGCTATGACTAAAAACTATATCACATAAAAACTTGCGTTAGGCGTCTAAATCAAAATAATATACATCGTCAAATTTTTCAAGGTCGTTCGTCGTAGTTCCAAGAATCGATGCAGAGTTTCCACGCTGATTGGCTATGCTGATTCTTTGGATGAGGAAACTTTTCGCTCTTGTTTCCCCAGATGATTCCTTGAGCAACTCTCCGATTTGATTGATTAGGTCCTTTCCCTCTTTGCCCCATGGGCCCATCGTTTCGATAGAAATCGGGTAAAAAATAAAATTGTACGTAAACGTAAAGTCCCAAATTAACGGCTTACCTCGCTTCCACGGAATTAAGGTGATACCATCGGGGCGCTTACCGTCTGAGCGGTTGCATCCAATTGGTTCTCTTCGTGCAGGAATGCCACATGTTACCAGGGCCCTCTTGATCAGGTCGTTGATGGACTCGTGTCTGGATTTTCTCCCTGAGCTCTTTTTGCAGGCTAGCCCATGTCGCCCAAAACGATCCACAGTTTGTCCACATCGGCAAATGTGTGGGTGACAAACTGAAATTCCCAAACGAAGTCCGACTGCAATTCTGAAAGATTGATCGTCTAGAAGCGTCCCCAATGACGAACAAGGTAGGGCGTTTATCCATGCGCTGGATTCTTTCACTCCATTTGCCAGAATTCGCGCTCGTTCGACCTCGTTTGTTTGCGATGATAGAATTTCAAGATGGATTGTTTTGCACATTTCATTGTCCCACAGCCTCTGGTGAATAGACTCATTTTCGCTGAGAGCTTCACATTTCGTGATCTCTTGCCAGGCCGAAAGGGCTTCGAGTGAAATGATGTTTGTCGAGTGGACATACGCTGGAACCATATCTTGCACTAATTCATAGGTTGAGTAGAACGAGCCCAAGAAACTGGAGAAACAAAGGTTGGTAGTGTTTCTTAAGCCCAGACCGCCAAACCTAACGGATAGCGAAGATTCTTTCCATGATTGTTCATTCAACTTACAATTCGCGATTTGTTCCATCGCCTCTCGAAGTTGTCCGTCATATTCCTCGAGTTCGTTCATTACTCTCCAGCAAGGTGTGGTTCGCAAGAGGTACAAAAGTTTTGGAATCGACGTGGAATGACGCAGTAGAAAAAAGGCTTGGTGTGACTAGCAATGTCAATCGGTTCACCAATCTAACCAACTCCTCTTTCTTGGATCTTATTGCGTTGGCGATTCCGTTGTCCGTAAGCGGTGCACCCAGCAACGAAATGTCGGCATCTTTGACAATGATTCCTGGTGCCAGGTTTGTAAACGCTTCGATGACATCCTGCTTAACTTGATCATCGCTTGTGCCTAATACTTTTAGCTCGCATTTTGAAAAGTTGAGACGTAATCCGATTTTTGATGCACCTTCGATTACAGTAGCCAAATCTTCAATCACTGTGTCAGGGTCTCCGCCTAATGAGCCATCATCAATGTACCAGATATTTAGGTCAGACTTAAGTGTTTGCACCAACTCGTGTATTGTCAAACAAAAAAGAGCGGGACCGCAGGGATCTCCTTGCTGGCAGCCTCTTTGTGACGTCATTGAAAAGAGACCAAAAGAGAGGTTCGTCGGCGCTGAATAGCACTGTTTTATGAATCTGTAGATTTCAGGGCAATCATTGTAGGTGGCGAGCAGCATCAAATCTCGTTCCAATTCATTGAAGGCATTGTGGAAGTCCAGCTTCAAAAAAACCTTGACGGATGAATGATCTGCGTTGATGAAACTGCGTGCAGCATGTGCTCCCGCTTCCGCTCCATTTTTAGTACCAAAGCCCACCTGTCGCGGTCTAAATTTAGAACCCAGTTTTTTCCTTACTCTGCCAGAGGCTATCCTCGCTACTAGTCTTCGATGTGTCGAGCCAATCGCTATGGGTCTAATCGAAAAATCCTTTTTTTTGAAAGCGCATAGACACGCACCCAATGAATTGTGGAGCTTTGCCAAGAAAAAGTAACTCACTGAATGTGCAGAGTCTTGTTAATAAAATATTGGCGTTTTCGCCCAGCTCAATGCTTAACATGTCCTTTAGATGTTGAGGTCTTAGTCCGTCCAATCCACTTCCGCTGCCATTTTGGAAATTCATTACTGCTTTTTTAGTCTCGGACTCTGTGACTGGGTCAACATTTGGCAAGTTTTTGTCGTTGAATTCGACCCTCACTTCCGGTGCTGGATGCTTATCTAGCAGCTTCAGATACACCTCCATATTAACCTCAGCGATTGTTTCTTCTGACGAGAGGATTCGAATTGCACCTTTTACGTCGCCCTCATTTAATTTCGACTGACATTTCTTAGATCGTTGTTCCTCAGCATCCACATTGCGCTTGCCTCTTCTAGTATTAGCTGCCTTGGGAACTATTTTCTCGAAGAATGCGTCAAAGGATAAGTTTTTTACCTCACGCCACAACTTCAAATTTCGTTTCACCATCGTTGCTAGCGATAGTTTCGATGTGCTCTTATCGTTTCGGTCGGGTGATTTAAAGACCACATATGGGAATGCTAATAGTCTAAACCACGGTACGAATGCTTGGAAATCGTTTGTGCACATTTGCAAAGCATTGGCAAATTCCTGGCTGGCTAGGAAGCGGGCAGCTTTCGGGATTCTCTTTATTACTCTTACGCTCGCCTTCAGGGTTTGTAGATAAGTGAAAAGTTGTGCCTCCTGTCCTGCTTCAGGGGCATCAGTCGTTGTGGCCGATGTTGCGGTAGGGGCTGACTCCGGTGGATGAATTGTTGTGCCTGAGTTATTGGGTTGTCGGAAATCCGCTTGTGATTTACTTGCGATGGCTGTCTGGATTTCCGATTCAGTGTGCTTTTTATTCCAATGACGCTTTAAGCCACCAACCGTTTTGAATTGCCCGTAGCATATTGGACAAACGTTCTCTTCGCCATCACTTTCTGGCTCCTCTGCATCCATTCCTGCAGTCTTTAAAAAATCCCGCCCGGTGGACGGCCGCTCTTATTCGAAAAATTCGGAGTCTGTCACCACTGCTTTCTATGACTTTAGTTACACCTACTATTCCCGCTAGTGGAGGGGAAATAGACTGACAGCACAGTGTTTACTGTTCTCTAAACCACCGAAAAAACCAAAATTTCTCACCAAACAGCGTTCGACTCGGCCAACTAGCAAACTCTACGCACCTCCGAACGCAGAGCACACACCGACAAAACAATCTGGACAGAATACCAGGCATCCGCAACTGGCAAAACAAGTGCAAAAAAGGACCGACAAAATCTACGTCCTTCAACTTCAGACTTTTCTTACTTTTCTTGTGATTGTTTGTTTTGATTAGAATTCATTCATTTGTGACCATGCATATTTAGTTGAGAATGATTTCAAAATGTTGTCTGAAGACAATGCATGGATAAAATTAATTTTTTTACAATTTCTTCCCATTTTAAATGTTTGTATTTGCCCATTAAAACTCAAAATATTTTGCAAAAAAAAATTTTTTTTGAACCTTGAAATTTCAGTGCAAAGCATACTCATCAACTGAATCAATGATTGAATCAAAATTAATAATTCACATGAAGAGTAAATGTTACTTAAATTGTTTTGTTTTTTCATTATTAGTCGAAAACGATAAAAAATTAGTAATTCATCTTGTACCACATATGTCTATTATAGTGCTGTCAAGCGTCTCTCCCAGATATTTCCCCTGTGGAGCAAGTTCCATGGTTTTGCTGAAAAGCCTGATCCTGCCCACTGTTAATTTTCCCCTCTTGCAATATCTTGAGCTTAACTGTCCTACTAAAAATCTTCGTTCACAAGAACATTTGCTTGTTCCTTACCATCGGACGCTCTACGGCTTCTTTGAGCCAATCGCAAATTTGTCGAGGATTTTTGACAATTTTTTCCGATTGATTAATCCATGTGTCTCTAGATTGACCTTTTGTACCCTAATCAGGTCTACAGAAATCACTTGAATTGCAATTTGCAGTTGGTCCTTACGTGTCATGAAATGTCTTACGAGATATATTAGTGAAAAGTATTTTGTTGCTTTTTGTTCGATGGTCTTTTTTTTGCATCTTTTGTAATATATTTTATAATCGTAAGTAAATTGTGCATCATCAGTGGGCAGACATCTGCTGTTGATGATTATCATAGTAAATAAATAAATTTCCTTCGCTGTGAATCTTACAAGAGGTGAAATTTAGCTCTTTCTTTTTCGTTTGGCAATTGGCTCTCTTGGGAGGTTCTGGAGTGACCAATTGCCATTGTTGGGGTCTCCTGAGCTCGGAGACCCTGATGAAATGAAGAGCTTGGGTTGAGTTATTGTAAGTAACTGGTTTATCATGGCATCCTTTCTCCACCACTCCCAGTGCAGTTTTGACCCAGTCTCGCAGTGTGCTCTGGAATTTCCCCCTGATTAGAATATTCAGATCATCCGAAAATTTCACCCTGTGGACAGCCTTTAGCTTCCCAGAGATTTGCATTATCACCTAGGTAAATGCTAGTAGAGCGCTCAACAAGGTTATGGACTTGGACACTCTACCTCTATCGAAATTGGCACTCGAGCAACCAGGGCCTATTTTCGGGAATTTGAATTTGTAAAAATCCCATAATATTACAGAAAATTTCTGAAAATTCCTGAAATTAAACTTAAGAACAAAGTTCGCGAAAATAGACCCTGCGAATAACATTAATGTCGAGTACAGCAATGGTGTGGGAACTCTTTATATCCTGGTAAAAACGCGCTGGTGGTGCCACCATCAACGGCGGCCATAATTTTGATCACCCCACCACCCTCACACAACAAAGAACATCTTTGTTTTTCATAGCAACCCAATATGATTGATAGATTCGCCCAAAATGTAAATTTTTTATTAAAAAGCGCTGGTGGCGCCACCATGGCCTACTTGGAAATTTTTTTCGGTCGCCCCATCACCCACAAGAGCACAAGAAACAATTTTGTTAATCAAATAATTGACTTAAAACAATTTTTTCGAACAAAAGCATTGATTATTTTTCATACTGATTTGGTTCTCGTAGACGTTTTTCAGAGTGTAATGAAATTTTCGACATTAGAGGGAAAGTTTTCGACGAGTTCGAAAAGGAAAATTATGTTAATATGAAACGTTTAGAATACTCCAAAGATGTTTTTGAGACTTTTGGATTCCAAATTCGGAGCAAGGTTTCATCGATATACCGGTATAAATTCGAAAAAAATTTTCGCGGAGATCATTTTTTCGATGAAATTTTGAATTCGAAAAATCGTATCTCAGCCAAAAAATTGCCAAAATTGGTGAGGTAAAGTGTTTTAGAAACTTTGAACTATTTAACATTTGGGAAAAATAGTCATCGGAAAATATAGAAAACTTAGATTTTTCTTTGACAATAACAGAAAGCTTGCACAAAACCTCAATTTTTTGGGTTTTTCGCGATTTTCTCAAAACCCTACAGTGGGATTTTTTGGAACTTTCGGGCTATGGTAGACTCCCCTCAGCCCTATCGAATCCCGTTTTATTTCCTTTTGTCCTAACTTTTGCAAGGTCTCCCATACAAATTTTGCTAATTTTGACTAGCCTATATAGGACAGATGATAGACTGAAATAATAGTTACTAATGCAACTCGTACTACATATGGAAAACATAGTGCGAGGTTGGAGAAAAGTCCCAGAGCGGCAGCCCGTGTACTTTTCTCCAACCAAGCACTATATTGGACATATGTAGTACAAGTTGGATTTAAAATTTTTTATCATTCTCGACCAAATATGAAAAACAAGAGAATTTAAGGGAAAACAAATTTAAAAAATCACTCATCAAATGATTCATTGATTCGTACTCAAGTACCCATTGAAAGGTATGCTTTGGACTGAATGTCAATTTTTTTTTTTTTTTAATTCGACAAATCGCGAATTACAAATGGAGAGAAAGTCTAAAAAAGTTATTCTCACCCATTCGTTGTGTTTGTTACAACATTTTTCGATCATTCCCGCTTACATATGAAACCATGAGTGATAATCAAAACAAATATTTGAATGACTTTCATTCATGTTTCCATGGTGATTTCATTCACTATGACACAGGACATTTATTTTCGTTATTTACAATAACCTCGACTAATAAATCCATAATAGTCGAGTCTACCAATAAATGACCTATGTTACTCTGTTTTTTAAATTAACATTGGCCATATTTAGTCGAAAATGATAAAAATATTTTGGTCTTGTTTTCGGAAACGTTATAATGATTTTTTATTTTAATTTCATTTAACAACATGTAACTCAACTTAATGAACCTATAATTTATTGTTTTGATATAAAAGAAATCTTTTTCCCAAGAAGAACGTCTCCGTCATTGAAAATGATGTCTTTAATAACGGCGAAAATGGGAGTCTCGTCTTTCGCGGTGCCCTTATGTATAACGCTTCATTGTCTGAAACTTTTGAATTTGTACCCGACGATTGCTTTTAATTTCTGGTGTATATGTTTCGAAATTCATCAAAAGATCTGCTAGCCTCATCTGAATTTTGAATACGCAAGATTTTGTAATATTTTTTCCACATTTCCTCATTATACTTTTGAAAATTGTTTGAAATGACTCAAGGCGAAGTGTTGAAAGGTGACAAATTGGTGCGATTAGTACTATGGTTGACGGATACAGGGTTAAAAATTCATTTTTGGAGTTAAAATTCTGTGAAATTTTGCTATGAATATGTCTTATCCCAGCCCGTCATGCATTATCCTGTGAAGGATTCAGACGAGAACGTGAGAAAATAAATAATTCCAGGAAACATGGTGTCGATACAACACCCACGACGTCTGGAAAATTTCCTGTGAACAAATATATCAATATCAAAAATATTGATGCAAGCGCAATATACTTTGCCTTATGCATTTGAATATGCGAACAATGATCATAATTGTCATACAGATTCGATATCTTACAAATTGTTTTGTCTGGATCAATATGCATAAGTTAGAGGAATACATGGGAACGGATGTGGATATATCTCACCGTCGTGGGCGATGAGAAAAAATAGGCGTTCGATCTGCAGTTTCACAAGACATAAATATCAGTCGCAATCGAGGATCAAAAGAGTTCAGTTCACTAGATCAGTTCGGCTCGTTAGTTCGGTCAAAGTTAATTCGGTGCAGTTCATTAATTCAAGAGTTTAGTTCATTGGTTAGTTATGGTGACATATTTTCGTGACGCTTATTTGAATCCAGTGTTTTCCTTGTAACCATATATCAATATTGAGTGACAATTATTCCTTGGTTGAGAATCGATATTCCTATAATTCCCTCCCCTACTCTGTGCTACACACCTCCCGAGCAAAAAACGGGTCTCGTGCATCACAAATAGCTGATGGTGCTCTGCAGATAACTCGCGCTGTTAAAAGTGCCCGCTCAAGTTTTGTTAACTATAATTCGAATCGGTCACGTTTGTCATTTCACTGATGACGTCACATAGTTCTGGAAATCGAAACAATGAAGAACGATTTTAGTGCTGAAAATTGATAGATAGAAGACGGACGCGTTCTTAAAATGTTTTTTCTCATCAATTACTTGTTCGTTGGGACGAATTTACCTGTAATACTAGACATAAGGATTCATTTTATGTTAGTTGCCTTAGTAATCATTGTTGTTCATAATTTTAGATTTTAAAGCGTACAAGTTCCATAATTAACGAATGAAATAAATGGATTTTTATACCATCATATTGGCGTTATTTCTCTACGGAATTGCTATTAAAACTAGTGTGACCCGTAATCAATTCGTTCGCATTCGTTTCTACATTTGTGCGTGGTCATTCAAATCCATCATCAGTTCATTGTTGGAATCATAACCTCACATCGCAACGTGGAAATTACATCAGTTCAGAGATTGATGAATCGTTCGAGGATTCCATCGTATTTGATTTGAATAGCCATCACAACAATTCGAAATTGAAAGTGAAATAACCCGTTTATATCAATCGCGTAAAAATTTTTCATGGAAAGATTTGCCCTAAAAAATTATTAACCGAGTCTAAGTTTTGAACAGCCGTCACTATCGCAGTCAATGTTACGAAGTGGTGGAAGCTCAAGTGTTCAATTAGATATAAGTTTTGAGATGAAATTACATTCTCATAATCGACGCCGACGCTGTTTATCTACAACAAGTTCGGAAGCCATAAAAAGGTCGGAATCGAGATCATCATCAAAATGCTACCATCGTATTGACCGATTAATGTGTGGACATATCAATTGGTCGAAAATACCAATGGATAAGGAAGGTGATGCTCCACCTCGGTTAATCCGAAAGTGGGCTAGTGAGTCGTCAACACTATCACCAAAACAAAGTCGGTCACGTTTGTCATTTCACTGATGACGTCACATAGTTCTGGAAATCGAAACAATGAAGAACGATTTTAGTGTTGAAAATTGATAGATAGAAGACGGACGCGTTCTTAAAATGTTTTTTATCATCAATTAATTGTTCGTTGTGACGAATTTACCTGTAATACTAGACGTAAGGATTCAGTTTATGTTAGTTGCCTTAGTAATCATTGTTGTTCATAATTTTAGATTTTAAAGCGTACAAATTCCATAATTAACGAATGAAATAAATGGATTTTTATACCATCATATTGGCTTTATATCTCTGCGGAATTGCTATTAAAACTAGTGTGACCCGTAATCAATTCGTTCGCAACACGCGCAATAAATATTTTGTATTTAGACCCGTACGAAGAACGAAGTTCTTCGAAAAGGAGTCTTATGCGTTTACCACGACGTTTGTAACCACCCCAATTTCGACCCGGGAGTAGGGGAGGAGCATCGATCATGGTCCTTAGATGACGAATCAGCAATAAAAAAATGTACGCCCGTCTGTCACCGCGATAACTTGAGTAAAACTCAACCGATTTTCAAAAACTTTTTTCCCTGAAAGGTAATCGAAATATATTTTATGGGAATGAATCTGGGCACTGTCGACACAAGGGCCGCCGAGCTAGGGCCGTTTAAGTGGTTTTTGGCCTTTTGTACATAAGTCGAGTAAATCTTTTCCGATTTTCATAAAAAATTTTTTGTTTGAAAGATCTGGGCATGGCCGACAATTTATGAAAGAAACTTTTTTGGATTTGAGTCCTTGGATCTAGCTAGGGCACTAAAAACGAATCTCTGCTAGGGCCATAGGTGTTTTTCGTACATAACTCGATTAAAGCTTTTCCGATTTTCATAATTGTTTTTTATTCGACAGGTCTATGAAAGCCCAACAATTGGTAGAAGAAACTTTTTTGAGATTAGGCCCAAGCATATAGCTAGGACACTAAAACGAGTTTCTGCTAGCGCTCTACATGTTTTTTGTACATAAGTGATTTGGTTGATTCTTTTTCTATTTGAGATGTAATCGAGTACCGAATTATATTCAAAAACAAATTTGGACTCGATGCCTGTGCTTAGGGCTGAAGTAGGCCTTAGGTCTGTCCTAAGGTCCGCCCTAACCAAAAAAATTGCTTTTGCTATGTTGCAGTGCAAATGGAGAGAAACATTTTTGTCTATGGATGTATGTGTCCGAGGCATATCCTTATGTCCCTAGGTCGGTCCTAAGGTCTGTCCTAGACAAAAAAAATGGTTTTTCACTATGTTGTGTTGTAGAGAAAATGGAAGGGTCTTTTTTACGCCGTTTCTTCGGACGGGTTTTTCAATATTGCCATCTCGGCAATTTCCAATACAATTTAATGTGGACGTAATTTCATACACTTAAGAGTTAAGGCAACATTCACTTAAATACGTTCGAGTCATTTCGTAACACCAACTCTGTTTGCCACATCTATTCTGATACGTACGGGTCCCTTTCATATGTTTTTATGAACAGTTTTCTCTAAGATAATTGAAATGATTTCACGCATAAGAATATAGATTCGCCATTCAAGAATGTATGTATCAACTACTAAATCTCCAATAATTATAAATGAAAAATGTGTAAATAGCGTTATCATTTCAGCAGCAGAAGCTCTGATTGATTGTTTTTTTAGCATATCGTCCGTAAATTAGTATTGGATTCTAATTGACCGAAATTATTCATTTTCATCCGTAAATCAAATTGGACGAGCGTAAAATATTTGCGAGTATATATAAAATTAAACAAAATTTCAGTGACCTTCAAGATCGATGCTTCCTCCCCTACTCCCTCCCTCAATTCGACTGGTTACAAAAGGAAAAAAATTGTAACACAGATAATAGAACATTACGGCATGTATCTAATTCCCTATTCCGTGAATTGGTAGATTAAAGAGCCTCACACAATGACAACAATGATTTATATTTATAAAATTCAAAAGTTTGTCTGTTTGTCGGTTTGTCGGTCACAAATTTCCAGCGTGAACCAACATAGGTCCCACCTGCTTGAAGAGTTCCGAGGAACTAAAGCAAAAAGTCGTTTTGCATTGCCTTTTATAAGCCGAAAGCCAAAGAAAAGGCAATGCAATAGTAGATTCTTTTGCATTGCCTTATAATTCAAAAAAAGGCAATGCAAAAGAAGATTCGCATGTGAATCTATCTACGTCCGACCTGCTTGAAGAGTTCCGAGGAACTAAAGCAAAAAGTCGTTTTGCATTGCCTTATATGATTCAAAAAAAGGCAATGCAAAAGTAGATTCGCATGTGAATCTATCTACGCCCGACCTGGTTGAAGAGTTCCGAGGAACTAAACCCTTTTGCACTGCTTTTTTTAACCCAAAAAAGCAATGCAAACCTAATTTCGAGGGGGAAGAGAAAACCGCAAGGGAAACCCAGAGACAGAGAACGAGAGACGTTCCTTTTGTTAAAGTACTGGGACCGCAATGAAGCAGTCCCTTCAAAAATAGTTTGCTCTTATTATGGGTACAGTCTCCCATAATAAGAACAGTACCGCCATCCGCACCTAGCATCGTTTTGCAACGACGCTTAGCGCTGGACATCACCAACCAGCGATACTTTCAAGCGAATTAAAAAGTGCTATTTATACATTTGGAACTGCGTACTTCCTGTGAAGTATAAAATTTATACAACGAAAAATGATTAGAAATTTTGTATGAGAGATTTGTTCAAGTAAGGGAGAATATTTATGTGTGTGTGTGCACAAATGTGAGAAGCAATAAACGAAAAAACTATTTTATGCACGTGGCTTCATTCACTAATATTCTCAATGTATTTACGTTCGTTTATTAAGTGGCGTATTCAAATATTTTCTTTTATTTGTATGAAATGAAATCATGTGGCGTATTCAAATATTTTCTTTGTAAGGAATTATTTGTATGGAACGAAATGATGCATTGATTTTGTTTATACATTTTTTTGGTTGGTGTAAATGTCGTGCAGTTGGACATTGGGCCAATTTTAATGTTTTAAAAAATATCTTGGAATGTATGCGAGTTGGGCGATAGGTTTCTTTGGCAAAGACTTAGAGTTTAATGGGTAGAAGTCACCAGCATTGGTGAAAATGTCGGGCAGTTGGACATTGGGCCAATTTTAATGTTTTTAAAAATATCTTGGAATGTATGCGAGTTGGGCGATAGGTTTCTTTGGCAAAGTCTTAGAGTTTTGTGAGTAGAATCTTTATGAATCCTAGGAAAATGGCTGCCACCTGTGAAAGTGACGCCATCTTGGATTTTTGCTATCTTCTGAATTAGAATAGTTACGCCTTTGGTTTCTTCGGGAAAGTTGTTGATGTTGATGAGTAACAAAGTAGAACAAAGCTGGACAAAGTAGAGATAATTTTTGAGTGCCAATCGATAGTGGAGGCTTGGGCAACAAATTTGCTGAACAATGTTGGGTGAAAAGTTTCATACTACCGAGCTATAGGTCATTATTTGGCGATTTTATCCAGAGCTGGAGCACTTATTAACCAATATCTCGGCCGGTAGTTGCCGGAATGAGGCCAGTGAGGTGTCAAATGAAAGGTTTCGACAGTGTGAAGGCAGCGGAACCGATTTAAAGAAAATCAGTTGAGCGGTTCGGTGCCCAGGGTCGATCAAAGGAGGCAAAAATGGACAAAAATTTGCTCCGCTGCCCGAAAATTATTGAAATTTTTTTTTTGATATGTTGTCGGGCATGGTGCAAAACGTCGAGAAAACATGTTCCGGGGTGGGATATTGTTCTGAAATAAGGGAGTTATGGGTAAAAAACGGGTCATAATTGAAAAACGGCTAAAAGTCAGTCAAGATGTCGTCTTAGAGATTTGGTCGGGGAAGTGTCAGAGTAGAATACATAGCAAGTGCAACGCTG
>CM055403.1:108086860-108116403 GCA_029228625.1 Pseudolycoriella hygida
GAATGAGAATAGTTACGCCTTCGGTTTCTTCGGGAAAGTTGTTGATGTTGATGAGTAGAACAAAGTAGAACAAAGCTGGACAAAGTAGAAATAATTTTTGAGTGCCAATCGATAGTGGATGCTTGGGGCAACAAATTTGCTGAAACGAAATCGGTTGAGCGGTTCGGTTACCAGGGTCGATCAAAGGAGGCAAAAATGGACAAAAATTTGCTCCGCTGCCCGAAAATTATTGAATTTTTTTTTTTTGATATGTTGTCGGGTATGATGCAAAACGTCGAGAAAACATGTTCCGGGGTGGGATATTGTTCTGAAATAAGGGAGTTATGGGTAAAAAACGGGTCATAATTGAAAATCGGCTAAAAGTCAGTCAAGATGTCGTGTTAGAGATTTGGTCGGGGAAGTGTCAGAGTAGAATACATAGCAAGTGCAACGCTGAATACGGGGAACTTGAAATACGGGGAACGTTGAATACGGGGGAAGTGGAATACGGGGGAAGTGGAATACGGGGGAAGTGGAATACGGGGAACTTGGAATACGGTGAACGTTGCATACGGTGAGTGTTACATACGATAAACGTTGCATACGGTGAACGTTGCATACGGTGAACGTTGCATACGGTGCACGTTGCATACGGTGAACGTGGAATACAGGGAAAGTGGAATACGGGGAACTTGGAATACGAGGAGAGTTGAATACGGGGAACGTTGCATACTGTGAACGTGGAACAGGGGGGAAATGGTATACGGGGAACTTGGAATACGGGGAACTTGGAATACGGGGAACTTGGAATACGGGGAACTTGGAATACGGGGAACTTGGAATACGGGGAACTTGGAATACGGGGAACTTGGAATACGGGAAACTTGGAATACGGGGAAAGTTGAATACGATGAACTTTGCATACGGTGAACGTGGGATACGGGGGAAGTGGAATACGGCGGTAGTGGAAAACGGTGAAGGTTGCATACGTTCCACGGAGGAGGTGGGATACGGGGGAACTTGGAAGACGGTGAACGTTGCATACGGTGAATGTTGCATACAGTGAACGTTGCATACGATGAACGTGGAATGCAAGGAAAGTGGAATACGGGGAACTTGGAGTACGGGGAAAGTTGACTACGGGGAACGTTGAATACGGGGTAAGTGGAATACGGTGAACGTTGAATATGGGGGAAGTGGAATACGGGGGAAGTAGAATACGGGGGAAGTGGAATACGGGGGAAGTGGAATACGGTGGAGTGGAATACGAAGAAATAAAATTCGGGGAAAGTTGAATACGGCGAATTTGGAATACGGTAAACGTTGGATACGGGGTAAGTGGAATACGGGGGAATTGGAATACGGGGGAAGTGGAATACGGGGGAAGTGGAATACGGGGAACGTTGCATACGTTCCACGGAGGAAGTGGAGTACGGGGGAAGTTGAAACATTACGCATCATTATTTAAAACGAAAAAAAATATGGCTCTCTGAATAGACAATGTAACGTGACGATTTGTAATCATCCCGTCACATGATAGAAACTACAAGAAGATGGAAATAGATTGACCTTTATCCTAAATCACACCTGGAACATGAACTTACAAACGCTAACAAGACAAGCAACACGACATCTACATGCCAAGCGCATAACTCGTTACATAGCCGCACAGGAAATACTGCAACACTGCGTTTCAAGTTCGAACTTAACGACTTCGGTTTGGCGCTCATGTTAACGGATATTAGAGTTTATATAAGGAGGCCCATGACAACGGAAGAAGGATTCTATTTTACACCTTGTTCAAGTAACAATCCTTTGATCATCATTTACAAATTTTTATAAGAATTAAATTATTACGTTAACGTTGTATTGGCCCAGTCAAATATTAATTTATATAGTGAATCTATTTGCTTACAAAATAAAATTTATAACGTTTTGGACGTCTGAGTTTGCATTGCTTTCATCACATACCACTTCAAGCATCGTTTGGTTTATTGGCTTTGGGCGATATTAGTCTGTAATCGATACCGAGAGTGATCGAATCCTTTCCGAATTGGTTCCGAGACGTTGGAGATGGTCAAGTCGTGAGTAGAGTGAAGTACAACGAGTCATAAGTAGAGTCGTGTGATGTACATTGAAGTGTCTTATCAATATAAAGCAATCGTAAGCTCATTGTCCGTACAGTAATTAGTTGACTTTCATGAAAGAATGGATAGAGCCAATGCTCCAAGGATCTATTTCCTATCACAATTAAGTTTCGTTCTAACATCAAGATTATTGTAAGGTCCCTCCGTTCCTCCGTCGAGCCAAGAGGAAAAAGGACTTTATAACAACACGCGAAAATGATAAAGCCTGCGTAGCCCCTAGGGGCGGAGGTTTCGACTACGTAACCTACCCTTTAATGTTAAAGCGAAAATGATAAAGCCTGCGTAGCCCCTAGGGGCGGGGGTATTTACTAGTATGCATATAGCTGTGATATACATATCACTGCTATAATATGCATTTCGCTGCTATTATACATACATACTGCATAAATACATGTAAAAACGCTTCAAAATAAGAACATACATTAGCAACATGTGTAGAGTCGTTGCTAGTCGAGAACTGAAGTTAAGCATCAATCGGCACGGTTAGTGCTTGGATGGGTGACCGGAAAAAAGGCATCAAAATATAAAAATTTTTCTGATAAAAAATGAATAACAACTTTTCAAATACTATCAATAATAAACAATCCAAGCAAAAAAAAAAAAACAAAAAAATTACAAATATTTATTCAAAAAAAAAAAAACACAATTCTTGTCTCCCTATATTTTGATATACAACATAAAACAGTTTTATAGTTACATGCTGCATAACAAATGCTTGTGAATAGTATGCATCACATAGCTATGTGTTATTTACGTTGTGCATATCAATATGCACCATATCGCTAATGCAGCATATCACCTTTATGTGGACATTTCAAGCCAATATGCAGCAAATCGCTATTGCTCTAAGATCGCTTTTCTTCATGTGGTATGCATATTGAAAATTTCAGTGCACGTTTTTGACCACTTTTTCGACCGTTAGGTAGATAGATAAGCGTGTGAAATCGTCGCGATCTCTGCACCTAGGCCTCCAACGGACCTGTTGTGTCTGCCCGTCCGAAGTTAGATTCTTTTAGTAGCAATGAGGTATTCAAGAGAACCTTCGCGTGCCGATCAGGAACTTGTCTAATGTGATTGGTCCTAGTTCAGCCACTCTCGAAGGGTGGACGACATAGTCGCCGAGTGTCTTGTGCCTCAGCTGAAGGTACTTGGGGCATTCGCATATAAGGTGAAAACCCGTTTCCTCTTGCAAGCCGTAGAAGCACTCGGGGTCACCTAGAATCTTCATTTTCGTGTGCGGCGCCTTTTCCCCGCGAGGTCAGACTCTTTATTAGCATAAAGCACAGTGTGAAAATAAAGCTAAATATTAGATATCTAGTGGAACGTATATGAACTATAAGGATTGGAAAAACGTGTGCTAATGAGAAGTGTTTCGCCTGCGAGGTGAGAATAGGGAGGGTCACACAAACGAATGGTATTTCGTAAAAGGGACCATCAG
Source organism: Pseudolycoriella hygida (assembly GCA_029228625.1). Classification (NCBI taxonomy): domain Eukaryota; kingdom Metazoa; phylum Arthropoda; class Insecta; order Diptera; family Sciaridae; genus Pseudolycoriella; species Pseudolycoriella hygida. Next base: position 108,090,425 of record CM055403.1, read on the forward strand.
TCGGTTACGTAACATATTTTGAAGCGCAACATAATTCGCATTCATAGAGTTTCGTAGAAGGGATCATCAGTCGCTTACGTAACGTTTCGTAAAAGGGATCATCAGTCGCTTACGTAACGTTTCGTAAAAGGGATCATCAGTCGCTTACGTAACATTTGTTAAAGCGCAACATTATTCGCTTTCGTAGCATTTCGTAAAAGGCATCATCAGTCGCTTACGTAACATTTCGTAAAAGGGATCATCAGTCGGTTACCTAACATTTTTTAAAGCGCAACATAATTCGCTTTCGTAGCATTTCGTAAAAGGCATCATCAGTCGCTTACGTAACATTTCGTAAAACGTATCATCAATCGGTTACCTAACATTTGTTAAAGCGCAACATAATTCGCATGAGAGTGATTTGGTTGGCTCGTGTAGTGGGGGTTCCCCCCCCACACCCCCGGGCCTCCGGCGGTGAGATTGAGAGTGATTGGGTTGGTTCGTGTTGTAGGGGTTCCACCACCACACCCCCGGGCCTCCGCCGGTGAGACTCAGAGTGATTGGGCTGGTTCGTGTAGTGGGGGTTCCAGCCCCACACCCCCGGGCCTCCGGCGGTGAGCTTAAGAGCGATTGGTGGGTTCGTGTTGTGGGGGTTCCACCCCTACACCCCCGGGCCTCCGGCGGTGAGATTGACAATTATTTGTTTGGTTCGTGTAGTGGGGGTTCCACCCCCACACCCCCGGGCCTCCGGCGGTGAGATTGCGAATGAGTTGGTTGGTTCGTTAACTGTTCTGGGGTAAAATTGAAAATTATATGAAAATTGTGGACCCAAATTTATCACCTCATAAATCAAAAATGGCTCCATATTTTTTCTAATTTCTGCTGCATTCAACAGTACACGAATTGGTCTTTCGATTGAAGGTAGTTTGAGAAAAATCGTCGGAACAGTTTTTGAATAAGATCTATTTTACTTTCGGGCATCGTTCGGAAAAATGGCCACTTTGACGATACGCTACTCGAACACTGTTCGACCGATTGTTGCAAATGAGGTATCATTTGAAAGAACAGCTCACGCGCTGTAAACTAACGTTGTTTATGTTGAAAAAAATTTGGGTTGAATGATTTGCTTTGGGGAAAAAATGGAAATTTTATGAAAATTGTGGACCCAACTTTATCACGTCATAAATCAAAAATTCGCTCATATCTTTTTCTAATTTGTCCTGCATTCAACAGTAGACGAATTGGTCTTTCGATTGAAGTAGTTTGAGAAAAATCGTCGGAACCGTTTTTGAATAATATCTATTTTAGTTTTAGGCAACGTTTTGGAAAATGGCCACTTTGACGATACGCTACTCGAACACTGTTCGACCGATTTTCGCAAATGAGGTATCATTTGAAAGAACAGCTCACGCGCTGTAAGCGAACGTTGGTTGTGTTCGGAAAAATTCGGTCCAGTGCACAGGGCATGGGGAAAAGTGCTCCCGACCTAAATTTTCATCAATTAAACACTCACACCATAAGCGTATGAATGGGGAAAAATTGCGCATCATAGTTTTCTGATAGAATGCAAGTAGTAGAACATTTTAAGAAAAAAAATGATGAAAAAATGTTTTCATTCAAAGTTGATGATAGAAATTTGTTAGAAACGTCGGAAAATGCGAAACATTTTGATGAAAAAGTTGTGAAAGAGGCGAAAAAAAAATTCGGTACCCACGTAAAAGTGTTCGGGCAACCGAGAGGAGTATGTTAAGTGAAAAAAAAAAATTTTTCGGGAAAATTCGAAAAATGTTGGAGCACCGATCTGGTGTATGAAGGGAGAAATCGCTGCTCTCCGTTCTTATGTTGATGAATATATAGTTTGTTTTCGATTAAAATATTTTTTGAGGGCACGGCTCACTTTTTCCGACCCTAAAACTCACAAAATAGGATAACGGGTGCCCGCTCCGCTATGTTGTGGAGAAAAATGAGGGGAAAAATTTTTGTCAATGGAAGTTAAATAGGTTTATCGGAATTACTCATCTTGTTTTTTGATTACCAAATATTTCGTCTACTATTCGTAAACACTCTCAATGGTAAACTGGAAATAACATATAAAAAAAATTTTTGTTACTACAATTGTTCACCAAAATTTACATAAACTTTGTAACCTTACCCTATGTGTTAAACAATTACACTGTCTTCGTCATAGTGTCGTTCATAATTATGATCGTGTGTGCGTTTGTTCATTCTGAAATATGTTTGGCGGACATTACAAGTCGTTAACCAGAATTCGAATATCAAAACTGATTTCTTGCCTCCATATTTTAGACTATTCACTTAAATAATAAATAATTAAAATTAGACGGGACACAACACTAAAATAATTTAGGGAAATAAAACTTTAAATAATTTGGAACATAGACTAATAATTATAACAGATCGGTATATCATTCGATGCGTTATTTATTGGGACTTGTAATAAGTTGTTATATTATAGGTATTGGAGAGGAAATTGTATTCGATTTGTTTGTTAATTGTGATGGTGTTGTCTCCAGCACATCTCTATTTAATTGTTTGTTTTCTATATACAGAACTTCCACGTCTTCCCAATTTACTACATGTTCCGTGCTTATGACATGATCGTATAATGCACTATGTTGTTTGCTCTTAAACCGGATATGTATATCTGTCCGCAAGAGCATGTTTATTTTTGAGTATAAAAGCTTCTTCAAGTTATGATCACCTCTACCTACTACTCTGATTTTATATTTGTTGAATGTCTCCTTAAGAGTCAATCTGCGAATTCTTCGAAAAGTTTGTATGAAACTGAAATACAACACCTCACTGATTTTTGTGATTATTGGCCCATTGATTCCTTGGACCAATCCGAGAAATCCGTAGAATAACATTTTTCTGTTAGCGACCATATATGAGCTGTACAGGTGTAAGAAAAATGGTCTACCAACGGGTGGCGAAAAACAATTTTGTTTAATATTTTCGCAAAGATGAATCGCTTTGATCTGAAACTTATATATTACGTAGACCTCATCGATACTAAAAGGGTGGATGCCTATTTGCTTGGAAGATAAATGTGTTTGAGGACCTGGAAGAGTTCTTAGTCGAAAAAATGGAAATTTTGAAAAGCGATTTAAAAAAACTCCAGCGCCGGTCCAAAGGCTAATAGGTGTGGTTGTTTAGGCCATAGTCCCTATTATCTAAAACGATACTAAGTAATCTGGACTAGGACTGGAGTGAGCTAGAATACGCGAAAAGTTGAAATGTTACACTGCCTGTTCTCAAACTATTTTTCTGGGAAAGTTGACGTCGTTTCCTTTAAAATGACACCCCACAACATAGTATTGGCTTAAATTTGTATTTTTGGCGAACCTCCAAATACCTAAAGTGCTTGCTACTCTGCCGGAGAATGTGCCTGAAAACGCTAATATGTCTTGGAATTAAGACCTTATCTAACAGTTCGCAAAGTTGTAATAAAGTTGAAATAAAGCAAAACATTAAAAAATTCACAAGATTTGAATTAAAATATGTCAGATGTCAATAGTTATGTCTCTAAAATGAAGGTTGCCGACTTGAAACGTAAGTTTATTATTAATTTTTTTCAAATGATTCAAAGTGGAGGCTGACATTTAAATTATATGACATTTAGAAGGCGACAACCTCCTCGATGAGTCTGTTTTATATGACGATATAATGAACGACGACGAATTTAATGAAGAATTGTACAAAAAGGCTGACCGCTACAACGATTCACCGGCGGCTGCATTGGATGCTAATATCGAGAAAGTAGCTTTGATGTCAACGGATATCACATCAACAAATCAAGACTCATCGATAACTACAATGGAAAATATTAGTAAGATTGCAATCACTTTTCCAACAAGCACAACAGATCGAACAAATACAACTTCGAATTCAGTCAATGCAAGTGACGATTGCATAGGGAACAACTGGAATTACGAGCGAAGAAATTTGGCGCTCCGGTTCCAGCGGAATCGGTAAAAGATGCCAGACCCAAACGATTCGGCCTAAAACCAGTAACAGCAGCGTCTTTGTATGGTATGACTGGTTCGAATATTGGCACCAATGTGAACAATGGAAACAGTTCGATTTCAAATAATGACATATTAAGGAAACGGGCTGAACGCTTTGGTGGGTCGGTGTCGAAAGAAATGAGTAAAATTGAAAATTTGGAAAAACTACGGAAACGCATAGAGATTAGGTAAAACTAATGAAAATAAAGTGACTGTTACAAGCGGAAGCATTACGAGTGAACAAATGGCGGAGAAAGCCAGACCACGTTTGGAACGATTTAAGGCCTCATTGTAAATATAACAAACAAAAGTAACAAACTGGTGTTTTTCTTAGTTTCTCAACGCTTTGAAACATGTCTTTCATTTGCTTTTAAGATCAGGTTCAGCCGTATACAAGGCAAGGGAAGTAAATTCTCTGTTGAATTTATTTGCTTATTTGTTCACTAAAATTTGTTTTTCACTTGAATTTTTTGTATAAATTATCATAGAAGATTATGAACCTGACCGTAAAGGAAGAAAATGTTCCACATTTGCTTCACTTTATGAACAATGTCAAAAGTCTCGTCAGGGGGAAACATGAAACACCACACATTTTTGGACCTGTTTTGCAGAGCTTTTCATGATTGTCTTAGGTTGCCGTCTAGCATCTTGAGAAGTTCTAACAAATACAGTGATCTACGTAAGAAGCATTTGCGCTTAACTTGTACTTAGTGTTTACGAACAAATGAAAGCGAAAATGCCCCTTTCCGAAATCTTGGATTTTGATAGAACTTTTCCTAGGTGAAAGAAGTGGGTATCTGAAAAGGTAAAAGATTCTCATTTTTGGAGAATTCAACCACATAACAACTCTCAGCATTCCTACATGAAGGATATCTTTATTTACATAAAAGAAATTTAAAAATAAAGTATGTTACTGTATTTTTTTTCGCTCCTCCGAATTTTGGCTATTACGTTGCTATTTTTACGAGTAAATTATCGTGTGAGGTGTCATTAGAATCGTTTCTGCTTCCTCTACAACAGTTAAGAAGACATTTCGAAAATAAATTATTTTGCTTCAATATTTAGTCCCAAAGACGATGAAAGTACTCGATTGCATCTTAAGTGCTTCATAAGATATTTGAAAAATCACAGCATGTTCCCCCTGAAACCAGTCGATACCTTTCACATGCATATATTTAAATTATGCGGGGCATTTGAAAAGTTGTTCGGTCGAAAGGTGTAGCAGGCATTGACTTTTCAAATAATTTATGAACAATCAATGCTTGCTACGAATTAAAACCAAACGATGCAATTTTACGTATGGGATGAATTAATAAATTATTTTGGCTTCATTTTTCTATCAATGACACTTTAAATATTTCGTTTAAACTAGGTCCAACAGGGTAGATTGCACATTACCGTCGTTCAGATTCATAAGGCTATGCCCGCCGTTTATGTTCTTGACTATGTGGATCTTCTCGACACACTCGAATACTCTCTTAGATTTACTTGAGACCTTCTCAACTAACTTTACTCTACTGATGAATACCGATTTGTTTTTGAAAAAACTTATTTGGTTGCTCCTGAGACGTGTTTTAAAAATTACGTTAGCAATAAATCAGTGGAAATTAATGGGTATTATCTTTTGCGCAATGACAGATTCAAAAGAAAGAGTGGAGGCATAGCTATGTACGTCAAGAACGGCTTGAAGACTAAGATAATTGCCTCCTCGAAAAATCTTGGAATGGAAAATCTTTTCGTGGAAATTATTTTCCCAAATTCCTCGTGTTTCGCCACACCAATTCGGAGGTCTCCTTTCTTTACGCACTCTACATGTTCTCCAAAACGAACTTCGGGTTTGCGCTGAGTCATGCCCTCGTACAGGAATGGACATCCTTCTTAGCATTTGATCTCGTATACGCCAGAGCATGACAACGCAGGAATGTCATCGTTAGTACTCTTGAACTTCTTTTATAGAATGTATTCGTTGGTATGTACAAATTCGTTTGACCCTGTTTGACCTAGTTTAAACGAAATATTACACGGACGCATAATTTTGACTAATTGTTACCCTAATTGTCCGAAATAGCCCCCCCCCCCAAGAATATAGGGTCAAAACACTTGCATTTTATATTCTGTTTAGTTGATATATGACTTGATAATGTCTGTGTGTTGTGGTGTTTATGTTGTCGGCTCATTCACTTTTTTTGAAGAGAATTATACAGGTGATAATTGATTCTAACGGATATCGATCAACCTTAAACTTGAAATTTTGAGTTTAATTCGATATTCGTAAATATGATGTCTACAAACCTAGCGGCAGTGAGCTGGGCAAATTTTTTTGGGTCAATAGTGCATTATGGAATGATGAACATTCGATTCGTTTAATTTAACCTTCAATTCCAAGAAGCAACGCTTGAGTCATTGACTTGTCCATTAATGAGACAAATAATTGTCCAGGTAACTGCCGCTAGCTTAGTAAACGAACAGATTCATTTCTGTTAAATCCTGACATTTGAATTTATTTGAATTTATATTATATAGAAAAAAAAAGTTTGTCCGTGTATGCACCTTGGGGTACCTCACGGCAGCTTGGCGCACCTCACAGCACCTTGGTGCACCTCATTACAATGAAGTTTCGAAAGACCTAATTGCATCTTGGTGAACCTCAATCTAATGTGTCGTATACTACTGGAATTCAGACACTTTTAGAATTAATAGAAATAATGCGTGTTGAACTTGAACTTCAACTTGGAACATTCGAACTGGCCACTGTGGACTTATCAGAGAGCTTGAACGTGTGAACACTTTTTGTGGAAGTTGCCACCTGGTTCACCCGTTAACGCTCACTCGTCCTAACAGTCATACTTTACCGTAGGCTTCGTATTCGTGCTAGAATAGCGCTGGGCCGCCGCTCGACATGCAGAAATCTTACAAGCTAACAACAATCACCGTCGCTCGACAAAGTGATCGGACTAGCTACTAAATGGGGTTCAAAATATTGCACTATAATAATGAATTACAATGTATCGGTCCACTTACCAGCGAGTCATTTATACTAACCACTAAGCTAAACAACTACATTTATGCCAACAACTTGACTCATTCGGTACTCTTTGAGTAAATGTTTGGCTTGCAATCTCGATATTTGTGCAGTTATTTATTCGTTGTATGTGATTCGAATCTGCCAAAACGTTGAATGAGTGGACTTACGGAACCACGTTCGTTTCGTAGGCTTTATAATAGTATGGTGAAGTAAATCAAGTTTCGGTGATGAGGAAGATAAGACCACTGCCTAAGATCTCGCTTGCAGGCATTCAAGTGGATGGTTGGGTAAGGTGGCATAACAACGGCCACTCTCCCAAGTCTCGCATAGAACAGTAATATCTAATTCCATTCCCTCACAAGTCATCCATAGTGAGAACAGTCATTCTATTCACTCAGCTTAAATTTATGACAGCGTGCATATAGCTAAATTGCGGCAAAATTTGTGCCAGACTTGATGTGACCTAAAGCCTATAGTCTAGTTTTCCCCAACAAATGTAATTTCAATAAACGACAAAATTGAGTGTGCGTTCGCGACGTCCGAATGCCCCGCGGCAACGAGTTGAACAATCTTGGTTCATTAACACTGATCCTAGACGATGCGAGAACAGGTTCGTTTTCTATTAAATTTTAATATCACAATATTTCAATTTCTTTTCACACATATTTCATTTTGGCTGTTCATTTGTAAGGCAGTGTAATTTGCCGGGAGGTTGAGTCCAATAAGTTCGGCATCCGATTTGATAGCATTCTGTCCAAAGAGACCACGCGAACCCAACTGTGTGACGTTCATAGGTTGCCATAGTTCGATCCTTTGTTTTGTCGTCATTTCGGTTAGTGCCATCTATCGGGATGTAGCTCTTGCTAGTTCCGTTACCATGGTTGCTCTTTCCGAATACCGCAAACTACCCGAATTCTAAAGCTTGGGTGAGCCTAGGGACGTTGTTGGGCAGCGGCACCTGCAGTTGAATGGCCAAATTGAGTCTGCTAATTCAGCAGCAAAATTGCCTGATTCATCTCGAGATCAGTGACGTTTATGGGACCGAAAACGTTTTGATAATTCTGGCTCGTATAAATCAAACGAAAATCTAGTTTACAATTCTAAAAAATTTATATCCAATTAAATCATTTACTTAATCGATAGAAATCGATCAATTTAGTTAAATTTAAATAAGTGAAAAAGTATGTGTGCTGCAGGAGTATTAAATTTGTTAGCAAAATTACTAGGAAGGTAAAAATTAATCGATATGTGATGGACCATATGGGCAAAGTTTATTCAAATTAAATCGATTTACAGGTTAATATTTTGCCAAACATTTATTTCATTTACTCGAATAACAGCATTAAACATTAGGCTGTCTAGTTTCAGAAGGTGAGAATTTATTTACCAAATCTAGAAAAAGTTGTTAAAGAGGATTAACGTGAGGTTATATTTAGTTTATAGTTTACAGCACGCACACAACAATTCACTTAGAGCTTCTTAAGATAGTCGAAGGGAATACTAAACGTAAGGAGTAAAATTATTATATAAGTTTGAATGAAGCTAACATTGTATTTCTTTAAATTTACAGAAAAATTTGAAGCGTTTAGAAATAAAGTTATAATTCAATTAGACGCTCTCGAATTTATAATTCCCTGTAACATTGTAACATTGTAACATTCTTCAAATTTTTGTTTATTTGGATTGTTTCACATTTGTACTGATTTCGCATCATCTGAAATATGGCCAGTAATAAAAATAAAGGAGCAGTTCCTAAATCTACGAGACCATTCCCGTCTACAAATAAATCACTAGAAACCCCGCCGGTGAAACATCAGAAGGCACAGCGAATCCAGCGAACCTCACCGTCACAGCCTAAAGCGAGCTTCAGACGGAATATAACATCGGAAGCAGCCAATGAGTCAACTTATCTATGCGTGATATGCTTAAAGGAAGACAATGTTAAGAAAGTCTGTTGCGACGGCTGTAATCTTTGGTCACACTTTAGGTGTGCCAACGTAACCAATGAAATGCTCACCAAAGATCAATGGTTTTGCCGACCATGTCAAACAAAAAATCAAAAAGCAGTTGAAACCGTCGACAGCAACATCACTCTCACAAAGGTGTCAAGCAATAAAGTCGCATCGAACGAGTCAGTACCAACCAAACCGATTGGAGCCGGTGAGGAACGCGTGGAAAATCTTATCCAACTTGGAAATGTTGAAAGTTCAGATCGATCGGGCGCCGTAATTCTAAGCGAACCGAGCGTAATAGTTCCAACCGGAACGATCGTTACCCCGAGCGAATCGAGTGCAACAGCTCCAAGCGAACCAAGCGTTATAAATCAAACTGGAACGACCAGCGCAATTCCAACTAACGCAAATACTGCATCGCAAATTTCAACACCGGCAACGCAGGCTGAATCAAATGTGGGGAACAGATTGTTGAATGTAAATCCAACTCCGAATCCATCAAACGTTCAGGACGATAAGCACGGCCGAATGTCCTCTCGATCTCACAAATCTAAATCGATAAAATCGATCACTTCATCTTCTAGGAGAAGAAACCTTGCACTTCAGCGATTGGAAGAGGAGCAAGCGCTTCGACGTGAGAGAGAAAAGGAAGAGAGAGAAAAACGAGAACAGCAAGACAAAGAATACCTCGATAAGAAATATTCTATTCTGGTAGACGTCTCCGACGATGAGCTTAGCTACGATGGTTACGATGAAACATTGAACCACGGAAAGTTGGATCAGGCGCGTGCGGCTGAGATAGATCAGTGGGTACGTCGTATTACTTACAAATTATCTGACGATAACGAAGCACAGCAGGATAACTGGTACAATTTAGCGGTCGCAAACGTTCCACAAATGAGCAGCACGAATGTTTTTCATGCTAAGCGACAAATTCGAACTTCCATCAACCCAACTGTTGTCGTCGACTCATTGACGCATGTACAACCGTTTCCAATGGAGCCGAAAATGAAATCAATGGTGCAAGCGTCACCGCCGCAGCCAAACCTATCATCATCGTCAACTCAGCCTCTCTCAGCCAACGCAACGAAAACTCAAACTGTGACGTCAAATCCACATTCGGAATTACTAGCCAATCAAGTTAGTGATGCGATCAGTCAATTGGTTTCCGATCAACAAACCTCGCAATTTGAATTGAATAGCCGAATAGTTTCCAGACAACAAATGTCACCATCGATTGCAATGAACACGATCAGCAATATTTCGGGGGCTCATGGACAATCAGCAACATATCCTTCAGATTCGGCCATAAATTCAACGCTTGTCGTCAACAACTCTTTAGCCTCTGCCCCGAATAGCAATATCCTTGCCAGTCAGCCAAAGACACCGTTCGCACAAACGCATTCTGTCCCGGTCCAACAACCTATCATGTCCAGTTATCAGCAATCGCCGTTCAGACAGATGCCATTCATGCAGAATTTTCACTCTACAATAGCATATCAGCCACATCAACAACAAATAAGCTTGATGCCACCAATCGGTTATCAATATCCGACCTCAACTCAAATAAACCATCAAACGATCTACAACCCTCAACAAAGGCCAACAACCAGTTTACCTTATCAAGCTTGCAATCCAAGCAATGCGTCGACCTTCTTAACCTTACCATCAACTGCTAATCAGCCACAGAACATCTATTTGAATTCGCAACCAACGATGAACTCCTTTCATGGACCCGGTGTTAATGTTCTAGCTCCTAGCAATCAGTCAATGTTTAGCACTAGCGGCATTCGACAATTAACCTCTGAACAAATCGCAGCTCGCCAAGTTATATCTAAAGACTTACCACCTTTTTACGGCGACACCGACGAATGGCAAACGTTCATTAGTGCATATGAAAATTCGACTACAATATGCGGGTACAATGACCACGAGAATCTTAGTCGACTTCAAAAGAGTCTGAAGGGAGACGCTCGGGATGCCGTAAAAAGTCTATTAGTACATGCTAATGCAGTGCCTGAAGTCCTACGCACTTTGTTCATAATGTATGGGAGGCCGGAACAGGTTATTGAATCGATGATCCAAGAAATTCAAAAGGAACCCGCGCCAAAAGACGACGACTTGTCCTCAATTATGAAATTCGCGATAAAAGTTAGAAACTTAAGTAGAACAATTCGCAACACAGCTGCTATGGAACATTTACGCAATCCAACGCTCATCAATACAATAACGGATAAGCTTCCCACCCAACTTCAACTTAATTGGGCCTATCACAAAAGCTCAGTCGGTGTAACAGATCTTGCTGTACTTGGTGACTGGTTGAACAACATTGCTGAAGCCGCTAGTTTGGTCGTGCGAAAAAATATCAAAGTAAGCTCTCGAAAGAAAGATTATTGTGATAAAAAAGATCAGCCGAAAGATAAAAACTCAACATCCACTAAGAGTAGTAACTACGTCAACGCTCATGTGGAGAACACATCGAAATCTGATCCATCGTCAACCCACAAAACTAAAGAATGTCCAGCATGCAAAAGTAAAGCATGTGCCAACATAGCCACTTGTTCAAAATTCAAGGAACTGAACAGAAACGAACGCTCCTTGATAGTAAAGGAAAACAAACTATGCACTCGCTGTCTCGGCGGGCATCATTTCTATCGATGTCGTTCCAACCTCACTTGCAAAGTCGATGGCTGCAAAGCAAAACATCACACGCTGCTGCACGACCTAAAAAATCAACAGATTCGTCGCCAAAAAACGAAAACTCATCGAAAAGCCGTGATGTATTCAGTAGACAAATTCAGCTCCAATGCTAGCCACTCCAACGCTACTGCAGCCAATCAAAATCAGCGCGTCCACATATTCCGCATCGTTCCAGTAAAAGTATCGCATAAAGGCATTACAAAAAATATCTTCGCATATTTAGATGATGGGTCAAATATGACGACCATGGAGTCCGACCTGACAAATGAATTGAAAATCCATGGCACATCATCACCAATTTGTGTGGACTGGGCGTTTGGTCAGCGACACAAAACCGATTCGAGAATAGTTTCCGTTAAATTGTCTGGATGCCATGAGGGAGCCGATGAGTACGAATTGAATAACGTTCGCACCGTAAACCAACTCCATCTTCCAACACAATCACTCTCGTCGTCATGGATGAAACAGTTTGCACATCTTAAGGGAATACCCATAGCCTCTTACGATTCTGCCAAACCTAGAATGCTGATCGGTCTTCAGTATTCGCGATTGATGGTTTCCCTAAAAACAGTGGAAGGAAGGCCAGATGAACCAATAGCATGCAAAACCCGATTGGGCTGGGTGGTTCAAGGGCCGAACTACAAGAATGATAAATTCTCTCATCGTAAGTACAGCATGAACATGTGTCACTGCCAGTCCGACGAAAGCAATCTGCACCAGCTAGTTAAAGAATACTTCACCATCGAAAACTTTGGAGTCAAGATGACCGACACGATGCTGGAATCGAAAGAGATTCAGCGAGCGAAACATATTATGGAAACCACCACTTGTAAAAAGGATGGACGGTACGAAATCGGACTCTTATGGAAATATGACCGTATTGAATTACCAGATAGTTACCCGATGGCAATGAAACGGCTGCAATGTTTGGAGAAAAAAATGGCTAAAGATCCAATACTGGCAGAAAATTTACGAAACCAAATCCAACAATACGTCGAAAAAGGATATATCCGAAAATTAACACCAGAGGAACTTCAACCAACTAACGAATCACCCGTCTGGTATCTCCCTGCGTTCCCGGCCTTCAACCCGAAAAAGCCAGAGAAAGTTCGAATGGTGTTAGACGGAGCTGCCAAAGTAAAAAACATCTCGTTGAACTCGTTACTCCTAACCGGCCCAGATCATTGCCAGACATTATCCGTAAATTTAGAGAACGGCTTTATGCATTTCTTGGAGACATAAAAGAAATGTATCACCAAATAAAAGTGGCGAAAGTTGATCAGAACGTTCAGCGATTCTTATGGAGCGACGGCGACCCGACTAGAAAACCAGATGTATACGTCATGATGGTGGTAACCTTTGGCTTGACATGTTCTCCTAGCCAAGCTCAGTTCGTTAAAAACAAGAACGCGATGGAATTTATAAACGACTTTCCGGAAGCAGTCGACACCATCATTAACAAACATTACGTCGACGACATGCTAGACTGTGAGCATTCACTGGAAGCTGCTGAAAAGCGAATTATGGATGTCAAATTTATTCACGAAGCCGGCGGTTTCGAAATTCGCAATTTTCTCTCAAACTCCAAGGAGCTTCTACTAAAAATAGGAGAAAATACCGAACAACCGAACAAAAATCTGAACATCAGCTTCGAGCTTGGCACGGAACGCGTTCTAGGAATGTTTTGGAACACAGCCACCGACTGCTTCACATTCTCGCTAAAATTTACAAAAATAAACGAGCAAATTTTGTGTGGAAAGTTGTGTCCGACGAAACGGGAAGTCTTAGGAACATTAATGTCGGTGTTCGATCCACTTGGTTTCTTAGCGCATTATCTGATCCACACAAAAATTCTCCTTCAAGAAATATGGAGAACCAAGATCGACTGGGACGAACAAATCACTGAACCAATAGCCAAAAAATGGTCCGCCTGGATAAAAACGCTTCCGGAAGTAGAAACCGTTCAAATTCCGAGGCTCTATTCGCAAAAATTATCCCCGAATCCACCGAAATCAATCCAGATGCACACATTTGTCGACGCCAGCGGCGAAGCTTACGCAGCAACAGTCTATTTCCGATTCGAAGATGACAATGGAGTAGACTGCTGCTTAGCCAGTGAAAAACGAAAGTAGCTCCGAATAAGCCAATGTCGATGCCGCGATTGGAACTACAAGGAGCAGTACTGGGGACGCGACTAGCAAATAGCGTGAAACCTAGTCAGACTTTTAAGATCGACAAATTGTTCTACTGGACCGATTCACTCACCGTCATGGCATGGATTAATTCAGAAGCGCGGAGGTATCAACAATTCGTAGCGTTTCGAATTGGCGAAATCCTGGAATCAACTGAACAATATGACTGGCGCTGGGTACCATCTGAACACAACGTCGCAGACGAAGCAACCAAGTCAAAGGAAATCGCTAGACCAAATTCATCGTCGCGTTGGTACAAAGCTCCGGACTTTTTGTACGACAAAGAAGAGACCTGGTTCAACGACGACACTAAATATTCTACCGAAGAAGAACTTAGACCGTCATTCCTCCTGGCTCACCAAGAAATTATTCAAGAACAATTGATCGATCCGGAGCGTTTTTCTCAATGGAATCGTCTCGTACGAGCTCAAGCATACGCGTTTCGATTCGTTTATAACCTTCGCAAGGGTAAGCATGATCGACGCAACGGGCCATTATCGCAAGAAGAAATTCAACGCGCAGAAAATTATCTTTATCGACGCGCACAACTAGACCATTTCCCAGATGAAATTGTGGTGATGAAAGACAATCAGAGAAATTCGTTGGAAAAGTATAAGGATTTCGGTCGATCCAGCCCCCTACGAACATATTCGCCGTACCTTGACGAACATGATGTCATCCGAATGAAAGCTAGGATTGACGCTGCAACTTCAGTTGGGTATGAAACGAAAAGGCCGATAATTCTACCTCGTAAGCATCGGATCACTAAACTTATCGTCGACCATTACCATCGACGCTACAAACACGCAAACCATGCAACCGCACTCAACGAAATTCGTCAAAAATTTGTAATCTCTGCCCTTCGCGTCGTAATGAAAGGCATAAGAACATCGTGCCAAAAGTGCAAGAACTTATCAGCCGAGCCAAAGATTCCCGAAATAGCGGAACTGCCACCTGGCCGACTAGCAACTTACACTCTGCCATTCACATACGTGGGCGTGGACCATTTTGGACCTATAAAAGTCAGAAACGGAAGGAAAACTCGCAACCAACCGATCGTGACGGAAAAGCGATGGATACTCCTATTCACTTGCTTGACGACAAGAGCTATATGGATGGAAATCGCTCACTCGTAGACGATCAGTGGGCAAACTAGCAGTGTTAGACGTTAAGCCGCCCAGTACCGAACTAGTTAAGCAGGATCAAATGGGATCTGTTAACGGGCAGGGGAATGTTGGGCAGCGGCACCTGCATTTGAATGGCCAAATTGAGTCTGCTAATTCAGCAGCAAAATTGCCTGATTCATCTCGAGATCAGTGACGTTTATGGGACCGAAAACGTTTTGATAATTCTGGCTCGTATAAATCAAACGAAAATCTAGCTTACAATTCTAAAAAATTTATATCCAATTAAATCATTTACTTAATCGATAGAAATCGATCAATTTAGTTAAATTTAAATAAGTGAAAAAGTGTGTGTGCTGCAGGAGTATTAAATTTGTTAGCAAAATTACTAGGAAGGTAAAAATTAATCGATATGTGATGGACCATATGGGCAAAGTTTATTCAAATTAAATCGATTTACAGGTTAATATTTTGCCAAACATTTATTTCATTTACTCGAATAACAGCATTAGACATTAGGCTGTCTAGTTTCAGAAGGTGAGAATTTATTTACCAAATCTAGAAAAAGTTGTTAAAGAGGATTAACGTGAGGTTATATTTAGTTTATAGTTTACAGCACGCACACAACAATTCACTTAGAGCTTCTTAAGATAGTCGAAGGGACTACTAAACGTAAGGAGTAAAATTATTATATAAGTTTGAATGAAGCTAACATTGTATTTCTTTAAATTTACAGAAAAATTTGAAGCGTTTCGAAATAAAGTTATAATTCAATTAGACGCTCTCGAATTTATAATTCCCTCGACCAACGTTTGTAACAGACGTTCCATATGATCAGTTAATTACAGAAAAATTCTATACATTTCGGGAATCGAACCCGGGTTTTCTGCGTGGAAGGCGAGTACGTTACCACTACACCATCCCATCCCATCCAAGGTGCAGATCGTTAATATAAATTCCAAGGACACTCCCGTAAGAAACTCCTAAAGATACACTCACACGGGGACTTTCTTGCCCATTCACTATACCACGTTGGTACCTATGACCCATGTCACTAGCAATCAGGTCATATGCGAGAGTCTTAATGCTCGCTACCAACATTTTTTCAATGTGTTTATGGTTGACTATGTCAAAGGCCTTGGATAAATCCAAAAAAGGCCGGTCACATGCTGAAAAGAAATATGATCAATCAATTCAAACATGCATTCCACTCCCAGATCTAAAACCGTCTTGTCCCTTCTTATATTCGGTTCGCTGTGATTAAATTTTTTCTCGTATTTTGAATTTGTAACCTGTAAACTACAATGTTGAAGGTTTTTCTACCACTTCCCAGTTTTCTAATCTTTTTTCGAGAAACTTTATAACAATTGTTTTGACACCATTAACATACCTCTAAACAACCACAAATCGGATTTTTTCAAAACATCAAATTGAAATTTTGAAAAATATTTATTTTTTTTGAAACGCCTATTGCATACATCACAAAAATGAGTAATATAACGGGTGAACGTGGGATAATGGCATTACTTGTCGTTAGTGTTTAGCGTTTTTGTAGTGATTGCAATCTGATGCTCTCTAATCTTTAGTCCCAAAGACGATTAAAGTAATCGATTGCATCTTAAGTGTTTCATAAGATATTTGAAAAATCACAGCAGCCCTGAAACCAAAAAATCCTTTGAGAATTAAGAAAATCCTTTTGCACTTAAAACACACTCGGTATACACGACATTTGGTGATTTTTTATGATTTTTTTTTTTTTTTTGCTGTGTGGTGATTTTTTATGATTTTTTTTTTTTTTTTTGCTGTGTTGTAGAGGAAATTGAGAGGAACATATTTTCCATGGTAGTATGTTTTTGGCCTGTAAGGAGAGGTCCCAGGTCTTTAAATGTAGTAAAGAGTTTGAAGGGTTTTTTGCGCGTTGTCTTCGGAATGGGTTTTCAATATTAAATTTTGGGCAATTTCCAACACAATTAAGGGACGGCGTAATCACTATTTGGAAAATTTTCATTACATTCTTCTTCATCCCTTGCAACGGACACGTAGGTTTGAAAGGAAATCGTAGGGGCCCGCGAAGCATACGAAAAATTCATAGAAAATTTGTCGATTTCTGAATGTAAAACTTATTTATTTCAGAAAGCTGCTTTAAATATATTTTATGCGCAGCGTTATGAAATTATCTGAACACCTTAGTCACAATAAACGGATATCGATACATTTTCAATGTGCAGTTGATAAATAAGAATAACTCTGAAAACTGGCTGCGAATGACACACAAGGAAGACACGACGATCTATCTAAATAAAATGAGCAAACAATTCAATGTTTTTTGTGCTTTTAGAACTTAAGGAATTTAAAATTCGTCGTCTCTAGGCGATAATAAAGGTATCACTCCAGCTTCCATCTCGATGTAACCCACGTAACAATAAAATTGTACTTCGTAAGTGAAATGCGGTAAACTCACTCCTGTATCGTTCATATTGGGAGCATTGGTGTTGTTAAGTTTCAAGCAAACAGTGTACGCTGCGACATAAACATTCATCTTCAAATTAAAACGCGGTCTGCTGCCTCAATATCTTATGGAGATGGTGAATTGTAATGCAGATGTACATGAATACGCGACTAGGTCTAGAAATGACCTTCATGTAACAGTGCGGAAGAGCAGTGGCGAAAGGAACTTGTTGTTTCACAGGGACTTGATATTGTTTAATCAGTTGCCCCGAGATCTGAGGGATGAGACTGGCGAAGGAAATTTTAAATGGAAATGGAGACAAAGAGTGAAAGAAATAATTATACACTTACGAAAATATATTTTTGTGTCAAATAGAATTTTGTACTTATGCGCAAGTTTTTGCAGTGTTAAAAAGCCTCGCTGAAGTACAAAATTCTACTTATGAAAAAATATATTTCCGTGAGTGTAATTCGATTTTTTTCTATCATGCCCGCAGCGGTACCCCAAAAACTCAAAAAACGCACATACAAAAACCTTTGGGACAAGGAGCCATATATACACGAACTTTTGAGATTTTTCCCCTATCTTCCCTTCCCATTCAAATTAATTAAAAAAAACTACGTCGCAGCAGCTTTTCAACGAGCCCAGACTTATCAAAATCGTTTGCAAATTGGCTGAGATATCGAGGTTTGAAAATGACATTTTTGTATGGGATTCACATCATTATGAAAACTTTTTTTCTGATCTGTCGGTTTCTATATTCTATATTGGCCCCACGATAGTAAGGGGCCGTGACGCAAGTCTTACACGCCAAAAAATTCACAAGAAATTTTTTCGTAGACTAAGGAACATTTATACTGGAACTTTTTGACTTCCCCCCCGAGCGACGTACCCCCCGGAAAATATTTTTCCCGGATTCTACGGAAAATTTTATGCCGAAGTGTCTTTTCTTTCATTAAAATCGGTTCAGTCGTTCCGGAGATATGAATTAAACAATTTTGCTATTTTGTATGGAAATGGACTCAAATTGAATATTTTTAACTAGTCAATTTGGTAAACCTTTCTTTCTTTCTTTCTTTCTTTGTGGCAATTTTTTTTTTGACGTTGTAAGGTTTTGAAAGTTTCATGAAATGTATTCCGTATCTCTAGAACTATGAGAGTTAGAAAGTTGGTTCCAAAGGCGAAGTTGTAGAGAATTAAATTTAAGCGAACACGTGTTTCAAGGTTTTGGGGAAATATGGCCCAATCCTGGTATATGGCCACTTCCATAATTGGGCAGGATGACCCAGATCTCCAGAACTATGAGAGTTAGAAAGTTGTTTCCAAAGGCGAAGTGATAGAGAATTAAATTTAAGCGAACACGTGTTTCAGGGTTTTGGGGAAATATGGCCGAATCCTGGTATATGGTCACTTCCATAATTAGGCAGGATGAACCAAATCTCTAATGCCAGACTAACCAGCGGAATAATTTTTCAGAACTTTCAGTTTTTACACGCAAAAATTTAAATTTACCCTAAACGATGTAATAAGAAATAAAAATCAAATTTTTGCAGCGTAAAAACTGAAAGTACAGAAAAAATTGTTTCGTCGTTGGGTCTGGCATTTGTGACGCAATTTTTTGAACTCAACGTAATTTTGTTTAAAAATTTTCTTTGCGAATCGAAGCCTAATGCGTCACCCCCCTCTGATTTCAGAACTTTTGTAACTGGAAGAAAATAGTTTTACGTCAGATGCTTAATACGTCACTCTTTTCTGATTTCAGAACTTTTGTAAGCAGAAATAAAGACTTGCGTCACACCTCCTCTGTAAGAGGTTTTTTTGCTCTATCTATTAATAAATTTCGACCTCGAGAACTAGACAGCCGATCTTCCTGAAATTTTCAGGGAACGTCAGTTACGGCCCCAAATGAAAAATTTCATAGGCCGCTTTTCCGGGAAAATTCTGGAAAATCCGTGACATGTGGAAAAGTGGTCAATTTTAAGGGTTTTTTAGGTAATGCTCGGAGTTTTCGAATTTTAGCTCCGGAGTGACAATATCTAGAGAGTTGGTTTCTTTGGAAAAGTTATAGAGTTTGGTCAGTAGAATTTTTTCGAATCTAAAAAAAATGGCTGCCAGCAGTAAAACCGGCGGCGTCTTGAATTTTCCCAAGCAACAAATTAGGTTTTTACAGTGCTTTTTTTAAAACAAAATTACGTTGTGTTAAACAAATTGCGTCACAAATGCCGGACCCACCAGCGGAATAATTTTTCTTTCAGTTTTTACACGCAAAAATTTATATTTACCGTAAACAATCTACAGGGCAGCGGTAAGGATAGACGGCGAAATTAGCGAGTCTTTCGAGGTTAAAGAGGGCGTACGTCAGGGTTGTTGTCTTTCCCCGCTTCTGTTCATAATTTTCATGGACAAAATCATCAAGCAGGCGAACTTGCAGGGAAATGTCAAGGTGGGTGAGGTAATAATGAAAATTCTGGCCTATGCGGATGACTTGATTCTGTTGGCCGATAGTACCGCGGAGTTACAGGGTGGGATTGACTGCCTGAATGCTGCATGTGAGGAGTATGGGATGAAGATAAGTGTAGGGAAAACTAAGGTTTATGCATATAGGCAAAATCTCGGAAGGAGATAGCTGCAATTTAATGGGGAGGAGCTGGAGCAGGTTTCTGAATTCAAGTACTTAAGGACCATTTTTCAGAGGATGGCAAGTTGGTTAGGGAATTTGAGGAAAGGAGGAAAATGGGAAACGCGGGGCCAGTCAGTTGAGGTCGCACGTGTTCAACAAGAAGGAATTAAGTAGCGAAACGAAGTTAGCTATTCACAGGTCAATATTCCGGCCGACGGTTCTGTATGGTAGTGAGAGTTGGGTGGATTGCGGATATCTAGTGCATGACCTGGAGGTTTCTGATATGAGGGTTCTTAGGAATATAGCGAAAGTTAATAGGAGGGAGAAGTGGGATAATCATATCAGGAACGACGACATTAGGGAAAACTTAGGGATTGCGTCAGTGGAAGAGGAAGCAAGGGCCAGTCGTCTACGTTGGTTTGGGCACGTTCAAAGGATGGGTAATAACAGGTTACCGAAAAGGATCTTAGGTGCACAGGTCCCGGGTGTTAGGCCAAGGGGTAGACCAAGGAGAAGGTTTATCGATTCAATTAAATCAGATTTAGAAGTTAGGGGACTTTCTCTGGGCGAACAAACCATCTCCTTGGCAGGCGATAGAAGGGCATGGAAGACGATAGTTCACCATTCTGGGGTTGTGACATAAAGACCTCACACCGGAGGGTAATAATGGTCTATAAAGTTTGATGATGATGATGATGATGTAAACAATCTACGCAATAAGAAACTAGGTCCCACCTTTTGGGTGGGTCAGGTCCCTTGACTGATTTTCTGGATTTCAAAAATTATATTTCATCGTGTCTTCTTTCTCAATATTTTTTCCCTCAATAACTCATTCATATTTGCACTAGGTAAATCGACTCATTGAACAATGTGGTTAATTTTTGAGAAATTACGTAGTAATTTCTTCGATACACCCAATCGCAGCTCAACATTTTTGGTTCAAATATAAGAGATCAAGTAATGGTATGACAGAAGCACAAAAATTTGGAAATATTTATTTAAGAGTCAATCTGCGAATTCTTCGAACAGTTTGTATGCAACTCATATACAATACCTCACCGACTATTGTGATTATTGGCCTATTGATTCCTTGGACCAATCCGAGAAATTCGTAGAACAACATTTTTCTGTTAGCGACCATGTATGAGCTGTATAGCTATAACAAAAATGGTCTACCAAGGGTTGGCTAAAACAATTGTGTATAATATTTTCGCAAAGATGAATCGCTTTGATCTGAATTAGAATTCATTAATACAAAAAGTTTGGATGCCTGTTTGCTTGGAAGGTGAAAGTGTCTGAACGTGGAACAGCTTAAAGTCGAAATAACGAAATTTTTCAAAAGCGATTTATAAAAAACTCCAGTGCCGGTCCCAAGACTAATAAGTATAGTTGTTTGGGAAATGGTACCTAGTATCTAAAACGATGCAAAGTGATCTGGACTAGGGCTGGAGTAGGTCATAATAGGCGAAAAGTGAAAAAGAAAAATGAGATGAAAACTTTTTGAGTTCGGTGGTCTACGTGCTTCACTTAAAAGTTCTAAAAGTATTTTTTTCGAAAACGTTACGTCTTTCTTCTTCAAATGACCCCCCACACCGAGTCTTTGAGTAAGTACATGTCTTGCTACTCTGCCGTAGAATCCCCTAGAACCATATTATCACAAAAATACTACTATTTTCCGAAAAACTATAAAATTGAATAGAAAATATATTTGAAATCGAAATTTCGGAAAATAGTGACATTTTTGTGATGACAGCGTTCTAGGTGAGTAATTTCTTCAGTACACCCAATCACAGTTCAACATTTTTGTTTCTAATTTAAGAGATCAGGTAATTGGCTGTCAGAAGCACAAACATTTTGGAAGATATATTTAAGTTCTCAAGGTTAATTCAGTAGAAGCGATAGGGGTGATTGAAGAATACAGTTAATTTTTGAGAAATTAACTAGTAACATCTTTAATACACCCAATCGCCGTTCAACATTTTTGTTTCTAATTTATACGTCGCAACGGAAAGTGGACTTTCTCTCACAGTGTAAAGTCTTTCTATCGCTCGTATAAAAAAATAAATTACAATATATACACACGGGAGGGAATATGATATATCGCATCCAAATGAGTAAAAGTACCTCGGGCTGAAGCCTTCTGATAATTTCACTCATGTGGGTACGAGATCTCATATTCAATGTTTCTTCAGGACTGTAAAATAATAATGTGACTCGTGTGAATTACGGCCCTCGCTTCGCTCTGGCTTCACACTCGTACGGTAAGGAAGAAATTTTTGTTCTAATACTTTATCATCTATCAAATTTTCCATTTGCATCCATTTAAGACATCCATTTGGTTTCCACTCGCAAAAGCACTCCGTTTTACCTCCGTATGAGAGTCGAGAGAGCGCGATCTGTCAAAAAAACGGAACGAAAATTTAAAAAATTCAATTTTGCCTCCGTTTAGGCTTTCTCTTTGGGACCGTCCATAAAAGACGTTCACTTTTTTCCGCATTTTTCTGGGTCGGTCCATCCCCTGTCCAAATTCGTCCGTTTTTATTTTTGCCGTCCCCCCTGAGTTAGGACGTCCAAAAAAAGAAGTAAAAATTGCAAAAAAAATATTTGACGAAAAAAGTTTGAACTTATTCTTAAATTTAACAAAACATAGCTAAAACTTCAACTCAGAACTCCTACCCCTGAATGCTCATAGCCTCTTCAATGGAAATTATGTGGACATTGTTGGACATTGTTTTCAAGTAAAAAAAAAATAAAAATGTCTGAATCTGTTATCTGATAAATTGGTTCAAGTAAACAATGAACAAATTATATGTGTGTTATCGGTTTTGAATACTCGCTAGTGCTTCTTTATTTTTAACAGAGATTTAAAAGGACCTCCAAATTCTGTAAATGTGGGTTCATCCCCTGTCCTAATCTGTCCGTATTTTGAAAAAGTCGGTCCGTCCGTCTTTGATGGACGGTCCCTTTCTTTATAAAAGTTCATTTTGTTCATTTCATGTAACATAAATTAGAGAGCTGTCAACTAAACGGAGACCTTTTTTTTGAGTGCAAACCAGGTATAACCCCTATAAGTTTCCGAAGAAAGACAGGTAAAAAATAACGAACGATTAGAAAATTATTTTTAGAATTACTTTCATGTCTTCACTCCGATAATATCCATTACAAACACAACTTCAAAAAAGTAATAATTCGTCGATAAAAACGAAATTTTGAAAATCAGTTGAGAATTGCTGGAGTTATCGTGGTAACCGTGCACCGAAAAATATTATGTTCAACATAATTCATTCTAATATAATGTACAAAATCGCGACAGTCTCGATGTGTAACACATCAGTAGTATATTACAGCTAAGACATATTGGTTCAGCTTAGGTTTTCTGACTAATACAGAAAACATACCCAAATAATATCATATCATAGAACCTTACCTCAACACTATTCCGATATACAGAAAACGATTTCCACATATTAAAAAACTGGGATGTGATTGGTCTGTTTTTCGGTGAAATAAAAATAAAATAAGATTTTGGACGAAATTCTGAGGAAATCATGTCTTCATCGAATAAAAAATTTTTGGGCTAAATTTTCTTAGCAGCTTCTCATTAATGTCCAAGAACTTCCATCAGTAGATGGTAATTTTTTCAGTGAATTTGTCAGCAACTCGTTCAACGTGGCATATTCACGGCTGTCTCATGAAGGGATCATTGGAATTGACTGATGATGATCAGACCACGCTGATCTAGGACCGAAAATGTTTCCCGAGGTTGAAACAGTGTCTCTGCGAACACTCTGCGGTTTGTTTTAGATTTCAATTGAACACGTAATTAGTATATTATTTGTAGGCATTTCAGCTTGTGGATAACTTTTACATCGGATCTTCCCACCAGAACAATGAATGACAATTTCAATAAATTGATCCATATGTGGGTAAGGGAAGATCAGATCTACTCAGATTTGACTCAGGAAATTGTATGGAATTACAAAATAAGATTTTGGATGAAATTGTGATATCAGTTCTGAAGGACTCACTACGAATTTTGCATCACTATCAATATGTGAAAAACTAATTTGGTGATTGGACAACAAAAAAAAACCGATCGAAATATTTTCAATTAATTTTTGAATGATTAGTAGTCTGTGTTATTAAAACCCTTTGAAAACTAATCTCATTTACATCTCACTCTTGTAGTAATGTTCCACTGGATGTACATCTCGGCGCAGAACGTTTTCAAAGGGTTAAAGCAACTCCGATAGGAAGAGAACTTCTTTTCAGTAAAGATACCTTACTACACTATTTAAAATTAATTGGATTTAGTCACTAAATTTTCTCACTAAGAAAAAAAATTGATTCACACTAGGATTGACCCCCGACCCCCAAGCCTCCAGCCAAGCTACTTACCGATGTGGCAACCTATGTATTCTGCTTTTCGAAGCAGTGGTGTGAATAAAAAGAAAGATGTCAGTGAAATACGAACGGAGTATACATTCTTTTTCATTGTTTTTTAAGAAACACATTTTATGACTGGAGTGTAGTAGGGTTTATTATTGTTTTGCGATAATTCGCCAATAAAACGATATTCGATATACGCTTTGAACGTACATTAGATAGTCAGATAAACATTTGTGCTCTCCGCTTTTTCTATGTTCAAAACATGCAAGTATTTTGGTTGAAGATTTGTTGATTTTTCTTCAGCAGAGGAGTCTTAAAATATTTCGAAACAATGAACACAACCGACAGAGTAATTCCACTATTGAAAAAACAGAAAAAAGTTTTTTTGATAGATAATAAACTCTATTGTACTCATCTGAAAATCTGTCCATAATTAGCCAAGTTGTCGTGCCATTATTGGTTCAGCTTATTATTTACTATTTCAGACTAATTTGATTTAGTTACTAAATTTTCATTAAGAAAAAAAGTGGTTTACGCTAGGGGATTGAACTGCCGACCTCCGAGATACCAGTCCAACGACTTCCTTATGTGGCAACCTATGTGTTTTGAATTTCAAAGCAGTGATGTGAATTTAACTTTAAATAACAAAGTTAGCGTGTTATGAAGAAAAAAGAAAACCTAGAATTAAATACATCCAGATGACTCATGCGATGTATTCATCTTCAGATTTAACCTGTGAAATTTTAATCTTCGTATAATAAAATCAATTTCTCGAAAATCCGCTAAAAATTACTCAAGTTATCGACAAATTAAAAAAACAGGAAAAATTTGTTTTGAGAATTACTACCAGAGGACTACATCGATAGTATCCATCGTTGAACTCAAGCTGAGGAATGTTAATTTTCGTCGAATAAACCAAATTTCTCAAAAATCCCCTCAAAATTGTTGAAGTTATCCTGATATTAAAAAAACGTAAAAAATTCTTTTGAGAATAACTACCAGACTATAACTTCTTTTTTAACCATTAAGGCACTTGACCTCAAAAATCATAGTCTTCGTCCAATAAAAAACAGTTTTTGAAAATCGGTCCATAATTACTGAAGTTATCGTGCCAATAAAAAAACAGAAAAATATTCCTTTGGGAATAACTACCAGATAATAACTTCTATTGTACCCATCTACGAACTTGACCCGAGGAATTCATGTCTTCATCGAATTAAAAATTAGTTTTTAGATTTTTACCGTTAAATATTTGCTCAAGTTATCGTGATATCAAGATCATAGACCAAAATTCTTTTAAGAATTACAACCAGATAATTACTCCCATATTGTCAATTTGCGAACTTGACCTGAGGAATTCTAATCTGCGTCGATAGAAACCAAATTTGCAAAAATCGGTTTAGAAAAACTCAAGTTATCGGGATATGAAGCGTTACAGACATTTCAATATTTTATGTTTTTGGTCAATATATCATACATTTTATCAAATATAGTCATAGTGAACTACGGACGTATTTTATT
>CM055403.1:108123064-108145256 GCA_029228625.1 Pseudolycoriella hygida
AATGCAATAGTAGATTCTTTTGCATTGCCTTCTATGAGTCAAAAAAAGGCAATGCAAAAGAAGATTCCCATGTGAATCTCTCTACGTCCGACCTGCTTGAGGAGTTCCGAGGAACTAAACTGTTTTGCATTGCCTTTTTTAACCCAAAAAAGCAATGCAAGCCTAACTTCGAAAGGCAAGATAAATCAACAAGGGGAACCTAGAGATAGAGAACGAGAGGCCTTCCGTTGTTAGAGGGTCGGGACCGCAATGAAGCAGTCCCCTTCAAAAATAAAGCGCTTTTATTATGGGGGCATTCTCCCTTTCAAGAACAGTATCGCCATCCGCACCTAGCATCGTTTTGCAACGACGGCGACGCTTAGCGCTGGACATCACCAACCGGCGATACTTTCAAGCAAATTGAACAGAGGTATTCATACATTTGAAACTGAGTATTTTCTGTGAAGTATAACATTTATACAAAGGAAAAACACAATTTTGATTTCAACAATGTTAAAATATTGGACCACATCCCGAATTATCATCGCAGAAAAAATGCACATGTAATACCAAAAACACAGTGAATCTCTTGAGCGAAGACAACAATTTTGTTTGTCATTAAAAGTCAGCTGTGATATGTGTAATAATGTAAATTAATGAAGTTCCATTTTAGTTTTAGTCTTTTTTGTTTAATTTATTTACGTGATGAAGGTAAAACCAAATGCTTGTGATCTATTTAAGTGCAAATTTTAATTTTGATATAATTTCGTAAATATAGCCTGAAGAAGAGCAAAACCAGAAGCTCGAAATATCGTAAACAAAGATTTCGTTTCATTTCCACTACGCCGCAATAGTCCAAGAATCTAAGAACAACGGCGAAGAAACAAACACCAACATTTATACAATGCTTTTACAAATTTAGAAAAATTTATAATTCGTTATGTTTCATATGAGAAATTTGTTCAAGTAATTTCACGTGGCTTCATTCAGTAATATTCTCAATGTGTCTAGGTAAGGAATTATTTGTATGGAACGAAATGATGTGCCGTATTGGTTTTTATCATTTAAATGAATAAAAACAAATGTATTTTGATTTCACCGGTGTAAATTTTATTAAAAATTGAAAATCAAATTTTAATCAAAATAACAAACGTTTGTATGCATTTCGGAAGATCTACCTTCCATCTTCAGCAACACAAGACTAAATAGCTAGGAAATACAAATAAATAATCGGTTGCATTTCATATGATTTTAAAATAAATTAATTATTTATAAATATAATTATTAAATTAAAAATTAATTAGAATCAAAATTTTGTAATTAGTTTCGACCTAATTTTAATTAAAAAAAATATATTTATCTAATTAATTTAAATTAAAATTTATTAATTAAATTTTAGTGTTAATAATAAAATTGAAAACTTGTGATTTAACGTTTAAAGTTCATCAAAAATATAAAAACTAATTAACCTATTGGTTTTCTTTGTACATTTTTTTGGTTGATGTCAAATCTTTGGTTTCTTCGGCAAAGTCTTAGAATTTTGTTAGTAAAAGTCACCAGTTTTGGTGAAAATGTCGGGCAGTTGGACATTTGGTCAATTTTTATGCTTTTAAAATTATTTTCGAATGTATGGGAATTGGGCGATAGGTTTTTTTGGCAAAGTCTCAGAGTTTTGTGAGTAGAATACACCAGTTTTGGTGAAAATGTCGGGCAGTTGGACATTTGGTCAATTTTTATGCTTTTAAAATTATTTTCGAATGTATGGGAGTTGGCGCTTAGGTTTTTTTGGCAAAGTGTCAGAGTTTTGTGCAGCCCGAGACATGCACAAGTCATGGTGTTGGTGAAAATGTCGGGCAGTTGGACATTGGGTCAATTTTTATGCTTTTAAAATTATTTTCGAATGTATGGGAGTTGGGCGATAGGTTTCCTTGGCAAAGTCTCAGAGTTTTGTGAGTTGAGGTCACCAGTATTGGTGAAAATGTATGGCAGTTCGACATTGCATCAATTTTTATGCTTTTGAAAGAATCTGGAAAGGTATGAGAGTCAGACCATTGGTTTCTTTGGCAAAGTCTCAGAGTTTTGTGAGTAAAGGTCACCAGTATTGGTGAAAATGTCGGGCAGTTGGACATTGGGTCAGTTTTTATGCTTTTGAAAGTATCTG
The DNA here is from genome assembly GCA_029228625.1 of Pseudolycoriella hygida. Taxonomy (NCBI): domain Eukaryota; kingdom Metazoa; phylum Arthropoda; class Insecta; order Diptera; family Sciaridae; genus Pseudolycoriella; species Pseudolycoriella hygida. The sequence goes on from CM055403.1 coordinate 108,125,205, forward strand.
GAAAGGTATGAGAGTCAGACCATTGGTTTCTTTGACAAAGTCTCAGAGTTTTGTTAGTAAAAGTCACCAGTATTGATGAAAATGTCGTCAATTTTTATGCTTTTAAAATTATTTTCGAATGTATGGGAGTTAGACGATAGGTTTCTTTGGCAAAGTCTCAGCGTTTTGTGAGTGGAAGTCACCAGTATTGGTGAAAATGTCGGGCAGTTGGACATGGGGTCAATTTTTATGCTTTTGAAAGTATCTGGAAAGGTATGAAAGTCAGACCATTGGTTTCTTTAACAAAGTCTTAGAGTTTTGTTAGTAAAAGTCACCAGTATTGGTGGGGCAGCTCGAAAGAAGAAGCAGTACGGTGGTAAGCGTTTGTATGGAGAAATGGTAGTACGGGGAAAACAGTAATAAGGAGGAAAGTGTAGGACGGGAGAAACGGTTGTACGGGGAAATAGTAGCACGATGAAAACGTTTGTACGGGGAAATGGTAGTACGGGGGAAATGTTGGTACCGGGAAATGGTAGAACGGTGAAATGGTAGTAAGGGAAAAACAGTTGTGAGTAGAAAATAATATTACGAGAGAAACGTTTGTACGCGAAACAGTAGTACGGTGGAAACGGTTGTACGGTGAAAACAGTAGTGCGGGGGAAACGGTTGTGCGGGGGAAATGGTAGAACGGTGAAATGGTAGTACGGGGAAAACAGTAGTGAGGAGGAAATTGTAGGACGGGAGAAACGGTTGTAAGGGGAAGCAGTAGCACGATGATAAAAAAAATGAAGGGTAAAGAAGGTTACTTCCTCGAGTATAGTGATCATGAATGTCTGAACCTACTCGAATAGCAAAGTCGTTTTTAATAAGATCATTCTTCAACATATGCACCAACGTTGCAGTCTGCATCGCATTGTAATATTCAATTGGCAAGATCGTGGCATTGAAACATAGCCTAGCAGATCCTCTGCCTTTCAGCCCGTAAATATTGCGCAGTGCTTTTTTTTGCAGAAGAAGCAATTTGTTCAGCGCGTAACGGGGAGCACTGTTCCAAATCGGGTTGAGGTAACTCAAACGAGAATGTACGTACGAAAAGTACAGATTGAACAGAACAGTCCTGGGAACAAAGTGCTTGAGGCGTCGCAAGACGCCAATTAACGGAGAAACTTTCTTGCTAATTCCATTCACTTGGTCATTCCACGTTAAATATCGATTCATTTTCAGGCCCATATATTTCACTTCATTAACTCTTTTTACAACTTCTTCCCCTACATTCAACACAAAACCTTCCAACCCATCCTCTTTAAATGTTATGTAGTTTGTCTTCGCGTTGTTTACCGACATCATATTCTCAGTTGACCACTCACTTAAAAGATTCAAGTCACGTTGCATAGCGCATTTCAGATCCGTCTTTGTACCCGCCGAGTATTTGAACGCAGTATCATCTGCGTATAAATATAGTTTACCCTTAAAGCCCATCGCAAACAAATCGTGAGAGAATATAACAAACAAAAGAGACGATAGAGTTGATCCTTGTGGAACTCCGCAAACGACTTCCCTTAAAGAGCTAGTTGCTACACTAACAAATTGTTTCCTGCTGCTCAGATAATCCCTGATCAGCTCAAAAGCGGCTCCACCGAGGCCAAGGTTTCGTAGTTTATCCAATAGGATCAGATGGTTCACGGAGTCATAAGCTTTCCTAAAATCAACAAAAAGACACCCAACTATGAGCCGCTTATCCATGTCGCTAGCGACTTCAGAGCATAGATCTAAACAACAGGCTAACGTGTTCGACTTCTTCAAAAACCCATACTGTTTCATCTTAAAGAAACGTGTAGACTCCAACTTTGTATATAATTGCTCATAGAGAACTCTTTCTAAGAGCTTTGAAAGTGTCGACAATAGAGAAATAGGTCTGTAATTGCTCATATCAGTTGAGTCACCGTCCTTTGGGATAACAACCACCTTGGCTACCTTCAAAATGTCGTCAAAATGGGAAGACTCGATACATCTGTTTATCAATGATGTAATGCAGTTGCATAACAAATGTTTGTTCCGTTTTAAGAATCGAGCAGTGATGCCGTCGTTTCCGGCCGCTGAACCTGCCTGTAACTTATCAATTTGAATTGACACAGTCTCAGGAGTGACTGTTTCGAACACAAAGTTGTTTAGGAAATTTGAAACTGGTTGATTTTTTTTACTACGAGGAGTTTCGGCTCTATTCGCATTACCCACAGTTACAAAATATTTATTGAACTCGTCTGCTACTTCTTTTGGTTTATCAATGATGGAACCGTTAATTGACAACCTGGGACATTGTTGATGGTGATTTATTTGAAAGAGCCCTTTTAATTATTGTCCAAAATTTCTTCGGGTTGTCTGCTGTACTGAATTGAGCAGCGTAGTATTGTTTTTTCTTAAAACGGATTCTATAAGAGATTAAACGTTTCAGATTGGCCAATCGGGATCGATGCGTGAAGTCGTTTGGAAATCGAACAGAGAGATGATAAATTTTATCACGACGTTCGACTAGTGATATAATTTCATCGTCTATAAATGGTTCAGATGTCTTTCTCTTTGTTGTTTTAACCGTTTTCTTATGCTATTCCGTGGAATTTTGCAATATCGTGATAAACGAGTCAAAATTAGTGATCTTCGAGAAATCTATGGATTGTAATTCTTCCGTTAAACTCACGTGATCTATCTTGTCTTTATAGTAGAACTTCTTATTCTTTGGCATCCCTAATTCCAACCCGACAACCACTCCTCTGTGGTCACTGATGTGTGGTTCTATCAATTTGATGAAATACTCAACCCCACTCTCATTCGAAATCACATGGTCTAGGATCGTACGACTTGAACCTGTAATTCGAGTTGCATATCTTGGATCAATCTTGTTCAAGAGTTCAAATCCATTGGAATTGACTACGTCTTGATAATGAGAAACTTCGGAGCCGCTGTTCAACAGATCCAAGTTCATATCCCCGAGCAATATCATCCGCGCGTTGGTTGTCAAAAGATTGTCAAAAAAGTCCATAAAGTTCAGGAAGTCATTCGACGTATCTCGGTCTAATGGACGATAGAATCCACAAACATTCAAACGAAGTTGTGGAAGTGATACTACCACTACGTTAGAGACGCCAGAGGAAGTGTTCAAGATTTGGTTGGATTGAAGCATTGAGTTTACAAAAACACTGACTCCACCACCTTCTTTTTGTTCTCTAATACCGTGGTAGGCTGCGTAGCCATTCAAGTTGTAGTAACCTTCCTCACCCTCCCTCAACCAGTTCTCGCTGAGGACAATGACACTGGGTAATTTGTGAAACCTTGCCAATATAATTTCTATTCTTTCTAGTTTATACTACGAACGTTTAAGTACAGTATAATAAAGTTGTACTTGCCTGGGATTGCCACGTCATTGCTGTTATTATAATTTACGTCAAAAATTGTCATTTTCTGTAATTAAATGAAGTTGAAAAGAAAAAAGGAAAAAAAAATTATTTCAATATAACTGACAATCTCTTGTTTTATTAAGTTGAAAGAAGTTTACGCTTCTGGTCGTTGATATGGATGGGTGTGGTTGTTGTCTATACTAATGCCCAAATTGATCAAATCGACAATCGATTTAATTTTAATTTTAACGATCGGTTGTTTGGTATCCTTTTTCATCAAAACGGAATTGTTTTGAAACCAAACGTATTTGAATCCTATCTGATGCTTGTTTTGGTTCGCACTGTTGTATAAAAATTGGTTGTATCTCGTCATATGATGTAGAAGATGAACCGTTGAATTTTGTTTTGAAGATATGTTCTTAACAATTTGACTGGCACGTAATTGACCAAATGTTTTCTTATAGGTTAAAAGTTGTTGTTTTACTACTACGTTTGCAAACTTCACTAAATATGTTGTCGTCCTGTTTGTTTCTCCTGGATTCTCGCGTTTGAATTCAATGGATACTATGTCATGTGTTGCTATTGGTCGTTCTAGAATCACTCCTATTGATTTTACAAAGTCGAAAGGATTTGTGTTTATATTTCTAGGTACTCCAATAATATTCATATAACACTCCAACTGTTGTTGTTCTATGTCGTTGAGCTGGTTACGAACGTCATTAATGGTTGCATCATACACGTTTAATTTGTTTTGGAAGTGATTCAATTGAGCAGTGTAGTGATGTGACTCGCTTTCGATGAATCCTACACGATGATTGAATTGATCAAATTCGGTTGCTAACTTCAATTGGTTGGCTATGACAGTGTCTAGTTTCAGTAAGATCGGATCTATCACAGTAGTGACGTTCGTTGGTTCATTTATGTTATCACTTCCTGTCTCTGATTGACTTTTGCTGGATGATGGGGTGCTATTGCGTCTGCATGCGACGGTACACGTCCAATTATTTTTGTTCTCGTTAGGTTTCAATTTAAGATGACATTTGTTAACGCACTGTAGGTGAAATGATTTTTTGCACGACACACAAATTAGCGGCTTACACCGATTGTTGATGGTAAGTTTACAAAGTGAGCAAATTTTCAACTTTAAATTGTCATTGTTCATTATAACCTTTCGTTTTTGTTTTTGTATTTGTTCAATGTGATCAAACGGTCGCATCGAAACAAACAGTAAACATTTTGTGTCACAATTTGTTTAATTGAGAAAGTCTGGGCTTTCGGTTTTTATTTCTGCTAAGCCAACCGAAAGCTTTTTTAATTCGAACGAAATTTCGAAGTTTATGAGGCAAGAGCGGTGGGTTCTCTTACACACACTCCATCCACCGTTGACGCTTCTCATATAACTTCGATTATTTCTAGGTCACCTTGAAAATATGGCTGCTGTTTTTGTTTTTGTTTAATTAATAAAATTAATTAATTGATTGATTGTGTACTTTATTTATCTTTACTTATTATAATACACTTTCGCTCACTATAAATTGCACAATTTTCCTATCCAATAAGTGCTGTAGTAAACCTTTAAAAACAATGACAAATCAAGGTTGCAGCACTTTGAATATTTTTGCTTTTGTTTGAAGTATTTTCGAATTAAATTAAATTAAATTCATATCACATTAATGTTTACTTTCGTAGTAAAAACTTTTATAATACCGATAGGACTATTTATTCGTTTATTTGAAACAAGCGAAAAGCCACTCTTCGTTTTTATAATCTAAGACTTTGTTTAACTTTTGATCAGCAACAGAAAAACACGTCTGCTCTCGTCAAGTGACAAACTACTATAAAAATGTTAAAAGTAAAGACAAAAAAATACTAGCGAAATTTTTAATGTTAATTTGTTAGACGAGGGTTTTGAATGCATTTGTCTCAATTTTCTTTTTGATTTGACAGAACGGCTATCTTCAGCCAATTTATAAGCATCTTCAGAAACATCGTCATCTACTAAGTCATCGCTCTCATTTAAATAATTTTTTTTCAGTTCCTTTTCGATGGAAGATGCGGGAATTTGAAAGGAAAGTACTTAAAAAATAGAGAATAATGTCTCCTCATACTTTATTATTAATTGTGTCAAATTTACGTCAGCGTGAAAACAAATTTTATGTAATATTAGATCATGTCTAAACGTATGGCATAAAACGTTGAACTGTTTCAATCGTTTGTCTACGGTTTCGAGGCGGCTCATTATAAACTTGTGTTTCTTAAAATTTTTAACAGTCTGTAACAAAAATAACTTTTTGTCTTGGTACCCTGCGTCTGCCATCGAGCGTTCATTTGGGTCAAGAAATTCTATGAAAGACTGCCTAGCAAGTTTTAGATCTGGAAATGTCCCACATGGGTAGCCGCCGAATGCTCAAACGATTTCACCTTTGCGCAAAGATAAAGCAATTTCATATCTAAGGCCAGCAGCTTTAAACTTGTGGGAAAACCATTTCGGATCAAACGGCTTAGGTTCACTGATTTTGAAATCTGTTCCATCAATGGATGTGAAGCAGGTTTGTCCAGGAACCGATTCCAGTTTACGGACTTCCCATTCGAGCTACGAACAAATAAGGAATCACGATACCAGATGTACCGGAAGTCTTAAAATCTCACCACTTTTATGAAGGCTAACTTTTCTATCAAGAACCATGTTCGCTTGCGAAATGTTTTTTCGTCACAGTCAACGATAGAACGCTTCACAGATTCCGTATGATAACACTTCAAGAACAGTAGAGCACACAGCAAGTGATATTCTTTGTAGTCCGCAGGCAAAACATTTTCTAAGTGATGTCATAAAATATAAAAAAAACGAATTCATCAGCATTGAGAAAATAGATAGCCCTAGTCGTAATTTCCAATACTTTTCGTCATTAATGCGTATATGCGTCTTTTCACACTTTAGAATAATACTACATGGGGTGAAAAGTCCGCGGCCTCACATAGAGATGGCGTCATTACTTCAGAATTTGTGTTAACATTCAGTAGTACCACCCTTTACTTGTCTACAGCCAAAATTTCCTGACATTTGGTGTCATAGTTTTCGAATTACTGTCAATAGAGTGACGCAGGTTTTTGTTGTTCGTAAAAAATGGAAAATAATGAATTCCGTGTGTTGATTAAACATTGTTTCTTAATGGGAAAAAATACGGTGCAAAGCAAAGAATGGCTGGATAAGTGTTATGGCACATCTTCTCCGTCGTATACAACGGTCAAGAAGTGGCATGCTGAATTTAAACGAGGTAATACAAGCACCGATGATGCCCCACGTTCAGGACGTCCAAGTGAAGCAGTTACTGAAGAAAACATCAAAAGAATCCATCGTATTGTTTTGGCTGATCGGAAAGTTAAAGTTAGTGAAATAGCTAACATCCTCAAAATATCAACAGAACGGGTGCGACATATTTTACACGAGTATTTGGACATGAAAAAGCTTTCTGCGCGATGGGTGCCGCGTTTTCTAACAATTGATCAAAAGCAGCACCGTCTTGACGATTCAGAGCGTAATTTAGCTTTGTTCGAGCGTAATCCAACGGAGTTTTTGCGTAGATTTGTCACGATTGATGAAAAGTGGATTCATTACTATACACCAGAGTCCAATAGACAGTCTGCAGAGTGGTTAGAATTTGGTCAAAGCCGACCGAAGCGCCCAAAGGCACAGCGTTCTGCAGGCAAGGTTATGGCCACGATTTTTTGGGATGCGCATGGCATAATATTTATCGACTATTTGGAGAAAGGAAAACAATAACTGGCGAGTACTATGTCACATTATTGGAACAGCTCGACAACGAGATCAAGAGAAAACGACCGCATATGCAGAAGAAAAAGGTCCTGTTTCATCATGACAATGCACCAGCGCATTCATCCATAAAAGCAACTGTGAAACTGGACTCTTTGGGCTATGAATTACTCCACCACCCATCTTACTCTCCAGATCTGGCCCCCAGCGACTACTATTTGTTCCCAAACTTAAAAAGATGGCTACAGGGAAAAAGATTTTACTCTAATGATGAGGTGATATCCGAAACAGAGGCCTATTTTGCAGGGTTGGAGAAATCCTATTATACCAAAGATATCCAAATGTTGCAGGACCGTTGGACTAAGTGCATTTCCCTTCAGGGAGACTACGTTGAAGAATAAAATTAATTTCATATGTAAAAGTTAGTTCTTTCATTGCAAGGCCGCGGACTTTTCACCCCATGTAGTATACTCAACATTTTTTCGTTTCTCAGCCCCTTTTGTAAAGACAAGAAATAAATGTAACGAAATAGACGAGGATGCTTCATATCAATTAATATCATCGCCAACAGATTTCGAATCTATTGGAAGTGAATTAAGTAACATTTACCCATGATATAAGACATTTGTTTTACTTGGTATTATGAGATTAATTAAACAAATGCGAAATGAGATCTTTTTGCATTTCTATTTTTGGCGGTGGTTTTGATGGTTTACAAATTTATTTACGAATTTCCACTTTGCAGTTATCATATAGTAACAGCCTAATTTCACACTTTATGTTTACGTTTTCTCTTAAAAATTCTAACTCGATGTTACGAAAAATCACATGAAATGCAATGAAACTTATGGCTGAAATAACGTTAATAACGTTGCTTTGTTTAACATTAAATAACTCAATTCCCAAAATAAGGAATGTTAAGCGATTTAACTTTGGGTAACCTATTCTTCTTTCAATTTTCTTAAAAATCGTTTTTTACATTTTTTTTTCATAATTTTCAAATACCACGATACTACCCAGAAGTCCCAAATTTTCATTTCGACTACATATCACATGAAAATCAAACAAAATCACAAACAAAACGCATCTCTGTCATTAAGAATAAGAAAACAAACTCGAAATTCTAACACACCTACACACATTACAATGTAATAAGAATACGTTTTTGTAATATTATTACGTTGTAATCTCAAGAATACAAACGCGAACTTTCGATTTCTGAGTAAAATAGGAATTTTACGACCTTCAAACTAGCGAACCTTTGTAGAGCTCTAAAAAGTTCACCAAAGTTCGCTGTGAACCTTACAAAAATATTGGTCCAAGTATCTATATTCTGTTACTGAACCTAGCGAATTCCGTAATAATATTACAAAAATGCAAGGTTCAGCGACAGAATATAGATACTTGGACCAATATTTTTGTAGGGTTGACAGCGAACTTTGGTGAACTTTTTATAGCTCTACAAAGGTTCCCTAGTTTGCAAGTCGTAAAATTCCTATTTTCCTCAACGTAATAATATTATTACAAAAATGTAATCTTATTACATTCTACTACACACATAAAGTTGTATTGCGACACCTCCTATGCAATACGACGACACGATGGTGTGTGTGTGCATGTGTTTTTTCAAGATAATTTCGCTTGTATTTCTTTAAAATGATTTTGTACACTTTTACCCAAGTAATAGATGCAAAGCCATAAAGTATTTTCTGTTTCATTAATAAATGGATTTGCGTTACTTTATCGCGCAAGAAGTCTTCGTGACTGTAGATTTTGTTTATTTTCTTTTTCAAAACTGAGAACACTCATAATTGTTGTGGAAAGACTTTTTTGGAAATTATTCTCTATTTCAGTTTTCATGACTATTCAAATTTTGAATATCCTATGTAAGGTATTACCGTCGAAGTATATAAATATTGCATCAAGGTACTATTCACGTTTTCCAGCAATTAACGCACATATTATATACAGACGCTTTTAAGATTTTTCATTTTTTATCAGACTTTCTACACAACACTGAGTTGAAATATTAAGAAACTACGAAAAATTTATTAGAAGTAGTCGTTCTAAAAAGTTCGGTATCGGCGGAGAAAAACATTTTGCAATGCCAATAGAAAGTAATTTTTCGTAAAAACTAACAAAAATAATTACATTGTTAAGATATAGTGCGAAAATTAAAATTGAAAATTGTTGTGAAATTCACTGACAATAGTTTCAAAATTAAGTCTGTCCTGAATATGCCGATAGATTGTGGCGAAATGTCGATTGTTTTATTTCATGACCAGAAAATCTGCAAAACACAGTCCATCGTTTTATCAACAGAACACAACATTATTCCCATCATTTGGTTCAATTATAAAAATGAAATATTTCCATATCAACAACAGCCAATAAAGTATTTGAATTCGTCAATGAGAACAAAATTACAGTTTGACGCCATACTTCATGGTTTACATTGATTCTTTTTACGACTTCGTGTTAAGTAAATCAGAAAAAAATGTGTTAGGAAGTGATTTGAATGCTGAAATATTATGGAGACCAGAAACGATCGATAGTTAATATGCGCCGCTCAAAATCAAAACCACTTCATCTTGTGTGATGGCAACGATCTTTCTGTCAAGTGAACGCAAATTTTAGTCGTTGGTTGACGTTAGAGAGGAACGAAAGTTGTTCATTTGTAATATTTTCGTTCTCTTGACTTCCTTCTTTTACTTACACCCCGTGGGATGCATTTTTTTACTTTCAGCCACGATTTGAGGGGCGAAAGTACGAACTTTCGCTGCCTCTGTGATAAAAAATAAAAGTTATAACTAGGAAAGGTTCGTTATTGATTCTGATGTTGCAAGTATGTGGATCGTATAATTTGACAACAATGAGCAATTCAGTTACTGTCGTCGTACTTTTTTATGTCTTTGGATGAGGAACATTTCGAAATCAATAAGTCAATGGACCTTTTAGTCCAAACTTGGAGTTTCCAAGAATTTAAACTATCTCATCTGCCAAACGAAATTGTACTTCACGTGTTTGGTGTAAGGGGGTGATCAGTGATTGGTCGGACAGTTGATTGTAAATAAATGGACAGCAATTAATGTAGCCATGCTAAACGCTATATAATGTCAATTTCCCGCATCTTCATGTTGTCATTTTCGGCATCGTCGCTTTCCTCTAAATTGGAGCTACTGTTACTGTTATGTTTTTTTGCCGTTTTCTTCTTGACTCTGGCTTAGTACTTGTATTCAATATTTTTGCCGACGATCGTGTCTCTTGTTGCATGTGACAACGGCGTAAGTGTCTTTGAAAATTCGAATGCGAAAAGAAATTTGATTGATTTTTACTAGTGTTGACGAATGGTGCTGACAACACCTCACTACGGACAGGACAGCAAATACTAAGGGTTAATTTGTTGTTATGTCCTTCGCTTGCCTGAACCATCGCAATCGTCAGTTGATGAGAATGCTGAAGAGACAATTACATTTTTAGTGAAAATAAACTATTGAAATATAAGAAAATAGTGGTGAAAAGCTTCCTCAGAAGAGTTGCCTGGCGTCCATAGGGAGCATCAGTGCGAATGTCACGCGTAAACACATAAAGTAGCTACTGCCACATATAAGCTAAAATTGAAATTAAAATATCCTTTTACCTTTTCATAAAGTTCGCGAGCATTTTTCTGCATCCACGACTTCACTTTTTGCAATAAATTCTCCTTTTCCTTTACCACATCTTTTTTATCGGGCAATTTCTCTTGAATCGGTTCATTAATCATTACATTCTCAATATTAGCATCAAGGTCTCTATTAACGTAGTCTTCTAGATCAGCCTGTGATACGTCTAGAGATTGTTGAGTTTGATCGGCGTTAACATCAAAAACTTCTCCACGATCTGACTGCAATGATATGTCGTTGGTGCTGGCCTAATCATCTCTGGCTGTTGATTCAGTTTCTATCATTGTTGACCTGGACGCAATTCTTGAAAACGTCGTCGTAATAGCTTTTACGTTAACACTTTTTACCACATTGTAAAAAGGTTGAATTAATTACTTGTTTTTAAAATATACACTTGAGCTAACCTTGCTGGATGTGTTTCGGTTTAATACTGAAATAGTCTATTTCCTTCGAAACTAGGCTCAATTTGATGTATTCAACTATTTCTAGAATAAACTTTATATGTCCTGGCAATATATAAAACTTTTTCGTTGTAGCCGAAAACACACTGAAATAATCGCTTAAATCCGCATTCTGATGAATTCATGATGGAAAGAATCGTCACTTTGTACATAATTCTGCATTTTATCTAGGTCTGCCCTAGTGATAGTCTTAACACTGTGGGCATTCTCGTAACCCCTTAGTGTTAATATATTTTTCATATATTTTGGGACTGAGCACCCTAACTTCGACTCTACAATGTCCCAAAATTTGTTAGCATCGTTGTCACACATTATTCGACAACACTATCATTTTTCAAAACGAACGTTAAGTTTCGCTCGATAATGCTTCGCAATTGTACCTCAACAATTAAAACTTATTTAAAATATTTTTCTTGTATTGAATAATTTGTAATCTTGTTCAATTTTGAGTAAACTTTAATCTAAATTTACTTAATTTTGGATACTTATTATGTCAAATTGAACCAACAAATTTTCTATCGTCTACGGGTTTTGTACGCTAAGTATAGACTGAAATATTTTTTCACCTATATGTATTTCCCTATCAGAATTTACTTATTTCAATTAGGCAGGCGCCTGTAATTTTTTTTATTTTTTTATACCATTCGGTAGGATTGTTACATTAATAATTTCGATAATAAAAAAATTTGGAATTATTGGAATTATTTTATTTAATGCAATTTTGATTTTTGCTTGGCATGTTCATGGTTGCAGTTGGCATGTTTGCAGTTTATGCAGTAGTTTTATTTTCATGCAGTAGTTAATTTTTATGAAGGTGGCGATTCTGAGTGTTGAAGTTTTGTGATCTTGTTTACATTTTGTGACATTTTGAATGTTTCAGTGATCTCAACAAAAATCAGAGTATTATCAATTAATTAATTAATTAATTAGTATTTTTTTGTACACACATGGGACGTTTCCTTTTGCTAACCTTTTTCTCCATTGTTATTCTTAATAGTTCATCGTATATGCAGCTGTCAGTAATCTGTTCAATTGTTTTTGTTCCTGCATGCTGCACGTAACACAACAAGACAGGAAAAATCAGAGTCGAACATTCGGCAGGGCAATGAAAAAATAGCACGCCGGTATCCAAAACTTGAAAGTACACAAAATGCAAATTTATTCTCCACAAAATATCGACCCCGCAAAATGGTTCTTTTGGTCCCCAGTTAACCAATTCCAAAAGGGACTATAGATGTCAGCTATAGGTAAAGAATTTGGCTGAACACAAGTTTTGTCGTTTGTGAGGACCATTTTCTAATAGTAGATTATGCACCGCTGTCCAGGAAGCTCTATTTTGACGATTTGAAGGTTATTTCCCGAGCCGAAGGCGTGGGAAATAATCCAAATCGTCAAAATAAACCATCCTGGACAGCGGTGCATATATAGTTTTATCTATCGAGAGCAATATATCGAGTTAAGCAGTTTTGCCCTAGGGAATTAAGTACGAGATTATTGCTCTAGATAGATAAAAATATTTAGTTTCTTTGGCCACTTCATGTCCATTTGACATATAAATCCAACCCTCAATATTTAATATTTGTGTTATGTTATAATAGATTTTGTAAACAGCAATGGAAGCAGTTTTTTCTTGTTCTGTTGGTACACCTAAATCTAATTTTCGGAAAATATTTTTGCAATAATATTTTGGCGGTTAATTTGTAATGTGAAATTACAATTGTAATTTAAAAAAAATAACGACACTTTTAATGTTTGTCGTAGAACATTGTTTGCCCTAATATTATCCATTTTATCGAAATAAAATAAAAACCAAATAAAAAAATGTTAGGCGCATTCCTAATTACATACAAAATCAGATAAAATTTAAATATAAAACAATTAAATAAAAATTGGCGCAAAGTGAAAACAATTCCTGCAAATACATTTCATTTTAGCATACACCTTCATTCTTTACGACTCTTTTGAAGACATTCAAATACGCCGCCACAATATGAAAATTTACTTAAGAGGAATACACCCTGAGAGCAATGAACGGATTGTAAAAATAGGTATAGCATAAACTGTTCGCTGTTCTCAAGTAAATCAGCGAAAAAAAATCTATCTTCTATCAATAAATAATCAATACACCCTTGATTTCTTCTTAATATTGACGACGGTAACGTAAAATCGCCGTTGAATTTATTTGTGTTGAAGAGAACAGTTGATAAAAATATTTAATAATTGAATTGATAGAAGACAACGAAGGCACAGATAGCTCCGGTATTGATGAACAATGAGTTAAATATATGATTAAGAGTAAGAGAGAAAGGAGGAAACTTGACATAATGAGAAATGTGCAGTAAGCAATGAAGATATATACAAAAATCAAATGTATTTACAGGAATTGGTTTTATTTCTTTATAATATACTAGTCGAACCCCCGCCCCTAGGGGCTACGCAGGCTTTATCATTTTCGCTTGTTAGCCATTCAGAGAGCCAAAGCAAATAGTTTTTTTTTTTTTTTTTAAATAATGATGCGTAATGTTGAAGGTCGTTATATCACTTCGTTGATATTACCGCTAATAATACTAAAATCCAAATGGGCGAGAAACACTTTCTTTGTCGCAAAATAACTCCACTTCCCCCGTATTCCACGTTCACCGTATTCCACGTTCACCGTATGCAACGTTCCCCGTATTCAACTTTCCCCGTATTACACTTCCTCCGTATTCCACTTTCCTTGTATTCCTCTTCGCACGTATTCCACTTCGCACGTATTCCACGTTCACCGTATGCAACGTTGCCCGTATTCAACTTTCCCCCGTATTCCACGTTCACCGTATACCACTTCCCCCGTATTCAACGTTCCCCGTATTCAACGTTCGTCGTATTCAACGTTCCCCATATTCCACGTTCACCGTATGCAACGTTCACCTTATTCAACGTTCACCGTTCAACGCTGAATGCACTTGCTACGTATTCTACTCTGACACTTTGCTAAAGAAACCGATGGTCTATCTCTTATACCTTGCACGCCGCGAACTTCTTAAACCATCAAAATTGACCACATGTCCAACTGTCCGACATTTTCGAAGAAACCAACGCCGTATCTCCCATACATACGGACATGCGTTTAAAAACTGATTTGACCCAAATTTTTCCAATTTTGGCCATTTATCACCGATTCTACTAACAGAACTCTGAAACTTTGTCGAAGAAACCAACGCCGTATCTCACTTTTGGCCGATGGAACATGTTTTCTCGACGTTTTGCACCATACCCGACAACATATCAAAAATTGATTTTTCAGAAATTTTCGGGCAGCGGAGAAATTTTTTGTCCATTTTTGCATTCTTTGATCGACCGTGGACACCGAACCGCTCAATCGATTTTCTTAAACTCGGTTCCGCTACCTTCACACTGCCGAAAACTTTCATTTGACACCTCACTGGCCTCATTCCGGCAACTACCCGCGAGATATAGGTTAATAAGTGCTCCCGTTCTAGACAAAATTGCTGAAAAATGGCCTATATCTTGGAAAATGTAATGAAAAAGTTACGAAAATTATTGACGGGAAGCGTCGAAAAGTGGCTAAATTTGCAAAAATAATAGCTATTGCCCCTAATATGTCAGGTTTCGACGAAGTATGTGTATGAATCAGACCGTTTTTCGAACCCTAATTTAACAATCAACGGTACTAAAATCATGAAACTCACTATAGAAAGAAAAATTGATTTTATTGACTCGTTGAATTATTTTCATGTAGGTCTTTCAAAGTTACCAAAACTGTTTGGTTTTGAAGAAGAAGAAAGCAAGGGGTATTATTGCCATTTGTTCAATACACCTGAAAATGAGAACTATATTGGCGGAATACCTCCAAAAAAGTATTACTCTCCGGAGACCATGTCTCCGAAGGGTCGTGAAGAGTTCAATAAATGGTATGATAGCATTGACCCTAATTACGTGTTCGATAATAAAATAGTGTTAATCAGTTACAGTAGGATCAGGATGTCACAATATTACGTAAAGCCTGCCTTAAATTTAGCGAGGAAAGTGTTTCGCGCGATTTAATCTTTTGAAGTGTTACAAGTGTTTTGCGATTCTTAAAATGGTAATTAAAGAAGCTCCATACTATTTTTCTTAAAACTCTGCATCTAATAGATCAGAAAAAATGCATTGCTGAAAAGGATAGCATTATTTTCAGTAGCCAAGTTTAAAAAAATTTTCAGATCAAATAAAAAAGTTTAGGCACATTTTGAACTGTGCTGCTAAAGAGTTTGATCATTCAGAAGTACGATTTTTATTAAAACAAACCATAGTATCAAATTAATAATCTTTATTAACTCTTAAAAAATACACTTTTTCAGTTTTATAGGAAAGATCATATGCGAGTGTTATATAAAGGGATAATACGTCTACTCTTTATTACTGATGGTCTAAGACTGGTTTATTTATAAAGTGTTATATCGTACATTCATTCACATTCATACATATTACTTAATGAGAGAACAATACTCTCTCTTACTATGAGCTAATTAGTCAGGGGATATAGTGTGTTCATATAATGGCACTACACCACCCTTCTTTACAAGGAGTGAAATATATTGTAAATGTATTTTACTCGTTACTAAACTATTGAGGAATTGATGGAATTTTAAATCTTGTTTCACTTGTGAAATGTTATTCATAACTTTAAATAATATAAAATTTTCATCAAACTATTGTATTACAATGAACATTCCTTCCTTCCTTCTTTTGTTTTTGAAATTTTTATTTTATGACAACTATGTCGTTTGTTCCTAAGAAATTATGTAATTAAGTGTGACTGTGAATTTTTATTTTAGTCCAAATTCGAATGATTATAAAATTTGAAACGTATTCAGAATATGCATTTTTCTAAAATATGTCGTTTGACAATAAATAAGAATAAGGTTCGCGACTCCTTATTTTTACTTCAAGCCATAAGTAGTATATGAAGGGTATTTTACATGCTTACTGTCAAAACACCGAATGTGCTGTTTTTATGGGGGGTCATAAAATTTTGTGCAAAAATTTTAGCATACCGGATGTGCTGTTTTAAAGTGGGTCATAATTTTAAAAGGGTCATAAAAAAAGGTATTTCATTTTAAATTTTTACAGCTGATAGGAATATATTTGGTGGGAAAATTTTTTCAGGGTCCTAAAAAAAATCCATTTCATTTTAAATTTTTACAGCTGATGGTCTCTGAGAAAAAAATAGGTATATATTTGGTGGGAAATTTTTCAGGGTCATAAAAATTATTGCATATCAGTTTAAAAAATTTACAGCTGATGGTCTCTGAAAAAAAAAGAATTGCCTTAATAGAATATTTCGTCTATTCGTATCGGCGTTCATTCATAGAATGCTGGATGAGTTTTATGTCAAAAATATACAGCTGATGTTCTCTGGAAAAGAATTGCCTGAATAGAATATTTCTTCTATTCGCATCGGCGTTCATTCATAGAATGCTGGATGTTTTTTTTTTTTTTAAAGTATACTGGAGGTCCTTCATAGTATTGATGGTATTTTTGCACTAGTGAATGGACTGTGTCAAAATTGTTTTCACCGCACACACACACATGTTGTTGTTTTAGTTCCAAAAACCGTTTTCACCTCAGCTATATATACGATCTTTGGAACGAAAGCAACATGTGTGTGTGTGTGTGTGCGTAAAACAATTTTGACACTAAATCTGACACAGTCCGTTCACTTTGTACCATTTTATGTCAAAACCAAAGGATTTTTTTTGTGTCATTTTATGTCAAAACAAAAGGTTATTAAAGGGGCTGTTAGTTTTAGTTAGTCTGTCATAGCGTTCTGTTAAGAATAGTTTTGTTGTTATAATTTTCGGAGTGATAATAAATAAAAGGTGACCGTTGTCAAGGTGGTCAATAAAAAAAAAAAATCTTTAAAGTTAATTTCTGCGAACATTTTTTTTTTTAAAGATGGCCAATTTGTGGGGTGATATTACAGATGAGGAGTTGGTTAAGGCTGTGGAAAAAGCGTGCTGCGACATCGATGACGATGATTTAGCTCTAGTTAAAGCAGCTGATCAAGTGGAGTTGTCGTGTGCAGCGGTTGCTGCTATTGAGGATTTAGCAGGGGCCTGTGGTATTGATTCGTTATTAGAGCACACAGCAGCGTCATATTATGAAGAAATGGGTCAAATGTTAGATGATAGTTACACCAGCCCTCAACCCCTAGTTGCTGATACCTCGCTAGAAGTTTTACCCGTTGGTGATGTGGTATATGGTACAACCGTCTCTGATACTAAGGTACCCTGTTTTGAGGAAGGCGTCTCTACATCATCTTCTGATGAAATGGTTGCAGTGTTAGCAATGCTCGACCCTCATAGTAATATGAATACTCGCATAGTAGCTGGTACATCTGTAGAGGGTTTGACCCTTGATGATGTGTTATATGATACAACGTCTGGTGACCTCCAACAACAACAACAACAACAGGATCAACAGGAACAACAACATCAACAGCACCAGCAGTGTCAGGCCCTGCAGCAACATCAACAACAACAACAGCCACAAGCAAGTGTGCAACACGGTGGAGGTGTAATTTATGATACGAAGCTGTTTACAATTGTAAGTAAATCAGTGCGTACATTTAATAAATTTCAATTACAAGGAATTAGATATAGCATAGATATAAGAGAACCCACTTCGGTAACTTACCCTTTGAAGTGGTTAACTAATCTAATAGATGAGATTATAACTTACTTTGTAAATAATAGTCCGTTAAAAGTATCGAGTGGCGATAAAGTAGCCATAACTTTTACAAATAGGATTATGGGTACCGAGCCTGTGTACATATCGTTTAGAAAAATGGATCAGTTATCGGGGGCTGTAGTTATATCTCAAATTGCTAAAGTCTTTGAGAGTAATAAGGAATTCTTCATAGGTGAGGGTTTAGATGTTCAGTTCGACCATGTTAAAATGCCTGTGGGTGCCGGTGGGGGTGATAGGGTTAGACGTGAAATAGGTGAGAGCAGTATCGATTTCATAAAAAGAAAAGCGTGTTTCTTGAAATATAAATCCAAGAATTTAAACGATAATTACTGTCTTCCGTATGCACTGGTTCTGGGTAGAGCTAATGTGCGTAAAATGTTAGGTGAAATCACTAATTCACAATTTCGTAAATATCAAGAATGTGTGAAATTACTTCGCGGGGAAGCAGTAGAATTATGTCTTCAGGCAGGAGTAAATATGACTGTTATTACTGAGGGGTGTACATTCGATGAAGTTGCTAAATTTCAAGGTGTTTTGCACAATTATCAAATTGTAATATACACTGGTCTTGAAATGAAATGTAGGCCTTACACAGATAGTCGCTACACAATCGACCGCAAAATAAATATCATGTTATATGACAATCATTATACAGTCATGCGTAGTATTTCAGCATGCTTCGCATATGACTATATATGTCCTGACTGTCATACCCCTGCTAAAACGGCTACGACACATAAGTGTAAATATGCATGTTCCTTTTGTGAGAGCTATCCTAAATGTAAAGTATGTCCTGATAAAGAAATGGTTACATGCAATGAATGGAATAGATCTTTCTTAGGATTAGAATGTTACACGAAACATATTTTACCGAAAGGTGTAGGAAAGAGTAAGAAAACTGTCTGTGAAACGTTGAAGAAATGCCCAATATGTAAAGTTGTGTATTTAACGGCGTCAGAGCATTTCTGTGGTATTCATTATTGTAAGGTGTGTGAGGATGATGTTCCTAATACGCATCAATGTTACATGCCTGTGTATACCACGAAGAAAAACCCGAACACAAACATATTATACATATTTTTCGATTTCGAAACACAGCAAGATACCCCCTTGAGTATATCAGAGCCTGATAAGCTGCTTCATATACCGAATTTGTGTGTAACACAATCTGCATATGAGTGTGTGGGTAAATTTATTGATTATCTAGCCCTTAAATGTAATGAAAAAGTTACGAAAATTATTGACGGTAAGCGTCGAAAAGTGGCTAAATTTGCAAAAATAATAGCTATTGCCCACAATATGTCAGGTTTCGACGGTCATTTCATACTGAAGTATGTGTATGAATCAGATCGTTTTTCGAATCCTAATTTAACAATCAACGGTACTAAAATCATGAAACTCAGTATAGAACGAAAAATTGATTTTATTGACTCGTTGAATTATTTTCATGTAGGTCTTTCAAAGTTACCAAAACTGTTTGGTTTTGAAGAAGAAAGCAAGGGTTATTATTGCCATTTGTTCAATACACCCGAAAATGAGAACTATATTGGAGGGATACCTCCAAAAAAGTATTATTCTCCTGAGACAATGTCGCCAAAGGGTCGTGAAGAGTTTAATAAATGGTATGATAGCATAGACCCTAATTATGTGTTCGATAATAAAAAAGAGTTAATCAGATACTGTAAGCAGGATGTCACAATATTACGTAAAGCCTGTCTTAAATTTAGCGATGACTTCTGGCTTTGTAATCAAATATCCTCTTTTCTTGATGGGTGCACAATTGCAAGTATATGTAACAAGGTTTTCAGGAGTAAATATTTAAAAAAGGAGACAATAGGAATCATACCAGCTAGAGGTTATAGGTTAGCTGACAATCAGTCTGCCATAGCCCTGAAATGGCTTTGTCATATTGAGCAAGAGCTCGGTATTGAAATTCAGCACGCTGGTAGAGGTCGAGAAGCCCTTATTGATGGTGTGGGTAGGGTTGATGGGTTATTTGGATCTACGGTGTTTGAGTTTGACGGGTGTTGTATCACGGGTGTGAGAAC
>CM055403.1:108153960-108167831 GCA_029228625.1 Pseudolycoriella hygida
GGGCACCAGCGTGGATACAGGCGTTAGATACGAAGAGGAATCGGAGAAGGCTTAATAGAGCCCAGAGGCTGGCAAGCATAAGAGTAGCAAGCGCATATCGAACAATATCCTTAGAAGCGGTATGTGTTATAGCCGGGACGATGCCCGACAGTGAATGTCATAGAAAGAAGAGAATGGAGGGTCAAACTACCAAAACAGTTAGGACGAAATTAAGAGCCGAATCACTGACAGTGGCAATAAGAGTGGGACTCCTCGGACAAGGGAAGGTGGACCCATAGGCTCATACCAAAAATAACGACATGGGTACAGAGAAAACATGGAGAGGTTAATTTCCACCTGACACAGTTTCTGTCTGGTCACGGATGCTTCAGGAAGTACCTGCACAGGTTTGGATTCACGGAGTCACCTTTCTGCACGACATGCGATAGGCAGGAAGAGACTGCGGAGCACGTGTTACTCGTCTGCCCCCGCTTCGAACAAGAACGAGGAGAGCTGTTGACTGTGAGTAGGCCAGATGTAAGTGCCGAAAACATAATATCGGAGATGTGCCGCGATGAGGAGGTGTGGATAGTGGCGGATAATGTAGTTGCGAAAATAATGACGAAGCTGCAAATTGCATGGAGAGACGATCAAAGAAGACTGGCAGTTGATCTAAGAGAGTAGGTGCGAAAGCACAGCTCCTCCCCGAAGTAATGCT
Organism: Pseudolycoriella hygida; assembly: GCA_029228625.1. Classification (NCBI taxonomy): domain Eukaryota; kingdom Metazoa; phylum Arthropoda; class Insecta; order Diptera; family Sciaridae; genus Pseudolycoriella; species Pseudolycoriella hygida. The sequence goes on from CM055403.1 coordinate 108,154,658, forward strand.
GTGAGGCGGTTCCGGGGAGAAGAGAGCACGAAGACTAAGGAAGGAGGTTTTAGTTGGTAGGTCATTGAAGATTGGAATCCAACACTACCTTGGTTCAGAAAGACCGGGTGTCTATGAAGATTTCCTCACCCTTATAAAAAAAAAAAAAACCATTTGACACCCAAAGTGGACGTCACTGTATTTAGCAGATATGCTCGAGCTTGAAAGTTCCGACCTCGAATCATGGAAGTATTTGTCGGAAGGCAATTTCACCATTACGACCAATCCGGTTCCCTTCACATCGATCGATCCAGATCATGCGATTGAGCACCAACACAAACTTATCAAAAGTGGAAAAGGTATAGCTGACATTAAGGACAACGAAAGTGCACTTGAAAGATTTACGTTAACAATGCCAATTATGAGTCATATTGTCGAAGAATTTAAAAGGTTTGCCTTTTTTAATTCAAATGTTTTCTTTCTTATTCAAATAAAATACTCTCATTTCATCAGTACAGCTCTTGGACCGAATATCACCACATAACGACAAAATAGGACCAGATAAAATATGTCCAACAAAATACTCCCTTGTAAATGACAATCAAATAACTCTGACAAAATATTCATTTGTCATTTGCCCCATAACGGAGGCTGTGCCGTTCAACTTAGACCCCGCAAGGGTGCATACACTTCTCGACTCCCACAATGGAGGGTCTGCCGCCCCTGGACCATGCTGTTTCGTGTTACAGTGAATGTTCTCCTCATTTTTCTCAACAACGTAGCAAAAACATTTCCTTGGGTTAGGAACGGCATTGCGGCCGACAAGTTTAGGCCTCGGACCCATACTTTCATCAACAAAAATCGAGGCAAAAATATTTTCTTCAATTTTATCTACACCGCTAAATCGGCCGGGTTTTTCCATATTGCCATTTCGGCAATTTCCAATGCAGCTTATTATGGACATAATCAGTAAGCAATACAACGGGAGTCTTTACAATGGGATTCGTATAGGTCCGTTTAGCATATATGTTGATTGAATATTTTTTCTTGTATTTTAGTTTCAACAGGGTAGTAGTAGCATCATAAATACATATGTAAATAATTCCTAAACATATGAGGGACCCGTACGTATCATATTCGATATTGGCAAACAGACCCGAACGCATCAGAATAAACGTTTCAAACTCTTAATATACATATGTTTGAAATTAAGAGTAAACTACTAATTTACATCGCAAATTGCGAAAAATAGCAATATTGAACAAACCTCCGGAAGTAACAGCGTGAAAAAACTAGTTTTGTACCAACCTGGCGCCCGCGCCCTTAGAAGACGCCGTGGATCATACTTCCATGGGCAAAAATATTCCCCTCAATTTTCTCTACAACAAAGCACTCTAGTTTAGTTATCGTGTTGACAGACAGACGGACCGACAAAGTTTTTTTTTGCGGAATTCCCTTATTTAGACCTTAAAACAAAAAACCCACCAAGTTAGAGGTAAAACCATAGACCCGATCATCATTAGAACCCACCCACAAATGTTCCTTTTTTAGAAACTTGTCAGAAAATCATTTACTTTATTTAGAAAATCTTCTGATTTTTTAGAAAATCCTCTATATTTTTAGAAAATACTTGTACTCATGGAAAATCCTTGATTTAGAAGAAAATCTTCAGAGGATCCTCCCCTCGGTATATATAACCTATGCGCATTTCATATGCATTTCAGCTATTCAAGCATAAAAAGGACCTACGAGAAAAACAAAATTCACCACGAATTAGTCGGAAACTTTTTTGCCAATCAGATCAAAAACGCTCAAAATCTTGCCAGTGTTTTAATAAGAGAAGGCAATCCGTTCGAATATCAAGATCTACGAAATTTAATTAATTTCTCCGTTCCAAGAACTGCTATATGCTACGACGTGTGTCATCGTGATAAACGTGGCATTGAGGCACTAAAGAAATTTCGAGACGAAAGGATGGTCGAGGGCAATGATAATGACGAAAACGTTGATTCAATCGCTTTTTGGAGCACACTGCCGAAGAACAATCTCCAAATGTTTTCAGACATACACATAGTAATAAACGAGAAGCAGAAAACTTTAACGACTTTGAAAAAAGAAAAGCAGTTATATGCTCGCATGCTCGTTGCACTTAAAGCACGACCAGAGTTGTCGCCCGAAAAAATCATTGGAGAGTTTGAGTTTACGAATATTCCACCTTCAAATTTTTCACCGGATGGGGAAATGATAACCGTCAAGTCCAACGATCCTTTGATGAATCTGATTATGGCACGTCCGAATTCCGAAAACGAAACGACTGATTTTTATGAACGGCCAACCGAAGAAGACTCTGTAATAATTTTCAATGCAACGGAAATTTTGGAAATCGTGAAAAAGAAGAAACCGATGGAAAAGGTATCATTTTCATATTTAGTCGTGCACTTTCTGTTGGAATTAGAAAAAATAGCTGCAGGCTTCAGCGAATTTCGCCTAATATTTCATCGTTATGATATACAGCGCTTGAACGATAACAATGCTAAAGCAACAAACCAAAAAAAAGCCGTGATTCACTATCACGTAAAGAGCACAACTCCAATGAAAAACTTTGACAATTTTTTTGCTCACACGGATACACGAATTGAATTATGCGCTTTTCTCGGACAGGCAGTGTTGGAACATTTCAAAGAATCTAAAATCAAACATTTGGTGGCCTATGGGAACAAATATTTCGTCAGTAAATCCCTCGCCGCCGAAACCACTCTTGCTATGGAGCATGAATATACAGAAACAAAACAAATAATTCTGTCAAACGTTGCAGACATTTCGAAGTTGTATCGTAACAGAAAACTTACAATTTATTCGGAGGATATCGACTTAGCGGTGCTACTAATTGGTCTCTTCAATCAAATTCCACCCTATACAAAAATCAAGTGGAATCGCAAAACGATCAGAATTATTGACCTGTACAGTCGCTTGGGGAATCGCCTTTCGGAAGCGATAATTGGGTGGTACGTTTTTAATGGTAATTCGCTAGTATTTAAATCTTACATTTTAGCAAAGTGTTTAGATGTGGATAATATTCCCTATTTATTAGAAACAACCCTGTCCAAAGTGAATAAGTAATAGATTTAAAAAATAGGAAAATGATCTGATTCAATATTGAAAAATCCGGTTTATTTTCCATGACTTCTGTCTAGAGTGGCAGGTCCTAGTTCTAGACTTTTGCTTGGAAAGTGCCGGCTAATTTTCCCAGATGGAACCAATTTCCTTCTTCGTCTTTCTAAGAATTTGTGTAGACAGTTACTGGTCTTTTCTGCGCGGAATTGTCACGCCTCTTTCTGCCAATTTGTCCATGTCCAGTACAGTCTGAATATACGGAGTCCACATGTTGTTCTGCACCAATCTGTTCGCAGTGGCGGAAGCTCTCGCTTTTATCACGATGTCAAGTGGTGGTACACTCAGAAGTGTTTCCATGGCTGCGGTGGATGTCTTTGAGAACCACCAGTAACCAGTAAGTCTTTGAATCTTATTAAACTCTTTTCTCGCACACTCCACATCGAATCTTGGCCACAACTGTAGTTTATTATGGGCCTGATTACAGCCTCATACAGCCATAAGATGGCCTTGGACGGTAGGCCCTAGTTCCTTCCAAAAGAGTTTCATGAGCAAAAATATTTCTCACAACTTTATTATTTAAAACACAGCGAAAAATCTGATAAACGAAATATTCATGAAAAACCACCAACTATCGTATAGGCTCTCGTAGCGAAAGTTAGCACCTTTTTGACCCCTTTTCGACCGTAACTTCGGAAGCTCGAAGTCAAAATGTCGATTATCTTTCAGGAAAAAAAATATTCTGAAAATCGGTCAAGTGTTCCTCGAGTTATCGTGTTAACAGGCACACGGAATTCTTGCTTTTAGACCTCAAAACAAGAAATCAACCTACTTCCGGGTCTAAAATCGACTGGTTTAAGCCCCGTTTACTTCGTACAGATCTAAACAAGATTTCGACGACGTACATACATCGTACCTGAGAACAGTATTTTATTTGCAATGTCAATGTATTTCAGGTATGAACGGTCAATGAACTTTTTATAGAAAAGGAGTGAAGACACAATTTCAAGCATTTTTAAAGGCCGATGACGATATTATATTTGCGTTTAGACAATTTGGTGAAAGTTCAGAAATTCCTGAAGGTCTACTAATGCAAATCGAAAGATTTGTCTGCTTAATGTATTCAAAGAAAGCCGGAAAAAACATAAAAGGTTATTCCTTTTCTTATACTCCCTAATGTTAAATCTTAAATATCATACTATTAAATTAAAACGTTTGAATATCTTTTTTAGAACTACGATTCTTATTATCTGGTGATGGTAAAGATGGCAACCAACTGCCACCAACCGTTGGAACACTCATTCCTCATCTACACAGAGCATATTACCAGGCGCTTATTTACAAAGTGTCTATTAAGTCTAACCCCGTTATTCCACCTCCAACCAATTATTTTGGGGTATTCTCTATCTTATAGTGTCGTAAGTTTCACGCAATGATAATGGTATATATTTTAGGAAATTTCAAGTGAGGGCAATTTTGTACCCCTAAGATGTGTTACCGGTGTTAACCCTCCCGCTCCGAGTGCAATATTAGAGTGATCTATGTTTATGTGGAGATGGCTGCACGAACAAAGAAGGAAAAGGTTCGGACATAAGTGGCGATGATCTGGAATTTTGACATTAAATTTCAACTGTTATTTCGTTGATTTTATCTGTCTTTCGTTTAATTTTTATTTAACTTTTAATTTTTATTTTAACCTTTCTCTAATTTGTATTTTACTGCAATGGTCGTTATACTGAATGATCTTTTAAATTTTATTTTTTTTAAAAGCTATTAAATTCTCAACGTAAAAATTAATCAATAATTGCGTTGTAATGAAATTGTAATTTTAGCATTTTAATATAATAAACGAACTTTTCAAGTCCACATACGAACAAAAAATTAGGAAAATTTTTTTCGTAGACTGCAGAACCATATATGCAGCTAAGTTTTGACTTCCTCTTCTTGCGACATGCCCCCGACCGAAAATTTTAAGGCGAAGTGTCTATTCACTCATTAAAATCGGTCCAGTGGATCCAACGATATGACCTTTGGAAAATGATCATTTTCAATACAAAAGTGCATTTTCATAGAATCCAGAGTTAATAAAAACATCCTACGTTAGTTAGCTACTTAGTTACTGGTTGGCACTTGTATGAAAAATGACTTTGTGGCTCGCGCTTGAGAACGGGTCGATATACAGGAGAAGAATCCTAAGATTGTGCAACGTTTTGTTTTAACTCGTTTCACCGAAAAACCGAGTTTTACATGCACAAAATGCAAGCGAATACGTGAAAAAAGAGATAAAAGAGAAATAAGAAAGATGCACAAGCTTGTGATTCTCTTGCTGTATTTTCTTGAAATTTATCAGGGAGCTTCAGCTGGGGATTCTACGACCACTTAGAAGGCGCCATATAACAGCATTTTGTATATGTTTGTGTGTGAGGGGCCCTTCATAAATTACATAACGTTAAAATCGACATTTTTCAAACCCCCCTCCCCTCCCCCTGTAACGTAAGGTCACGTTAACACTTTCTAGAAGATTGTAAGGCTGCATCTCATTCAGAAAACAGTGATATGAGCGTTCCTACGTATATATTATTATTATATTATCCATATTATCCAATTACACCGAGGAACTACCCATATATAATTCGTCAAAAACAATTTTTCTACTTCTATTCCAAAAGGACTGATATAACAATAAAAACCCATTTTAAAAGGAAAATGTGAGGCAAGTGCTCGTCCCTTCTTCCAAAACAACTGCCAACTGCCATTTAGACCCACCTCGAGTAATCATCACCTATACTATACTGAGAAATTTTTTTCAATAAAATAAGAAATTAAAAACAACTGCCATCGGGTGACACTTACAGTTTCGGAACGCAAAAAATTCTTTTGAAATATTTTCACATGCGTGACAAATGCAGGACCCACACAACGGAATAATTTTTCTGCGCTTTCCACACGCAAAGATTGGCTATCCGTACTCCATACATTGCGCAAAGCTAATTTTCTGGTGTATGAAACCTGAAAGCGCAAAAAAATTGTTACACTGGGAGTTTCCGGCATTTGTGACGCATTTTTTTTATCGAAAATATTTCAAAAGAACTGGGCCATTTTCCCCTAAAACCCTGAAACATGTGTTATCTAAAATTTTATTCTCTACAACTTTGCCTTTGGAGGCAACCTTCAACATATTTTAGTTCTAGAGATATGGGTCATCCCTCCCAATTCTGGAAGTGGTCATATCCCAGCATTATGGCATTTTTACCCAAAACCCAAAAACACAGGTTCTCTAAAATTTTATTCTCTACGACTTCGCCTTTAGTAGCAACTTTCTACCTCTCATAGTTCTGGAGATTCGGGTCATCCTGCCCAATTATGGAAGTGGCCATTTACCAGAACTGGGCCATATTTCCCCAAAACCCTGAAACACGTGTTCACTTAAATTTAATCCTCTACAACTTCGCCTTTGGAACCAACTTTCTAACTGTCATAGTTCTGGAGATTTACCAGTATTGGACCATATTTCGCCAAAGGAATATATTTTTTGGTTACAAAAAATAAAACTTTCGTTACAAAAAAAAAACTTTTTGTTCCAAAAAAAAATTGTTTTGTTCCAATGTTGATCACTGAATGTTCCAATAAATAATAGAAATATTCCAACAAATAATACAAATGTTCCAAAAGAAATTGATTTTGTTCCACAAAAAATTGGAATTTCACCCTTTTACGAATTTTGGAACAAAACCATTTTTTGTGGAACAAAATCAATTTCTTTTGGAACATTTGTATTATTCATTGGAAAATCCGGTGTTCAAGATGAGAACAAAAAGATTATTTTTTGGAACAAAACCAATAAATAACGTAACAAAAACATTTTGTTTTGGAACATTTGAGTTTTTATTGGAACATTTATATGATGCCTTTCGCCAAAACCCTGAAACACGTGTTCGCTTAAATTTAATTCCCTACAACTTTACCTTTGACAGTAAATCTCTATATTGCATAATTAAGGAAATATAGACGAAAAACTGTTTTCGTATAAGGCCAAGAAACTCGATTTCGTCCATTCCATTGACCGACACACCTGACCCGATTCGCCCGATTCCCACAAAAAAAAAATTTGCTAGCTTTACGACATGAAATGCTTTCATTTGACACCAAAATTCCGTCCTATACTTGCTGATTGCGAAATAGTTTCACCAACCCGCGAAAAGCCATGTTTTTGGTCACTTCTTCGACCATATCTTCGGAACTACTTGGCCTTTTTTGCTCATCTTCGAACTTGAATCATGGGAGGCATGTACTTTTCAGGGAAAAAAAGTTTAGGCTGATCGGTTGAGCCGTTTGGAAGAAAAAGTGGAGACGGACAGACGGACATTTTTTTTATTGCTGATTCATCATATTTAGATGAAGAAAAATGTATCCCCCAACTCCCACCTCAATCTACCTCATGCTACATTAAAATCGTTTGTAGTAAACGTACAGGACATTTATACTTCGTAAGGGTTCAATAGTCCAATAACGACATATTACCCCACGTTTGCAAATTGATTTTTGTGTTTGAATGTTCGCAATTGGATCATTTGACTTTCTGATTTGAATTTTGTTTTATTTTGCTTCAGTAGTGTTTTAAATTGTGATTTCTAGAACTATTTTTATTTGTTTTTTATTTGAAAAAAAAAAACTGTTATTCAGCGACTAACGACACACATTTTTGCCAGAATTTAGACATTTTTCAAGATGTTCTAGTTTTAGCTCCGATTAACCTATGCTAAGTAAGGGCTCCTTGGAAAGTTCTGGACAAGGGCCTTCTAAACCAACAGTTTTTGAGCTAAATGGCTCACTTTCACGCCAATTCTAATAGCGAAGTACAAATTTCCCAAAAAAATCATAATCATCTTTATTCACATATTATGCGAAGGTTTTGCCTTATACAACTATTGTTGTACATAATTAAGCAACAACATTAAGCTAGTTCCTTATCTCACAACTAACTTAGACTTAAAAATAATTGCTCATAAAAATCGAGAAAAAACTAGATATTCCTTACATCAACGGCTGCACAAAAGAAAAATGAGCAACAAAAAAAAAAACGAACAAACAAAATACATAGACTTAGAAGCTATCTAGATTCAATTTCACCTTCATCATAGACTAATTTAGTAACTAACTGATTAACTAATATTGCACACGCGAATATCAAGTCGAATCATCGACGTAGCCACTTAGCCTTTCTTGCGGTCCAATAACAACGAGCTGAATTTTCCGTATGTTCGCCCAGCCAAAGGAAGTGCATTCCACTCAGCAACTCCTTCAAATGCCAACGTTTTACCGTATTCAGTAGTTTGAATTGCTTCGTTCTTGCAGACGAACCCTTAACGAATAAGAAATTCAAATAATCCGGCTTCTTAGTCATGAGCAGTTTGTAAATGAAGATTATCGCAAGAACTTCGTTAATGGGAAAACTAGTAGTTTGTCCTTGTAATTTCTGATACTTTCGAATTTTCTGACTCCATATGCATACCTGATTATCGAGCCTAACGCTCTATTCAGCACCTCTATCGAAGCCATACTCATGCCATCTGAATAAATCACGCTACAGTAATCGATATGCGGCATGAACGATGCTTTCGCAATCATGATACGAGTCAACTGTGGTGTAACATAGAAACGAGGCCACGCAGTTCGTAAGGATGAATAAATTTTGTCAAATACTCGATCAATATCCTCTTTCCAGTCTAGTTTTTTGTTGAATATCATATCAAGATTTTTCACTGCATCGGAGTACGGTACGATTAATCCATTAAGCCATAGTGGAGGTAAATATCTTGTTTCATTGTTTGCACTAATCGCGATTGCTTGTGTTTTAGCAACGTTCAAATTCAAATTGTTCTCGGATGCCCAATTCTGAATCGACCTCAAATACTTGTTTATATCAGCAAGACTCTCAATCGAATCTTCGCCTTTAAACGATTAATAGATCTGGACGTCGTCTGCAAAGAGATGGTACGACATTTGCTTAATGGACTCCTGAATGCTATTTGTAAAAAGTGAAAGCAGTAGAGGGCCCAAAATCGTCCCTTGGGGCACACCATTAGACAGCGGTAGAAACGTCGAAAACTCATTGTGAATACAAACCGTTTAGACTCTGTCTGCTAGGTAATTTCTAACAAGGGTGATAGCTCATGCCTCGAAGTTGAATTTTCTCTTGAATTTCACCAACAATAGCTCATGGTTAATGGAATCGAATGCTTTGAAAAAGTCAAGCAAAATAAGAAGGACAGTGGTCATCTTTTTATCCATCGCTCCGAAAGGGTTACGCTTTATTTTGAAGAAAAAATCTATAGTGCTTACTTTCGATTACTTTCTTTAGATAATTTACTGAAAATAGAATAGTCTTTAAAGTCCTTCACAATGGACTTTAGTCATGTATTTCTACCTATTTTGTAAATAAAAAAATGAAAACATTAATATGATTATTTCCTTTTGTTCATTAACAAAGATAGATTGGTTTATTTGAAAAAAGAAATATTTTTCAATTTTTTTTCTTTATAATTTTTTTTTAAATGTTGTTTAAAGGTAATTTGTGACCGTTCATTCCACTTTTTATTTAGTTTATTCGCTGTCCCATATGGAAAGATGTCAATGCATGTATATGTATACTCCACCATGTAATGCGGTCTATTACATGTAGGGTTCTTTTGATATTTGTGTCCACATGTAATAAATTGTGTCATATCCGCACAACTCATTACATACAAATAATGTCATTATCATCGTTTTAGTCGAAACGGTTGAAACCGTCGAATGTTCGAATGATGTGAGCAGATGTTCGAAAATATGACAGTCAACATATGCACTTTCGTTTTGATCTATTCTTCAAACTACTTCGAGAAAAAATTATATTTTAACGGTAAACACATGGTGGGTAAATATACATGTATTGACAACTTCTTTCCATATGGAACAGCAAATAAAATAGCATACGTTCCATGTTGTGAAAATAATTCATTAATTCGAGATCAATTTTGTGAACTCGGGAACACACTCGCCTTCGGCTCGGATATGCATACTCTACGCTTGTTATTGCGAACGCAACAGCCCGAGCGAAGGATCCTTGATGTTTTGATAGCGACGTCGTTGTGGAGAAGAAAATGCAATTTCGACTTTAACGACCTTTATTCAAATTCGCTTCAAATTTCCTAAAATTAACAACTTTCTTTAGAAAACCATGTAAATATATGAAACTAGAATTTCTTACATTTAGTCCTTCTGCTGGACTTCCTACTATAAACCTTTAGTGTGTGGAAAACGCCTTTACTAAGACCTCTAACGAAAAAATGAAACACTGTAATTTTCCTTTCTAAATCACTAGAAAATCTTTCTTACTTCTACAATATGCATCCAACGCTTCTAACGATGTTCGTTGGAATGCGTATTTACAATGAATTGACGAGCTAAAGAAATTGAAACGTAAATTAAGATAAATTCACTCGTCAATGCACGCGGATTTACCTGATTTAAACGTTTTCCGATAATTCTCGGATTTAATCTTTAAATATCCACTCTAACGCGTAGCCACACACTAATTACACTTTTAACTAACTATTTAGGGCAAGATTATGCCCGATGAATTTAATTATTTACAAATCTTTTAGATTGGTACGTTGCACGAACCATTGATTGATAAATTGCTTGTTTATATGAATTTCCGGGAATTCATTGACACCAACGTGTGCCAACTTGTTTAAATAAAAGATAAATTGCAGCAGATCGGTGGTGTCATCATTCTAATTAAGGCCCGTTCTTAACATCCCCCTCCCCGTTAACAGGTTCAGGAGAACTGATTAACTCACTAACCTTTACATCCAAGACAGCCAACTTTGACGCAGGCCGCCACAAAGACTGATGCTTGATGTCCTTTACTTTTACTTCCGATAACTTCGCCTTCTGTCCTCGGATCATTCTTACCTTGGCACGACGCACTTGTTCTCCCTTTCCAAATGCGACTTCCTCGACTATTGCTTTCCGCCATTCATTTCGGTCGCTATCTTCATCGCAATCAATGACAATATCTCCCACTTCCAATGGCTTGACTGCTGAGAACCATTTTGTCCTACGCGTAAGTGTGGGGATGTATTCCACGACGAATTGACGCCAGAATTGATTCGTCAGTTGTTGAACGGCTTTCCAATCGTCTCTGCACAAATTTTTTGGGTTGAACCTTCCGGGGCTTTTCATTCCATTTGCCGACCCTTTGAGAAAATGATTCGGAGTGAGAACGTCTTCGTCAATGTTCTCCAATGGAACGTATGTCAGTGGAATCGAGTTGACGATGTTTTCAATCTCAATAAGATAGCTTTTCAACATCTCATCCGTAGGCAACCGAGTGGGCATTATTTTCTTCAAAACTGATTTTATAGTACGAATTGGGCGTTCCCACACACCTCCCATGTGGGCCGCAGTCGGTGGGTTGAATGACCATTGAGTATATTCGTCTGTGAAAGCTTCTTCGATTTTAGCTTTACTTAGCTTTTGGAATTCTTCTCGGAGCTCTCTCTCGGCGCCTTGAAAATGTGTACCGTTGTCACTGAAGTACGCCACTGGTGCACCATTTCTGTTTGAAAAATTCCGGATACAGAATATACAAGACGACGTATCGTATGAATGAGCAATGTCAATGTATACGGCTCGGGTGGTGAGGCATGTGAAAATCACGCCCCAACGTTTTTCAACTGATCTTCTAACTTTTACTTTGAATGGTCCAAAATAGTCTACTCCAACGTAACTGAAAACTCTGGTGAATGCAGATAGTCGGGCGAACGGCAATTCTGCCATTTCGGGCACTACCGGTTTGGCTTTATCATTCCTACATCGTTGGCACAAATTATGGATGACACTTTTCAGGACTGCTCTCAACGCCGGTATGTAAAAAAGTTGTCGAATTTGATTCAGCGTTGCTTGATGGTTGAGATGGTGAAACTTCTGATGGTATGAATAAACGAGAAGTTTCGTAACGTGATTGTTACGAGGCAGAATTATTGGACGTTTTGCTTGATATGGAGTTGCTGGAGAAGCGTCAATTCTTCCTCTCATTCGTAGTAAGCCATCTTCATCTAGATACGGTGAGCACGACCGCAAAGCACTGGATTTGTGCAGTTCTTTCTTCTTGCCGATTGGTAACGTCTCGTTGTTTCTGATGACGAGTATATCTTCCAAAAACTCGCTTCGTTGTGCTTGTTTTAGGAGCGTATTTCGGGCTCGAATGTGTTCGTCTCGACTGAACGGTCCAACTCTTCTGTCCTTTCTCCGTAAATTTTCGACAAATCGTAGAGCGTATGCCATGGCCCGTTTGAGTCTATGCCAATTTGAAAAATTTTCTCCTTTTATGACTTCGCTGTTTGGCATTTCGATGTGGGATAACAAGTATACGGCACGCATTTCTTCCTCGGTTGAAAATTTCGTTATGTGCCGTTCGTCCCAAGTGTTCTGAGGCTGGCAAAGGAATGACGGCCCTTTATACCACCGAGATGATGATGAAAGGTCAGGTTTATCGATCCACTTAGTTGCGTCATCGGCGACATTGTTTTTTGATGCAACCCAGTGCCATTCATTTACTGACGAATTTTCCAAAATTTCTCCGATTCGGAAGGCGACGTATTGGTGAAATTTCCTTGCCTCGGAATTAATCCAACCCAAAACCGTCTGACTGTCTGACCAAAAAAATCTCTCGGAGAACGGGATTCGTTGACAATTACTTACATTTTCAACCAGTCGGAGACCTAAGACGGCTGCTTGTAATTCGAGTCTCGGCACTGAGATTGGCTTATTTGGAGCTACTTTAGTCTTGGCTCCGATCAAGCAACATTCGACGCCGTTGTGGTCTTCGATACGGTAGTAGACGGAGGTTGCGCATGCGTCAACCCCTGCGTCGGCAAACATGTGAAGTTGAATCCGTTTTCGATTGGTTGACGTCAACTTCGTTGAGTACCACCTCGGAATTTCAATTTTTTCTATTTGCGGGAGAATGGCCATCCAGGCTTGCCATCGCTTGTACGACGAGTCGGATAGTTTTTCGTCCCAATTTGTCCCTTCT